>JAPTHA010000006.1:3853490-3878743 GCA_029814585.1 Gymnapogon annona | reverse complement strand
TTTTCTTTATTTTCATGACTATTTACATTGTAGATTCTCACTGAAGGCATCAAAACTATGAATGAACACATGTGAAGTTATGTAATTCACAATAAAAGGTGAAATAATCGAAAACAGGTTTTATATTCTAGTTTCTTAAAAATAGCCACCCTTTGCTGTGATCACTTTTTTGCACAAAATAAATGGTCTTCCAACAGTCTGGAAGGAGTTCCCAGAGGTGTAGTATGAAATACTCATGAAAATAAAGAAAACAAATTGAAATGAGTGTCCAAAAATTTTGCCTGTACTGATTTATATATGTGTGTGTGTGTGTGTGTGTGCGTGTATTTGAAGATGCGCTGTCCTCTTGGCAGCCTATAACAGCAGCTCCTTAAATTTTTTCCTACTTCTAAGTTTTTCTGCCCGACTCTTGTGGTCGTGTTAATTGGACTCCTGTACAACATGGACATGTGAGGACACCGGACCTCAATAAAACATGGGTTTGTGAGCCAGTTTGTGTCTCCAGCTGAGATGAGCAACAGCGGTGTACACCAGAGAGGGACCCGCGTGTCTACAGCATCAGGCTGTGGATTGCAGTGCTGGCGTCAGGTACCGGGATGTGAATGAGTGAGACGGTACAACTGGGGTTTCCATCGGTTTTGGGTGTGTAAACGGCTGAGCTATTCAACCGTTCTACCAAGTGTTCTTCCATCATCATGGAGACCAACAGCTATGGAATCTGCGGTGGGTGTGCTAGCTGTGTGACTACAGGCTCACAGACTCCACCGGACTCTTTCATTTTTTTGTTGGTTTTCCACGGGTGAGAGTGGACTGAAGAAGGAGGAGAGGGGCGGGGGGGACTTGGAGATGCGTGTGACTGAGTGAGTTACGGATGTGATCTGTGTTTGCAGTTATAAACGGTTACGTTTGAACTGTTTGTGGTTAGCAACTGAAAGCGCTATGCTAATGGTGGCTGTGTGGACTTTTTCACATCGTCTCTGCTCAGATGACGCATTCACAGCCCCTCGTTATCGTTATCATCTCTGGGACTTCAATTCTGTCTATGTGGTCCATGTTGTGTAAGAATTCAATTTGTTGCGTATCTGTTCTGCTCTGTTCTTTTTTCTGTTCTTTTATGCTGCTGTGTGTAAAATTTCCACTCGCGGGACAAATAAAGGTATATTCAATTCAGTGTGTGTGTGTGTGTGTGTGTGTGTGTGTGTGTGTGTGTGATGTTTGTTCTGCAGCCACTCACACTTTAGAAACATTTGTATTTGTGCTGTGTTTGAAGTTGTCAAGCAACGATGTTTCATTGCCAGAACCACTGTGTGTGTCTGTGCAATGACAATAAATAAAGTCCAAGTCTAAGTCTTACTTCCTTCAGGCAAACTTGGCTTCATTTATCTTCTTATGGAAGATGCTGCTCATTGTTTTCTGTTTACAGTTCACATTTTGTTTTTAATAAGGCATCTCTGGAAGAGGCAAAGAATTAATTAACGATATTTATAAAGATTCAATGGAACAATTAATATAAACCAAAATCTGGTGTCAAAGCATTTATAGCTTTTACACAAACAGCATCGCATCCAATTTCACCTGTTGTTTCCAGTTCAGAACATCAGTAGATTATTGTTCGATCTTTTCAATTACATTCAATGTTTGTTTTCATGAATGGTTGAATGAGTTTCTATCTCCGTGTTGAAAGGAATTGTGTTAGTGTATTTTCCTTCTCCCCCTCGATAAATGGTGGTCAAGAATTTCCTATATGAAATTCAGCCCACATTAATCTTACATTGGCCAATAAAATAATTATATAATTGTAACAAGGTCAGTTATTAAACGTGGATATGTAATTTGGTTTTATATGTTATAATTACACAAAATCTGTTTATTTTAGTTAATATGTGACAGGTTAGACTTCCAAGTCAATGAAGGGATATTTAAGCCTGTACCCAACGGGTATTTTATGAAGTGACACCGTGTGTTAAAATGACTGCCTTTGCACCATTACCTCTTCCCTGTTGTTCAGACTTTCATGAGAGAGGTAGGCTATCCTTTAGTCGGGGGGACATTTTTTCTTTTAATTACTCTTTTTCCATTCACTGGCTAACACACATTTGTTGAATGATTATTGTAACGTGGCGGATGGTTCTTGTGTTTGATTTAATTTGTGCTGGAATATCATTTGTGTTTGGTACTATGTGGAGGTCTAAGTCTTCACGTTGTTTTCATCACAGTCCATGAGAAAAATAAAAGGAAACTGCCCCTAACACATCCATGAGCCTCCTTTTAAAGAAAAACAATGCAGAGTCGGTCTATGGACTCGGATAAATGCAAAATAAAGATACCCTTGCTAAAACTAATAAATTGTTCTGTTTTTGGGATAGGAAAAGCTACCAGTGTCAGTGAGTGCATTTTATCTTGAAAACATTGCTTGACATGGTCTTATACACCTCTATAAATGAAGATAAAAGTGTTATATTTGATGATGCTAGTCGTGTTTGTAATCCAGAGATGAAGATTTTTCATGAACCTGCAGCTTCAGTCATAGGTTTCGTGCTTAACTCATCGCATCCACTTGTGTTATGTGCACAACCTGTCCATTCGAACACAAATGAAACATGATTTTGCATAATTTTTGCAAAATGTGTGGCGTATTCGCTTCCTTAAATATACCTGCAAGAGGATGAAAAAAAAATAGTACCATATAATCTTCTTGTCCTTTTTCCTCTGGTGAGATCGAGGTAATCACTGTATGAAGAACCGGCGCTGTGCTGGTGGAATACTGAGACATAATATCAGGGGAAAACTCTGTATGACTGAGGAGTCTGGATTTGCTTTGTGTAAAGACGAGGGAGTTCATTACAGAAACCTGGTGTTCATGTTACAGGCACAAATGAAAATATATTTTATCTGAAAAATGGTTTCCCTTCTATCATAGTAAATATTTGTTTTTAAAATAGACCCTGAACTTAGACTTCTAAACTAAAACATTTATCTACATCCTGATTGAATTTTTTTCGCCTCTGTCCTGCATTCTGCACCAGTTTCACCACATTCATACACTACAAGATGACATTCACAACCTACCATGACAGGATCAGAGACAACATACAAAAAAACAAACAAACAAAAAAACAAGCATCCAAGCAGGTTCTGTTATGTCTTGTGTTTTTCAAGCTGTCTGTTGTTAGTATTTCTGGTTCTTGTTTTGGTGTGTTTCCTGTCTAGTCTGGTGTGAGCTCCTTGTGTGTCTCTAGCTTCACTCCCAGGTTCCCATCCCTCCTGCATCTCGTTACAATGATCCCTGATGTGTGACACCTGTGTGATTTCCTTCTGTATTTAAAGTCTTGTTTTTCCCTGTGTCCTTTGTCAGACCGTCAGATGTCATGCCCATGAAAGTGTCCCTGCTTGTCTATCTTGTTCCTTGTTTAAGTATTGGTTTAGACTTAGTTTAGTTTTAGCTCTGGTCTTTGTTCCTCGTAAGAGTGATTTTGTGTTTACACTTGTTCATGATCTTGATTTGTTTAATTAAGACAGTCGTGTCCAAAGTGTGTAGAATAGTTTTCCTTCATAGAGTGATTTTGAGTTTAGAGTCTATTGTTTCCTGTTTTGCTACATTTTGTACTTCCTCATAAGAGTGATTTTGATTTACATTAGAATTTATTATTTTTCCTGTTGTGGGTTTTTGATTTCTATTAAGATCATTCTGGTGTTTTTGTGCGCCGTGTTTTGTTATAATAAATATAGGAGAATTGATATTGCTACATGTTATATGTTCCTTTGAACTTAAAATAAACATTATCTTTTGAAATTTAGTCAAATCTGCGACTGGGTCCTTGTTCTGCACGTTCTAACAGATTCTGCCTTTTTGTTTTTGTTTGAAGTGATTATTAACTTTTTTTCTTTGCTTTTCTTTGCTGAAGTTTTCCATTCAATTCCAATGAGTACAATAAACCAACGTCTCATGATGTTACCACTTCATTTGCTGACTTGAATCTCCTTTAGGTGACATTTATTCCATAATACACCACCTTGTCTGACAACACATGACGTAGGGTGCAACTGATGTCAACATTTACCAGCCATGCACTCTGTACAACACATTATATGATGTCAATGACGTCAACTTGTGTATTTTCTTTTGGGGGGAAAAAGCTCTGTATTGTGGTATTTTATTCACGGTCTTGTCTTTTTGGTGCCAATAGTGTCTGCATTTGATAGTATAAATGATAATAATATAGAAATAAATGTTTTATAGTGAAAATGTAAAATCGCATCTATGAATTATCCTTTAAAAAGGTGAACAAAAAGAACAACCATGAAAACTGTAATTCAATAAGAAAAATAAGTATAATTTGAACAATATTATTACCATACTTTACACATGCACATTACAACTTACAGATCACAGTAGACCTGCAAACACGCAACAAGAAACGTACTTATCCTATCTCTTTGGAATATCTATGGGGTTACATTTCCACTGCACCCTGAAGTCTGCCTACTAGTAAATCTAACTATGCTCAAATTGTCAAAAGATATGAAGAAACTGACATAAATTCAACCACTAAGAAATGTATCGATACAAAAATAGAAATTACACACCGCCCCCTCTTCTAATCAAGATGTGATTGAAGAAGTCAACAGTTGTGTGAACCTGGAGAAAATAACCTACTGGATAAAAAAAGAAGTAGGCTGTACTACAACATATGGAACGATTTATAAAGCACACTGAAAATTTACCACCACACCACATTGGTTCAGCTCTATATATCTGAGCAGGGCTTGTAGGATTTAGGACTATGTTGTCTCTGTGTCTCATGTGGGTCACTTGTTTGTGTTTTTTTGTTTTGTCTTGTTTCGTGTTTTGTCTCTGATCCTGTAATTGTAGGTTGTGAATGTCGTTTTATAGTCTATGAATGTAACTGTAATATTGTCTCATTAAAAAGTGAAATAAAATAATATTTTTAAAAATAAAATGCATATGTGCAATGTGTCTTTTTTTTTTACTCTCTCCAGCTCCTTCCCAATGTAATGCCATATTTGTTTCTTTATTACCCCCCCTCTTCCTGTCCGATCTACAATCCCCCCGCGTCCCCCTTACGTTTACATTATTGTATGTATGTATGTTGAATGGACAGGCTGATGGCAAATTTCGCTTGTACTGTGCTCATTACAATAAAGGATTCATTCATTCATTTTTTTTTTTAAGTCTGATGTGTCTTGGTTTTCTTGGTAAATGGAAGATTTCATATTTGTAGCATCTTCTGTGTTTTTATGCAGAAAAAAAGCCTTCAATCTCAGAAGAAAACATCTGTTTGTATACACTGAAATAACTGACCTATTCATGTGCCATGGCAACAATGCATCTGCCTACACTTGTTCTCCGCTGATCATAAATGTGTTTCTAATGACGCCTCGATGCCAGGCGCTAATCATCTCACAGCTCTGACAAGTTCTCAGGGAGATGAAGAAAGACGCATTTCCATTTGTGTCAACATGTATAAACCAACGCATGCGAATTGACAAGTTTTCAACATCTTCACTTCCCTCTTTTTCACTACAACCAGCAGATGTTACATGTTGAGAAAGTAACTATAATAACAAGTGGCTTTGGTTTTTAAATTCTTATTTAAATTCTGATCCTTGAGCATTTTAATCTCAACCATGCAGCTCCTTTGACTGATAAATTAAAGTGTGATCTTCATTTGACTAATTATTCAAATTAGAAATCTCATTCATTCATCATCGAACCCTTTGCAGGGTTGCGGGGGTCACTGGAGCCAGCCACATATGGCGAGGGTGGGGCGGGGGGGGAGACCCATCGCAGGGTCATGGGCAAGGACCCAACGGCTCATGAGAGCTCGGGAATCGAACCACCTACCCTTCGGTTAACAGACAACCTGCTCTACCACCTCAATTAGAAATCTATTTAGGGGATATTACGCCACAATAAAAAAAAAAAAAAACAAGCAACATAGTGGAAAATAAACAAAATAAAGCAAATGTGAGCAGAGAGGATTTTTTACACAGTGCAAAGGCTGTATGTTGTGGATATACTGAATAAGTCTATGGATCAAATATTGGTGTCAGATGTAGTGGGGTTTGCTACTGGTCCAGGATGTGGAGGCACTAGTTTAGGCATTTATTTAAAGGCATTTTTAAACATATTATTAAAATAACAATAATGTATTTGATTTTTCATTAGACAATATACCAGTTACATTCATGCACTACAAGACAACATTCAAACCTGTCACGTCTGCTCCCAGACGTGACAGGTTTGAATGTTGTCTTGTAGACGTTAGTTTTCAGTTTTTTCACTTCTTGTTTTATTTTGTTAGATTTCCTCTCGTTTCTTGTCTGGTGTCTTTACTTCTGGTTGCCTGCTTTCCCACCTGTGTGATTATCCATCCCTGGCCTGATTTTTTCACCTGTGTCTCATTGTCTACCCTCCCCGTGTCATCCTAGTGGCCGCCTATAACAGCAGCTCCGTAACTTTTTTTCCTAATTTAAAGTTTTTCTGCCCAACTCTTGTGGTCATGCTAATTGGACTCCTGTACAACATGGACATGTGCCATTCTTGAAGTTTTTGTGAGGTAGTGGCTGGTTTTTGCTATGTTCACTAATCCCAGATCTCAATCCAACGTGGGATGGTGAGCCAGTTGTATGTCTACAGCTGACATGATCAACAACGGTGTACAGCGGGGAGACCCGCGTGTCTACGACATCAGCCAGTGGGTGTAGTGGGCATCGTGCGTAACGGGAGGTGGATTAATGTGATGGTACAACCAGCATACAACCGGGGTCTCCATCGGTTCGTGTGTGTAATGGTTGAGCTATTCACCGCTCTACCAACCGTCTCTACCATCGTGATGGATACTTAACAGCTATGGAACTGCAGCAGGTGTGCTAAGCTGTGCTAGCTGTGCGATTACTGGCTCAAAGACTACACCTGGGGGGGGGACTGGAGATGCATGTGAGTGAATGATTTACGGATGTGATCTGTGTTTGCAGTTTTAAAATGGTTACGTTTCAACTGTGAACGGTTAGCAGCTGAGAGCGCAATGCTAATGGTGGCTGCAGACTTTTTCACTGCCATTTCTCTCCGAAGGACGCATTCACAGCCCCTCGTTATTGTTATCATCTCGACTTCAATCATGTATACTGTCTTTGTGGTCCATGTTGTGCAAGAATTCAATTTGTTGTGTATCTGTTCTCAGGGTGCAGTGGAATTGTGACCCCATGGATATTCCATAGAATTTTTTCTTCTTCATTTTAATAGTTTTTTATTGTATTTTTTTTTTTTATTACATGTACTATTACCAGTACAACTACAATTTCCAGTACTACTACTAGTACTATTACAATTACTATATATACATACAACTTTGGATTTTGGCCGTTCATTATCCTCCAGATTTACATGGTGATATTTCTATTGCTTGAAAAAAATATATAAATGGCTATTCTTTGCTTGACCATTGTATACATGTTTAACATAGATATAATAATTTTTGTTGCATTGTTCCATTTTGTCTGCAGACATTTATCACAATTTATTCTAACATTAGCCTCTGTATTACAGAGGTTACATATGGTTTCCTGTGTTTAATGTGCTGATTGTCTAGATGCTCATAAAAGCTCAGCGTTCAAATGCTATTATATCAAAACAAAAAAAAAGAGAAAATAGATGTAACTCACACATGATCTGAATATTCAGGCAATCAAATAACATTTCTCAGACAGAGATCAGGGGAAAATTGATGTGGAACAATAAAGCGAGTCATTTGTTTGATAAGATATTATTATGTTAGTAATCTTTACCTCCATCCATCCGACATTCCCAACACTTCCAGCTACGCTCACTCTGCAGACAGGAGTGTGTACAGTTTCATTATATAGATGAAATATTTAGGGCATGATAATAACAGTGTTTCTTTGGACCCATTATGAAGTGTACTGTGCATGCTGGTGTCATACTCTTGTGCTTTTAAGGGTATTTGGAGGGTTTGTGTCTGTGAGCTTGTATCCACAGAATCAGCAGGTCACACATTTGCACAGAGCTGCTCTTTACTGAATACAAGGTTTTTTTCTTTTTAATAAACTGCATTTTTACTTCAAATGTCAGAAGCGATGTTAGAAGTGATTAAGTAACCTCTACTTAAAATACACAGTATAGACTGATCCACAGATGGAGTCACCTCTATTATAAATACTAGGTATAGACTGCTCCACAGATAGTCACCTCTACTATAAATACTCAGTATAGACCGATCCAATTCAACTTCCTCCATAAGATGTATATTACACCACAAATTACGTAGAAATTAAATATAACTGTAATAGATGTGGTACGGGTGAACAAACATCCCTTCATTCTATCTGTCAGTGTTCTATATTGCAGGACTTTTGTCAAGGGGTAGGAGTGTATGTGAAATTCTATCCATGGAGTCACATTTCTATTGGACCCTGAAGTCTTTCTACTAGTGAATCTAACTAAACTCAAACTGTCAAAGTATGTGAAGAAAGACAGAAATTCAATCACTAAGAAATGTATTGATAGAAAATGGAAATTTGACCCCACCCCTTTCCAACCAAGAAGTGGTTGAAGAAATCAACAGTTGTGTGAACCTGGAAAAATAACCTACTGGATGAAAAAAAGAAGTAGGATGTACAACAAGATATGGAACTATTTATAAACTGTATGGAAAATTTACCAGCACACCACATTGGTTGAGCCCTATATACCCGAACAGGGCTTGTAGGACTTAGGAGGTCAGAAGTCAATATATGTCTCTATGTGACTCATGCGGTTATTTATGTTTTTTTTGTCTGTTGTCTCTGATGCTGCCATTGTGGGTTGTGAATGTTATCTTGTAAGTGGATGAATGTAATATTCTAATGTCTAATGAAAAATGTAAATTAAAAAAATAGTAAAAAAAAGAAGTGATGACATTTACTGTTATAGCAGCTACGATGAGTTCACCCATCACTCCTACCTTCTTGAGGAAAATCCAGGCACTATTGACACCGAAAAGACAAGACTGTGACTAAAATACCGCAATCCAGGTGTTTATTTATTTAAAAGCAAAACAAACAAAAAAAACAGCAGTTGTGTTGCACAGAGTGCACAGTTGGCATATTTTGATTTTAGTTGTGGAAATCTTTTGCTCCTTTTCGAACTTTAGCTTATGTTTTGAGTTGTCTTGACTTGAGTGAAAAAAGCTAACAAAAAATTAATAATAATAATAATAACAATATTGGTAAAGGATTAGATTTATATAGCTACTGAGATCCTGTTCTGGGGTCAGACTGATGGAAATATGGCTGCACAATACATGTCAAATGGCCCCTCCCACCACCAAATATTTATACACTAGTGTGAGGGAAGTGGAAGCAAGATGGGTGAAGTGTCTTCCCCATGGACATATCTGCACATTACCAGGGCAGAACGGGATTCAAACCTCCAACCCTTGAGTTACCTCCTGAGTTACCACTCTACCTCCTGAACCACGGCCACCACATACACACACTTACGACATCAATTACAACAGTATAAACAGCTGAAACATCATGTCAGAAAGTTGTTGTCATGATTCATTTGCGTTACCAATGACACGTTTAAAAGTGTGTCACAAATCAGACTTTGGGGGCTTCTGTGTCTTTCTTACTCAGTTTAGGCACACATTCTGCATGGTGCCTTTGTCAGGATAATAATAATAACCAATAGAAAAGAGCAAAAAGATCAATAGGCATAATGACTTTTATAGTGGTTTTCTATTAACACATACTCAAAGCACGTACCTTATTGATCCATTATTCATACACCAGTGTGAGAGCACTGTAGGCAAGGTGGGTGAGGTGTCTTGCCCAAGGACAAAGCAGCACATGACCAGGACAGAGCAAGACATGAACCAACAACCCATCGGGTATTCAACAACTGTACCTCCTGAACCACCACTCATACATAAATTTACAATATAAATTACAACATTATAAAATAGTATAAACATCACGTCTGCACTCGGCCTTTGTCGGGATAAACAGCAGAGCACAGAGACTGAGGAAGATCTCCACGTATCAAATCAATCATGTACATGGACATGTGTAATTTTTGAAGTTTTGTGAGGATACTTAGTCTGTTTGCTACTCTCATGGACCTCCTCAACAACAACGTGGGGACGGTGAGCCAGTCTGTGTCTACAGTTGGGATGAGCAACAGCAGGTACTCCCGGAGAGCGACCAATGGCGTGACAACGGCATTGGTGCAGCGGGATGTGGAGGGGATCGTACAAATTGTGTTTCCTCGGTTCGGGTGTGTAACAGTTGATCTATCAACCAATCTACCAACGTAATGGAGACCTAGGATTCCTGGCTCAAGACTCCACTGGACACTTTCTTTTTTTTGGTTGTTTTTTCCACTGGTGAGAGTGGACCGAATAAGGAGGAGAGTGGCGGAGTAGAGGGGGGGACTGGCGATTTGTGTGAATGAGTTACAGGTTGTGAACTGTTTGTTGCATTTATGAACGTTGTACATGTTCATGCGTTAGCGTTTAGCTGTTTGTGGTCGTTTTTTATGTTATGCTACGGTAGCCTGTGAGGACATCCACTTCTGTCTCTCAGCTCCAGATGATACATCACAGCCCCTCGTTATCATCTCTGGGACTTCAATCATGTATGCGCATGCATGAATCTATGTTGTTTATGCTGTACAAGAATTAAATTGTTGTATATCTGTTCTACTGTTCTACTGTTTTTTCTACTCTTTGAACGGTGAAGATCCAAACGAAACAATAAGTGGTTGAAGGTAAACCAAGGAGACAATGTCGTATAGGCGGTGGTGAAGGGGCTGCAACAGAGGACACTGGAAAGATAGAGAAAACACAAACATTAGTAAAAACCGAGGAAGTCCAAAACACCATAAAAACTTATCACAGTACTCCACACTGTGAAGCCGATCGATATAAGATGTTCAATACTTTTGCACTGGAGAGAGTCACTGCTGCTCCTTATGAAGGTGTTCCCGATGACTAGATCGATGACAGGTGTGGATCATTCTCCTCCGCACCTGCAAAGAGTCAACTCTCCGACCAAACGTCAAGTAATATTTCCACACAACACACTGGAAACGGAAGTACTCCCACACTCCCAAAATAAAAACCCTCCACACAAACCACAGTAACCTCCCCTTAACAATCGCTACTTGGCATTTTGCCAACCTTCCCTGGATGGGTCCGATAAAAGTCCTTTAAAAGCCCCTTGTCCAAAATCAAGTCCTTAGAAATCTAGGATCTCGTCTCCGGGTCATATCCCTCCACCAAATACTGGAACCCCTGTCTCCATGTACAAACATCCAGAATCTTAGTGACCGTAAAGGAGGGATCATTATCAATCATGCGGGAGGATGGGGGATCCACTACTGGAGGACTTCGCTCAGAGGTAGAGACTGGCTTTAACAGGGATACATGAAAAACAGGGTGAATTTTCATTGAAGTGAGAAGTCTTAATTTAGCTGCACAGAGGTTAACCATCCTCTCAATCTCCAAGGGCCCCACAAAATGAGGCAACAGTTTTTGGGACTCAGCCTCCAGGGATAAATCCCAGGTGAAGAAACACACCCTTTGTCCAGGTTGATAATCCGGAGAAGGAGAACGATATGCATCTGCCAGTCTTTTGTTCTGTTCCACAGAGCCGTTTGTGCAGTTTTGGGGGGTTAAGGTTAGAGTTAGGGTTAGGGGTCGGTTGAGAGTAATTTCCGGTCTCCTGGTGTGTCAATTGGCTTTACTCCCAGCATCCATCCCCACCTGTTGTCCTGTCGCCCATCAAATCCCAATGTCTGTCACCTGGGAGATGTCCCGTCCCTTTATCAGTCAGCGTCTCGTCTTCAGTCCTTGTGAGATCATAGCATGGTAAGCCTCGCTTCTTCACCTTGTCTGTGTAGTCTGAGAACTGGGAACCTGTGAAAGTATTTGGTCTTGTTGTATTGATTTTTGAATTGAAGTAAGAAAAAAGGTTTTCCTAAATTATAGAAACCTCTGTTTGAGTTTCTTTATTAACTGACATTGTTTTCTCTTTGGAGTGCATTTAAGTTTCGTTTTTATTCAATATTCTCCCGTTGTGGGCTCTTTTTGTTAAGTTATAGGTAACGAGTATTCCCGTGTTTTTCGACGGCGCTTTTTGTCCAATTAATCTGCGATAGGTGGACTGGATAACAGTTAACAGTAAGTTCTGTGTGAATGAAAAAATAAATCATTTTATTTTGAAACCTAACCTGCGTCTGGATTCTGGTTTTGAGAGTACCCTTACAGTACGATCTCACCAAGATAATGAATCCAGCAGGTTTAGCTGGCACAGGGGGGGGTTCTCAAGCAGCAGCAAGATCAAGTCGCGACCATGCAGCGAGATCTGATGGCGTTGGTCAAGCACTATAAGGAGAATGGAGCAGCTACGACGCAAAGGCTCGATCAACTCACCCAACAGATGCAGGAGGTCCTGAGACATGTCGGTGAACCCGCTCCTGCAGCAGCACCCGCACCCGCTAACCCCATGGCTAATCCTGTCCCAACAACCCCAAGCTCCTTACCTCGACTGGCGGCACCGGAGAAATTCGCCAGAGATGGAGCGTCCTGTCGTTCCTTCCTGGTGCAGTGTGGGCTCCATTTCGAGTTGAACGCTGGCTCTTTTCCAACTCAGCGGTCCAAAGTCGCCTTCATAATGTCCCATCTCACCGGATGGGCGGCAGAATGGGCTACGGCGGAGTGGGACAAAGCCTCGAGCATCTGTGACGCTTCAGAAGATTTTTCCGAGGTGCTGCGGAAAATCTTCAATCAAGCGCCGCCCGGGCGAGAAGCAGCTCGCTCACTGAAGAGACTGGTCCAAGGAAGAAGAAATGTATCTGAATATTCGATTCAATATTGTTCGTTGTCCACGGATAGCGGGTGGAACGAGCCCGCCTTGATAGACGCCTTTCTGGACGGTCTGTGTGAAATGCTCAAGGACCAGCTGGCACCTCTGGATATTCCTTCCGACCTAGATGGGGTCATAGCACTAGCCGTGAGGCTAGATAACTGGCTTCAAGATCACCGACATCATCGAGCTCCACAGGCTACTTCCCCACCGCACCAGCTGAGCCGTCCTCGTGTTTACACCAGCCGACGTCCGGTTCTGGAGCCCGTCACTTCGGCTTCCGGGGTCGAGCCGATGCAGATCGGCTGGACGAAACTGAGTGCTGAGGAACACCAGCACCACCTGCAGGAGGGGAGGTGCTTCTACTGCGGTGGAAAAGATCATCTTGTGTCTGCTTGTCCAGTAAAAGACCCGGCTCACGCCTGACCGGGGAGACAGCCATGAGCCCAAGAAGTCCCGCCTCCCTGACCCGACCCCTCACATCTATTAAAATAAAGAACAAAAAGAAAGTGACAGTCATACCCCTTGAGTCCCGCCTCCAAGCCAAGGCCATTAATGATAGTCTTCTTTTCCCTCTCACCCATCAAACTTCACCTGTGTCAGTCATCATAGCAGGCCATAAAACATCAGTCATCTTTCACCTGTTTCATGCCCAGTCACAGAAATGTGTCTTGGGTTATCCATGGCTCTGTGAGCATAACCCAGTCATGAACTGGTGATCTGGACAGGTGGAGGGGTGGAAACACCTTCCTGTTTTGTGTGCCCCCACATTGGTAACTCAACCGGACATGGACCTCCAGGGGGTGCCGACGTGTTATCACAATTTAAGGGAGGTGTTCAACAAGAAGAAGGCAGCATCCTTATCACCTCATCGAGACTACGACTGCACCATAGACCTTGTTCCCGGTGCCACGCTACCAAAAGGAAGACTGTACTCCATTTCCGGACCAGAAAGGACAGCGATGGAGGAATACATCACGGAGTCTCTGCAGGCTGGACTGATAAGACCATCTTTGTCTCTGGTGGGAGCCGGGTTTTTTTTCGTGGCCAAAAAGGATGGATCCTTACGACCATGTATAGACTACACTCCCTTAAATGACATCACGGTGAAGAACAGATATCCCTTTCCCCTCATGAACTCAGCGTTTGATCAACTTCAGGCGGCGAAACTATATACTAAGCTGGACCTAAGGAATGCGCACCATCTGGTACGTATCAGGAAGGGAGATGAATGGAAGACTGGCTTCAATACACCTACGGGACATTACGAGTACCTGGTGATGCCGTTCGGGTTAACCAACGCGTCGGCGGCATTTCAACATATGATTAATGAGGTGTTACGGGAAAATATCAACCGGTTTGTTTTCGTCTACTTGGATGATATCTTGATTTACTCTTCTGATTTAGAGACCCACCAACAACACGTCCGACTGGTGTTAAGCAGACTACTGGAGCATCAGTTATACGTAGATTCATCCGTAATTACAGTGTGGTGGCAGCCCCCCTACACAGACTGACTTCCACACTCACTCCTTTCCGATGGAATGATCAGGCAGATAGCGCATTTCAGAGATTGAAAGTGTTGTTCATATCCGCACCCATATTTTGTGTACCGAATCCGGAGAGTCAATTCATCGTGGAAGTTGACGCGTCCAATGAAGGGGTGGGTGCAGTATTATCACAAAGATCCTCACTGGATGGGAAGGTCCATCCATGTGCGTATTATTCTAAGAAATTGTCATCGGCGGAGAGAAATTATGATGTAGGAAATCGGGAGTTGCTAGCCATCAAACTACCGTTAGAAGAATGGAGGGATTGGTTGGAGGGGGACCAACAGCCGTTTGTTGTGTGGACAGACCACAAGAATCTCCAATATTTAAAAGGGGCCAAGAGATTGAAGTCCCGTCAAGTCAGGTGGTCACTTTTTTTCAATCGATTCGATTTTCATCTCTCATATTGCCCTGGTTCAGAGAACAAGAATCCAGACACATTGTCTCGGCTTTACGATCCTAAGCCATCAGCAAAGCAATCTGAACCCATTTTACCTTCTAGTTGTGTGATAGGAGCCATTCAGTGGCCAGTTGAAAATGAGGTGATCCTGGCTAACGCTAACCTTGTAATTCCTGATTCGTGTCCTCCTGGATGCCTCTTTGTTTCGCAGGCTCTCCGATCTAAGGTAATTCATTGGGCACACACCTCGATAATCTCTTGTCATCCAGGGGTAAAACGAACTATTTTGTTCCTCAGACGGAGATTCTGGTGGCCAGCTCTCGAGCGGGACGTTTGGGAGTACGTGGCGGCGTGTACGGTGTGCCCTTGATCCAAGTCAGCGACCAGTGCGCAGGCGGGATTGCTTCAGCCGCTGCCGGTTCCCAGTCGTCCATGGGCGGACATAGCCCTGGATTTTGTCACGGGGCTCTCGTCTTCAAAGGGTAATACCACGGTACTTACTGTGGTTGATAGGTTCTCTAAAATGGTGCATTTTGTCGCGTTTCCCAAATTACCTACTGCTAAAGAGACGGCCCGAATCATGTGCGACCATATTTTCCGTATTCACGGATTTCCCCGAGACATTATCTCTGACCGGGGTCCCCAGTTTGTCTCCAGGTTCTGGAGGGCCTTTTGTAAACTTATAGGGGCTTCGGTCAGTTTGTTCTCAGGGTACCACCCTGAGAGTAATGGGCAGACGGAGCGACTGAATCAAGTTCTGAGCACCTGCCTACGCTGCCTGGTCTCCCAGAATCCCTCCTCGTGGAGCGAGCACCTCACCTGGATCGAGTATGTGCACAACAGTCTGCCTACGTTGGCCACCGGAATCTCTCCATTTCATGTAGTTTATGGCTACCAACCCCCTACCTTTGAGGGGGAAGAACGGGAGGCAGAGGTACCAGCGGCCTGGGCACAGGTGCGCCGTAGCCGCCGGGTGTGGGAAGCTGCGAGGAGAATACTGCTTCGTAGTCAGGAGTCCAGAAAAAGGGTGACGGATAGGTGGAGGCGACGGGGCCCTGAGTACCAGGAGGGGCAAAAGGTCTGGCTTTCTACCAAGGACCTTTCCATACCGGGAGTATCCAAGAAACTGGCTCCCCGGTTTGTGGGTCCCTTTCCTGTATCAAGGGTTATCAATCCCGTAGCTGTCCGACTTAGGTTACCCCGTTTGCTCAAAGTACACCCCACGTTTCATGTTTCTCAGGTCAAACCGGTTCAAGAGAGTCCCCTGGTGCCCCGTCACCTCCCCCTCCCAGAGTGATAGATGGTGGCCCCGTATACACGGTTAAGAGGTTACTGGCAGTCAAGAACAAGGGGAGAGGGAGCCAGTATCTAGTTGATTCGGAAGGTTATGGACCAGAGGAGAGGCAATGGGTCAAGGCGTCATTCATTCTGGATAAATCGTTAATTGACGATTAACTTACAAGTCTCCTACCGCGGGCCAAACCGGGAAGAAACTGATGTGTGAATGACGCGGAGCTGGTGAGTCTCAACAATGCCGGACCTAGCGTAAGCAGTAGCCTAGCCATCCCCCATTCTGTTACCTGAGGGTGGTTAGCTCACCTTTAGCCTTGGCCAGTCGGTCCATGTCGGTCAAACCGCATGTTTGGCTAAACATAATTACAAACCAGGTGTGTTTCTTCAGAATGGAAATATTATTTGTCCATGTATTTTAATAATGCATTATACACTTTAAACTGGATTTAATGTATGGTATATCTGAATTGATTATACTGAACTTTGTGTAGAAGTTACTATTTGAGTGTTACAATTTTTAGTTTTTCCCATATATTGAATGTTGAACTTTTTCATGACTTTTATCGTGCAACCGGTGCTATTTATAATATGTTGTGTACACATTGAGCTAGTGATTAAATTGAATGAATGTACATTGATTTGTACAGACGCTGGTACTGTTCAACAGGCCAGGTCCTGAACTTTTGATGGCGAGCTAAAGAAGGAGACCTAGACTGAAGGACCAGCACTTGCACTGAAGCACCACGCCACTCCTGCCAGGCTGGTAGGGGGCTCTCTCTCTCACAGCCCACAAACTTACCCCACGTGAACGATCTTGCTACCCACTGCTATCCTTTTAATATTTATACCCCATCTCATGGATACCCCCCTTGCAACACCTTCCTCTGGATGCAAACCCATAAACCCAGACGTGGGTTCGGATACTTGAAAAGTGGGTGGGCTGGGACACAGTTGCCGTTGGTTGTTTTGGTGTGGCCGTGTACTGTTTCAGTCATTGCTGTTGAATACTAATTGTCTTAGTACAGTTTAAATATTTACTGTTCAACGTTGTGATCACTGTTATTGAGCTTTATTGTTTTTTCTTTTTGGATGGCCATTCACTTATTTGTCTTTAGTTGTTCTTCACTGTAAATAATTCTTTGCACTTTATATATATATAAAAATACATGGTTCCAACCAAACCTACCTCCAGTCTCCTGCCTCTCCCTCCTAGAGAGAACTTAGACTTCTGATACTAGCCTATTGATACTAACAATAATACTGATATTCTTACATGGGTCATACAGGGTTATTGTAATTTTCCTTGATTATATGTAACACCCGTGCTACACTTACCCCGGGCACAGACAGAGATACCTGGTGGTCACGAACTACCAGGTATCCCCCGTAATATCCGGCTCCACAGGAACTGTAGCATCTGCTGGAATCTGGGGTGCACGTCAGCCTAGATGCATGAGCCCACTCCAGAACCCGTGCCCGAGCTGCCTTTGGGACGAACCTCCGACATGCGGGCCCCATCCCTGGATCCAGCTCAGTCATCAATGCCTATGAATCGCAGTGTCAACCTCACATCTCGCTCCTCCCATGATGCATGATGAGGCAGAATCAGGTCTGGCTCCTCCCGAACTGACAAACCTGTGTGAACCCTGGAGAGGGCTGTAAGAGAGCGAGAATTTGAAGCGACTTAAAAGCAAGGACCATCTCAGCTATCACAAATTCAGCCTGCGTGCTGAATGGAGATAAGCCAAGTTCTCATGGTCAGTCCAAATAATAAAAGGGACTTACGCTCCCTCCAACCAGTGCTTCCACTCATCCAGAGCCCACACCATCGGCAATAACTCCTGGTTACCGTTGTCATAATTACTCTCCGCAGGAAAAAATTGCAGAGAGAAAAAAGCGCAGGAATGGAGCTTCTGGGTGATCAGAATCAGTTTTATTTCCCAGCATGGATTTTGCTTTGGTGGTTTGGTGCATAAAATAAACATCGTAGTAAAATAATAAAATTGAACCAGCGCTTCCAGTCAGAGGCATCAATTTACAATATATTATTACACTATAATATATATAACATAAGAAGAAGTAGAAATATAAAATATGTGCAATGTAGGTGTGCAGGTCATGGAGGGAAGGCAGACTGCAGCCAATCACTCTCAGCAGAACGAATGAGAGGCTGCAGTCTGTCCTTATCCTTGTCAGTGGCAGCAGCATGCCAGATGGTTATGGAGGAGGTGAAGACAGATTCAATAATGGTGGTATAGAAGTGCACCATCATTGACCTTGGCAGTTTAAACTTCTTCAGCTCCTCAGGATGTACATACGCTGCTGGGCTTCCTTGATGAGGGAGCTGATGTTCAGCTCTCACTTGAGGTCTTGGGTGAAGATGCTGCCCAGGAAGCGGAAAGTTCTCCACAGTGTCTACTGGGGAGCCATACAGCGTGATGGCGCAGATGGGGGTGAGCTCTTTCTGAAGTCCACTATTATCTCCTCTGTCTTTTGAGCGTTGAGCACCAGATTGTTCTGTCTGCACCAGGACACCAGCTGGTCAATCTCCCTCCTGTATGCAGACTCATCCCCATCAGAGATGAGACCAATGAGAGTTGTGTCGTCCGAAAATTTCAGGAATTTAACAGACTGGTGACTAGAGGTGTAGCTGTTAGTGTACAGAGAGAATAGCAGAGGAGAAAGGACACAGCCTTGAGGGGATGCAATGCTGAAGAACTGGGAAACAGAAATATGTTTCCCCAGCTTCACATGCTCCTTCCTGTATGACAGGAAATCAGTGATTCACTTGCAGGTGCTGTCAGGCACATTCAACTGGGAGAGTTTGTCCTGCAGTAAGGCCGGGATGATAGTGTTGAAACCAGAGCTGAAGTCCACACACAGGATCCTGGCATAGGTTCCTGGGGAGTCAGGTGCTGAAGGATAAAGTGGAGCACCATATTGACAGCATCGTCCACAGACCTATTGGCTCTATAGGGGAACTTGCAGGGGTTCAGGAGTGGGCCTATGATCGTTTTGTGGTGGGAAAGCACAAGGCGCTCAAATGACTTCATTACCAACGTGACAATGACTCGTTGCAACAGCACAGCCTCCGCAGGGGCAGTCACCATGAACTCATGGGAAGAGTTGGGATATCGTAATAGTGGGACCGTTGTGAACAACTCCCTAGGTCTACAAAACGCCTCCGAGGACCACTTAAATGGAAGCTTAACCTAGGTAAGTCGGAATCAACGGTGCCATCATCTTACTGTAGTCCCGAATAAACCTCCTATAAAAGTTTGAAAACCCCAAAACCTCTGGAGCTGTCTCCATGTTGTCGGCGTCGGCTACTCAGCTCCTGGTCTAATCTTACCCGGATCGGGTCAAAGCTGTCCCTGAGCAATGATGTACCACAGAAAACTGACCTCCGACTTATGGATCTTGGACTTTTTGGGTTTGATGAATAAACAATTCTCCAATAATCTCTGTAACACTAGCATTGTTTGTGTTCCGTTAAGTTGTGGGAAAAAATCAAAATACAATCCAGATAAATAAACACAAAACGATTGAGGATGCCCCCAAGAACGTTGTTGATGAGCGCCAGGAACACCGGAAATGGAAGTACTCCCACACTCCCAAATAAAACCCCTCCACACTCACCACAAAAATGGATGTAATAAATGGGTTCAAATTTTGCACAGAGCTTTGGTTGGGATAAGCAGCAAAGCAGGAAGATCTCCACAAATCG
The DNA here is from genome assembly GCA_029814585.1 of Gymnapogon annona. Classification (NCBI taxonomy): domain Eukaryota; kingdom Metazoa; phylum Chordata; class Actinopteri; order Kurtiformes; family Apogonidae; genus Gymnapogon; species Gymnapogon annona. The sequence goes on along the minus strand of JAPTHA010000006.1, from coordinate 3,858,882 downwards.
GATCAATCCTGAAGAGAGCCTTCGCTTCATGCACGCATTGTGGCTACTTTGAATGCATACTCAAAGCACATACACTGGAAGCAAGGTGAGTGAAGTATCTTGCCCAAGGTCACAAAGGTACATGACCAGGAGAGAGCTGGATTCGAACTGCCAACTGGTGATTAGACAGCTCTCTCTACCTCCTGAACCACAGCCACCCAAAATAAAGCAATCACTTCAAAAGCACTCTGCAAAAAACAAAACAAATCTTGCCAAATCCTGCTTTCATTAAGCAGCAAAAGTCATGCTCTTTGCACTAGTTTCAGGTTTCACCTGGGTCCCTGTGAAGTGGTTTATTTATAGCGTCATCTGCATGTAAGAATACAGGCATCAATCTCCGCACAACATGAACATTTGGCGGATTTTAACACTATTCTATCAGAATATTTTGGGCTCAGTTGTGACAACCGTCTTTTCCTTAGGCATCCATGTGGGATGGCGTGTGTGTGTGTGTGTGTTCAGCATAGTGTATGTGTTTGGCACTGCGATAAAAGACAGATGTCAGACCCAGACACAGATAGCATGGAAAGGAGCACAGAGTGTGGGCCAGCCTCGGCCGAGTCACTGTGGAGTGGGTGGAGAAAGAAAGAGTCGCAGATAGCAGCAGAGTGGCACATGTATAATTGACAACCGATGCTTCCTCTCCATAGAGTTTATGACATTTTCTCTCTGTAATCTACTTTTCCTGGCCAGCACAGGAGACGGTAGTGGGACGGGCTGTGAGTCGGCGGCTTGGATGGAAATGGCAGGGTAGAAGCATAAGCTTGGCAAGGAAAATGTGAAGAGGAGAAAATGCCAAGCAGCCTTGACATTTTTTCCCCCCTTTCTGTGTTGCACTTTTACCGAGGAGCAGGACCTGTCACTGATAAAAGCAGTCGGCGTCAGACCCAAGGAGACACTGAACCAAAGTCAGTGGGTGTATTTTGTTTCAGTATTGTGGGTGGGGCTTTAATGCAAATGATGAGGGATAAGGGGGGTGTGAATAGGCGAGTGAGTGAGTTTGGAGTTACTGATTGAATAGTGTTTCATAAAACACGGAGAAAATGGTAATATGAAAACCACATGTCTATACGTATACACAACCTGTAGACATACTATATGTCATATGTTTATAGGTTGTGTTAAATTAATAAGCACCATGTTTTAGTGACTTGTTGCAAGGGCATCACACAAATGTCTTTTATGCCAACAGGTATTATGACAATGTGACAAGCATATTGTGACTGTTATAAAGACAGAAATAACATTATGGGGGTGGTGCACGTGCCTGTTTACCAGAATGTTTTTTTGTGTTTTATGCAGACAGAAAAAAAAAACAAAAAAAGAGAAAAAAAAGAAAAAAGAGAGAAAGTACAGTTGTACAGTTGTTCGAAGCAGTGGCAAAGAAGCAGGTAACTGCTACTGCTCTTGTTCTTGTTCTCATTGGTTAATGTGGCAGTCGAGTGGATAACACTCGTGCCTCACAGAAAGAAGGTTCTGGTGTCTGTGTAATTGTTACAGGTCTCACAATGATGACTAGCAAGCAGATCATATTCCTACAACAGGAGGAATAATAAAATGGCGAAGCAAACTTGGTCTTAATTCAATCCAGCCTCACTCAACAGAATCCATTTATTAAAACGTGTTTTCTTTGACACTTCATTGAGTGCCTTTGTTTTATTTTCTATTAATCAGCATATTAGAATTGCCATGGCTTCTTTACCATCCACTCTTTTGTTTTCATCATAAACAAAACCACAAATAAAATTCAATTTGTAATGAATGTGTCACATAACTAGTACAATACTAGAATTTTCCATGTCACATAACACCTTCATTGGATTTGAATTGACATTTTAAAATTAATCAAAGAATGAAATGTATTAAATGTTGTTATGAAATGTACACCTAGTGTTAGGACTGTTCAAAAATGACTGACCCAGATGCGGATTGATGAAATGTTCATTCATCGTATTTATTTAAAGTTCAAAGAACATACAAGGATTAACAGTATCAGAATATCTTAAATCAATTTCTCACAAACAAAAAACACCGACAAAAACTCGGGATTACTTTTATCATTTATCATTAACAAAAATAGACCCACAACGGGAAAAATAATATAATATAACTGAACTAAAAGTCACTCCAAAGAGGAAAAATGTTAGAGGAAAAATAGTCTCTTATCAGAAAATTCAAACATAAAGCACTCTACAGAGGTTAAACTAGAAATTTGGAAAACAACTGATCTTCAAGGAAACAAACAAGAACTAGAAATACAAAATGCTCTAAGCAGTACTCACTGAGGAGATCCACAAGACAAGGAAAGGCTAGAATGACGGAGTTGACTGGGCAAGGAAACCGACAGACTGACACAAGACAAAGGGAAGCACACCACATATATACACTGTTTGTGTATATATGTGTATACACAAACAGTGTATACATGTTTTTTGGTTTCTGTTTCCCGGGGCTGTGATTACCTGTCTCCACCCTAATAGTGTGCACCTGTGTCTCATTCGTTTCCCCTCCTCCGGTGTATTTAAACCTCCAGTTTAGAGTCCCCAGTTGCGAGTTTGTTCTGATCTGTCCCGACAGTAATGCTTACCCGCATTTGTTTTTTGGACTCGTACTTTTGGATTTGACATTGCTTGTTTGACACCTTGCTCTCAGACTGCCTTAAGACTATAATGCAGTCCACCTTGGTGGATTATGGGGCAGATGCAAACTTTATGGATTTAAGACTTTCTGAGGAACTTGGACTCCAATTAAGATATCTCAACCTCTGGAAGCATGTGCCTTGGACGGTAGAGTGATTTGTCAGGTAACGCACCGCACGCAGCCACTGAAACTCAACACCTCTGGCCACCATACTGAACTGATTAGTTTCCATATTTATCAGTCACCGGATCATCCTCTCATCTTGGGTCACCCCTGGCTAATTAAGCACGACCCACATATTAACTGGAGCTCAGGGGAGGTGAGGAGCTGGGACCCTCATTGTTTTCAGGAGTGTGGTCTCCAGACGTCTAGTGTCGCCTCGTTTCAGAACCCTTCGGTAGTTTTGGCTCCTACTAGCACTAGAGGGTTAAAGGAGGGTGATGGGTGTGTTTTCCCTTCGTTAGATAAGGTTCCCTCTTGTTACCACGATTTGAAGGAGGTGTTCAATAAGGTTCGGGCCTCGCCATAACCCCTCACCGGCCATATGATTTCGCCATTGACCTCCACCCAGGTACTCAACCCCCCAAAGATAGACTGTACTACTGGTCTAAACCTGAATTGGAAGCTATGAAGACCTATATTGAGGAGTCTCTGGCTGCTGGATTAATTTGTCCTTCGGCCTCCCCTGCTGGGGCCGGTTTCTTTTTTGTTGAAAAGAAAGATAAGACCCTCTGTCCATGCATCGATTATAGGGGATTAAACGACATCACGGTGCATAATCGTTACCCTTTACACTCATGTCATCAGCCTTTCAATTGTTGCATGGGGCAAAGATTTTTACCACACTAAATCTCCGTAATGCTTACCATTTGGTATGAATTTGGAACGGTGATGAGTGGAAAACCACCTTTAACACCCCTACGTGTCACTATGAATATCGTGCCATTTGGGCTTACTAACGCCCCAGCAGTATTCCAAGCTTTAGTGAACGATATTCTTAGAGACATGTTGAATATCTTCGTTTTCGTATATCTAGACAATATTCTTATTTTTCCCATAATGAGGTCACCCATATTCAACACGTACGCCTGGTTTTAGAAAGACTCCTCCAAAACCAGCTCTTCGTCAATGCAGAGAAATGTGAGTTCCATCAACCTTTGGTTTCATTTTTGGGCTCCATCATCACAGAGGGGCAGGTTTGGATGGATCCAGACAAGGTCAGTGCAGTGAAGAGTTGGCCAATCCCGTTATCCAGGAAGGAGGTACAACGCTTTCTTGGCTTCGCCAATTTTTATAGGAAGATTATCAGAAATTTCAGCTCTGTGGCCACCCCATTACATTCACTCGCCTCCTCTAAGTCCGGTTTCAGCTGGAACAAGAATGCGGACGTAGCTTTTGAGCGTCTTAAGAAGGCATTCACCTCAGCTCCGGTCCTCTCGATTCCAAACCCGGAACTCCAGTTTATTCTGGAAGTAGATGCCTCCGATGTAGGAATAGGAGCAGTGCTATCCCAACGATCCAGTACAGACAACAGATTACACCCTTGTGCATTTTTCTCCAGGAAACTGTCCCCGGCAGAGAGAAACTATGACATTGGCAATAGAGAACTGTTAGCCATAAAGGTGGCCTTAGAAGAGCGGAGTCATTGGCTGGAAGGGGCAGAGACTCCATTCTTAGTGTGGACTGACCATAAGAATCTGGAGTATCTTAGGACTGCTAAGAGACTCAATTCTCGCCAAGCTAGGTGGGCCTTGTTCTTCACTCGTTTCAACTTCAAGCTGTCTTACAGACCTGGATCGAAGAATGGTAAACCCGATGCCTTGTCCCATGCTTTTCATCCAGGGAAAAGGGTTAGGGAATTAGACCTAATTTTGACCGAAAGTTGTCTCGTTGGAACCCTCACCTGGAGGATAGAGCAAAAGGTAAAGAGGCAGCTTGAGAATTGTCCGGTCCCGGAGGGCGTACCACCAAACCGGTTGTTTGTCCCGGCCCCTCTTCGCGCTCAGGTCATCCAGTGGGCCCACGCCTCAAGAATGTCCTGCCAGCTCATTTGGGTGGAGTACGCACATAACTCCCTGCCATGTTCATCCACTGGATATTTGCCCTTCCATGTGGTGTATGGATATCAGCCGCTGGTGTTTCCCGATCTTGAGAAAGAGGGTAAGGTACCCTCCGCACTAGCCCTGATTCGGCGATGTAAGCGTACCTGGCATCAAGCCCGGAGGACACTCCTTCGTTCCTCACAACGCTATAAGGCTGCAGTGGACAAACATCGTACACCAGGACCAGACTACAGGGGTGGGAAAAGGGTGTGGCTATCCACGCGCAATCTTCCCCTGCGGGTAGAAAGTCAGAAGCTAGCCCCAAGATTTGTTGGACTGTTCCCAATTTCAAAGGTCATTAACCCAGTTTCAGTGCGGTTGAAGCTTCCCAAGTCTATGAGGGTTCATCCTACATTCCATGTGAGCCAAGTGAAACCAGTTAAGGAGAGTGTACTGGTTCCGTCCTCTCGACCTCCACCCCTGCCTCGCATGGTGGATGGGGATCCAGTTTATACAGTACATAAAATCATGGCTTCTCGGTGCAAGGGGGGGTGCAGTATCGCATTGACTGGGAGGGTTATGGACCGGAGGAGCGATCCTGGGTGCCCACCTCCGGGGGTTCCATCAGTCTCATCCGGAGGCTCCTGGGCCGTCCGGTGCCGGCCTTGGGG
>JAPTHA010000006.1:3841051-3853390 GCA_029814585.1 Gymnapogon annona | reverse complement strand
TCACGCTACACAAATGATACATTTTTTTTCTTTTCTTACAAATGATCAATTTCCTTATTTCCTGCTTATCAAATTGACATGTCTGCTGGCTTTACACAGCTCCACCTCTCTCTATCGTGTATGCAATCAAAAGACGTGTATGCACTGATGCTGTAATAAGCCCGCTAGATGGCACCAGTGAGGCCAAACTTGACGCTACCGAGTAACAGTCTTAAGTCCGCCACAAGGTCCCATTCATTTTAAAGCAACCAGTGCAGTCGCTTCTGAAGCCCGAGAGGCAGATTGTCGACCCTGGCAACACAACATAATGAATAATGATTGGATAAAAACTCTGACATATTATTATTATAATCATTAATTACTATAATTTTTACACTACAGTACTTTTCTATATAACTCACGATTTCTCTGTATATTACTATATAACAATAAGGGTATAACTATAGAACTGTATATTACTATATAACAGACGATGTCTCTGACTATCTCTACATAACAAGGGCATAACTATAGAACTGTATAACTATAGAAGTGTATATTACTATATAACCCACAATGTCTTTGTATATTACTATGTAACAATAAGGGTGTAACTATAGAACTGTATGACTATACAACTGCATATTACCATATAACCCATGACGTCTTTGTATATTAGTATATATCAATAAGGGTATAACTATAGAACTGTATAACTATATAACTGTATATTACTGTATAACTGACAATGCCTCTGTATATTACTACATAACAATAAGGGTATAACTATATAACTGTATAACTATAGAACTGTATATTACTATATATCTGACATTGTCTCTTTAGTGATATTTACTGTTGCACTCAATCTGTTCTTTTCTTTCTTTAGGGTTATGGTTAGTATGCTGTGTACTAAGGGTTTGTTTTGATATATCTATACTATTAGGAATCGCTCTTATTTTTCATCATATTTGCAGTATCTCTGTGTGTGTCATGTCGTATATGTGCTGCAGAAATTTCCCCATAGGGGACTAATAAAGGTACCTAATCTAATCTAATCTAATCTTTATTTATCCCGATGTGTAATTTTGGTGCAATTTTGGTCCCGATGTGGAGCAGCAAACAAAAAAGATAAAAACATACTTATATACATATAAACAGATAGATTAGTAAAATAACAGTAGAGTAAATGTTGCCTTGAATGCATTTTGCTTTTTGCAGGATATTCACTAATATGTCCATGTTCAGGCCAATACTCACGTATGTTGCCCTGTCAATGGAACCGCGACTGATGAACGGGCATTATTTACGTAAAGTGACAGGCAGCGACACACACACTCACAAACACACACATACACACACACACACACACGTAGAAATGGGTGAATTCAGTAATAAACCATCACATATACAAAGTGTGTGTGACTTTGTGCAGCCCTCGGGATGCCCCGCAGAGACCCAGATAAACACAACTAAACCTGTCACATGAATTAACCAGATTCGCTCTAACCTGTCGTCTACACACCCACTCACATCTCACTTCAGTCACCTTCTTTAATTTCTTATTCCACACAGCAGAAAAGCAATTTCTCTCTCTATTTGTTTCTCTCTCTCTCTGTCACTCTTTTCTTTCTCTTTCTTTGCCTCTCTCTGTCTATCACTCTCTCTCCACTTCTCTTGATTTCTTTCTCTCCATTTTTCTTTGTGGCTTTCTCTCTCTCTTTAACCACCAGCTCTCCTCAAGAAGTCACTTCCCATCACCTGTTTCCTCTTTCACACCATTACCGCTTCATTTTGCCCCCCCCCCCCCGCCCCCAACTCTCTCTCGAATGTTTCACTCATCGCACTACTTATTGTTTTTATACCTCACTGTCCTACAGTTGCAGTTGTTTTTTTGCAGCGCTTGTTGAATTTCCCTGCTTCTCTGGAAACACTCTAAACTAAAACCGTGTATTACTATATATATGATGATGTATCTGTATATTACTATATAACAATAAGGGTATAACTATATAACTATATAACTGTATAACGATATAACTTTATATTTACTATATAACTGACAATGTATCTTTATTGATCTTTACTGTTGCACTCAATCTGTTCTTTTCTTTTCTTATTTCTGTTTATATTATTAGGATTTACTCTTATTTTTCATCATATTTGCAGTATCTCTCTGTGTGTATCTTGTCTTATATATGCTGCTGTAACCTGAAATTTCCCCGTAGGGGGCTAATAAAGGTATCTAATCTCATCATCTAATCTAAACCCACCGATATGGGTCTTTACAAGAGACATTTGCATTCTTCACGTGAAAAGTGAAATCACGCTGAGGGCTTCATTAACATAAATGATATATCATGTAATTAAGGTGTCCCCTTGGAAAAGCAAAAACAAAACAAGCAAAAAAAAATTACAGGGATGATAATTACTAAAACATGGGGGTCATGGGCTCCTCCCTCATTCTTGCTGTGTCTCCTTTCAAGTTCGGCCTCCATCTCCGACTCGGTGGTAGCGTATTTATAGAGGTCTTAGAGGCATATACATATGCTATATATATATATATATATATTTTAGTGGAACAGCTCCCTTAGGGCATCGGTGGTACTGAACAAATACACTAATATGAACCACCCACTAACTGCAAATCTACTGAGGCCATGTTTCTCAATGAGCATACACTCACACATACCCGCACACACACCTGCATACACGCACACAGACAAACTTAGAAAAAATGAAATTCCTGATGAAAGCAAACATGTTAATCGAATGAGTTCAATTTTCAGACCAAAGTAAAAGGATTTACCCCCTGGCAGACTAGAGAAGGTTATTTGATTGTTGAATATGAAGTGATTTTTCTCCCTTGTGTTCTCGCAACATGTCGTCCACTGAACCACTGTGATTAGCTCAGTCTGGCCGAAGGAGGTAATTTACACAACGGTAACTCATCTGAGTTTTTTTTTTTTTTTTCTTGGTTGGGTTTGTTTGTTTTTAGTAAATGACAAGTTCACGTCATCAAGCCTTTTTGTTATGACAATAATTTAAAAAACAACAACAATCACCCAACAACAACAACATATCAAGCAGACATGTAGTGGAAACTTTTTGATTGTGCATTTATTTATTTTTTTTTTTATATGAATTTATTTTGATTTTTCATTAGACAATATTACATTTACATTCATATGCAACAAGACAACATTCACAACCCACAATGACAGGATCATATAAACATATCAATTAGTGAACCGCATGAGTCACATAGACGCCTCTGAGCTAATAAGTACTACAAACCCTGCTCGGTTATATGGAGCTGAACCAATGTTGAGTACTGGTAAATTTTCCGTAGTTCCGGAATTTATAAATGGTTTCATGTCTTTTAGAACATCCTACTTCTTTTTTATTGTGCTTTTAACCTGAAAGTGGAACAAATCGCTTCCAGTGTTTTGTATTCATCGACTCAAATGTGAATGCAGTAGCAAAGCTGCAGGGTACTCATCTGCTCTTCGGAACAGTTTCCTTCCTGCTCATGTGCACTTTTACACACTGACAGAACAACAACTGAACTGAAAAAAAAAAAATATCAGCGACGAGCATCTTGTTCTGGTACAAGAGGAAATACTTCTGCCAGTGTGTGAAAAGGACACACCGCAGATCTTAACAAACATATTTTTTTATTTAAATGAACCGCATGTAAGTCACAATTCAGTCAGTCAGAATAGAGTTGGGGCTATAAGTGTACTGTTTAGCAAATTGATCAAATTTGCCAAACAAGCCAGGAAAGACTGGTGGGCTTTGGATCTAAAAATACTGGAAGTGGACAGCATGAAAGCAAATAAATTAAATAAAGATATTACACCCCAATTCCACTGATAAGACACTTGACTATTTTGTTCAAAACGTAGTGAATATTCCAAAAATTCATCCCTCTTTGTGAACGCTACTGCGCTAAACAAGCATGTTTGCATCATAGAAGACCAAAGCAAACCCACACCATAGTAGAGGAAGTACTTATAAAACTTTTATGACATACTTATACACAGATGATAATTATTATACTTTTTTTACCCAAACCCAACTAACAATAGCCCACACCATAGCTAAATGAAACTGGCCATCCAGTCATTGTGTGCACCTTGGAGAAATGCTGCAGTCTCCTGCTACCCATAAAAAATAAATAAATAAATGCAATGGGCATTGCAGTAAAATACTGAAATTTTGCTTTTCATTTATGGCTCTGCCTGTGGTAATTACCACAACATACAACACACAGCAAATTCTTCCAATCAAGATGTGGTTGAAGAAGTCAACAGGTGTGTGAACCTGGAGAAAGTAACCGACTGGATGACAAAAAGAAGTAGGATGTTCTACAATACAGGTGTCAAACATGTGGCCCGGGGGCCAAATCCGGCCCGCCAAAGGGTCCAGTCTGGCCCTTCGGATGAATCTGTGCAATGCTGAAATTGCACTGAAGATATTAACAATAATATTCATGCAGGTTCCACATTCAGACCAATTCAATCTCATGTAGGTCCAATAAAACAATAGACCAATAAAATACTAACACTCCATATACCATACCATACTACTATTATATCCTACAAATACTCACAACTCCAAATATGATCATGTACTTAGAGTAAAACAAAGATGGTTAGGTTATAAACAAAAAATGTTAATAACCTGAAAAAATATGAACAACCTGAAATGAGTTAAAAGCAGTACACTTTTAACAATATCTGCCTGTTATTAAATATGATCTGTCATTTATAATGTACAGTACATGTGTAAATATTAAACTGAAGCATAATATTGTTAAAATTACACTTATGTTTTCAGTTTGTATTTAGTCACATTGCTTTAAGGGACAGTTTTTAGATGTGAACATGTATAATTTTACTTATTTCACTCAAAAAACATTGAGAAAAGTTGGAGTTGACATTATTTCTATATTATAATTGTAGTATTTTACTGGTTCGGCCCGCTTCAGATCAAATGTACCTGAATGCTGCTCCTGAATGAGACGAGTTTGACACCACTGTTCTACAAAATATGGAACCATATATAAACCACATGGAAAATTTACCATATTTGTACCTGTTTTGTGTCTTTGTGTTCCTTGGGTGTCTCTGATCCTGTCATTGTGGGTTGTGAATGTCATCTTGTAGTGTATAAATGTAACTGTAATACTGTCTAAACCACATCAAAAATTTACCAGCACACCACATTGGTCAACTCTGTATACACAAGCAGGGCTTGTGGACGTAGGAGCTCAGAGGTCAATGTATGTGAACATCTGCCTCTATGTTTCATTGCGATTTTTAGATTAGATTAGGTTATATACAATTTTATTAGTCCCACACGGGGAAATTTCAGGTTACACCTGCACACACAAGACAAGACACACACAAGATATTCTGAAAATATGATAAAAATATGAAAACATGAGCCATTCCTAATAATATAAATATATAAATATAAGTAAAGAAAAGAACATGTTATGTGCGACGGAGAGAGAGGATCCAGACGCAGGAGGAATACAATGTAAACACAGGATTTATTCCAAACTTAAAGTGAACCAAAAACAGCAAAAGCTGCAGGAGCTACTCCAGGTGGAAAGGCAGGTGGGCGGCAACGGTTCAGCATCGGCGGAGGCACTGGAAAAGAACAGCAGAACACCAGATAAGTAGAAGTCTTACGCGTCACCGTCGCAGAGTTGGACTTCCGGATTGAACGATCGACACACAACATCAGACGACGTGTTACCACGGGTAGGTTGAACAATCCACTGGCATTGAAGCACGTCTCCAGCATCCTTAAATTCGCCCCGCCGATGACTCCAGTTGACGCAGGTGCGTGCCGTCATCTCCGGCACCTGTGAGGGATGAAGATGCACACACCACGCGCACATGCACACACACACACACACACACACACACACAACGATGCCCCTCTGTCCGCCCACACCACAGAACAGATTGAATGCAACAACAAGATCAACAAAGAGACAGTCACTGATCAGTTACTGTGATCACTGTTGAAACACCTGACAGTTGCGGGAAGGAACGACCTGTGATACCTCTCCTTCACACAGTTAGGGTGTGTCAGTCTGTCACTGACGGAACTCCTCAGTGCAGTCAGTCTGTGTTTGAGGGGGTGGGAGTCTGACCAGGATGAAGGCCAGCTTGGCCTTCAGCCGCTTCCTCTCCACCTCCTCCACAAGATCTAGAGGGCATCCCAGGATGGAGCTGTCCTTCCTAATCAGTTTGTCCAGCCTCTTCCTGTCACCTGCTGTGATGCTGCTCCCCCAGCAGACCACGCCATAGAATAGGGCAGGTGCCACAACAGAGTTATAGAAGGTCCTCAGGAGTGCTCCCTGCACATATATAATCATCATCATAATCACATCCCTGCCGCTATAATCTGATCTGCCATTTTTTATAGAGGGCGTTGGTGTTATCAGTCCAGTCCAGTTTGTTGATGAGGTGAACACCCTGGTACTTATAAGACGTCACCATCTCCATGTTCCTTCCCCATGTTCACGGGTGATGGGGGTGCGTGGGGGGGCTGACGAAGGTCCACAACCAACTCTTTAGTCTTGCTGGCATTGATCAGGAGATGGTTTGGCCGACACCATTCCACAAAGTCCTGGATAAGTTCTCTGTAAGATGTGTTGCCCCCATCTGTGATGAGGCAGACGATGGCAGAGTCATCAGAAAACTTCTGAAGATGACATGACAGAGTTTGATGTGAGAAGTCCGCAGTGTAGAAGGTGAAGAGGAACGGTGCCAGTACCGTTCCCTGGGGGTCCTACACTGCAGAGAACCGTATCCGACACACAGCCGGGGGTATTCACATACTGTGGGCGGTTGGTGAGGTAGTCTATAATCCAGTCAGTGAGGTGGTGGTCCACCCCTGACCAGACCAGCTTGTCCCTCATGATATCCGGCTTGATGGTGTTAAAAGCACTGCTCAGGTCCAGGAAGAGGACCCGAATAGAGCTCCCAGGTGACTACAGGTGAGGCAAGGCTCTTTGAAGAAGGAAGATGATGGCATCATCCACTCCCTATGCCAGGCTGGTACACAAACTGCAAAGGATCCATGGTCGAGCTCACCAGGGAGTGCAGGTGGGTCAGGACCAGACACTCCAGGGCCTTCATAAGGTGCAGTGTTAAAGCCACTGGCCTGTAGCAGCTAGGGTCTTTGGGTCTTAGGCACCGGTACCACGTAGGACATCTTCCATAGACATGGTACCCACCTGAGTTTCAGGCTCAAGTTGGACAAATGCCCAACAATCACACACAGCTGATCTGAGCAGGACCTTAGGAGCCTGGAACCAAGGCCATCCGGACCTGCAGCCTTCCTGGACTATCTTACGGAGCTTGTTTCTCACCTGGAAGGTTGACAGGGACAAGCAGGGGGGATGTGTGTCTCCATGTTTTGAAGGGGGGTTGAGAAAAACAGTGGGTGGTGAAGGTGTTGGAGAGCAGAGTACTGTAAGGGGGGAAGTGATATGTGCTGTGGCAGAGTGTAGGGAGATTGGGGGAGGGGGGATGCTGCAGAGCTGACACATATGGTGGAGGGGCAGATGTTGCTCAAACCTACAGAAATAGGTGTTTAGTTCATCCGCCCATGCCTTATCCCCTGCTACCTGAACGTTCAGTCCCTGATGGCCTGAGATGGTCTTCAGTGCTCTCCAGACGTCCCAGGTGTTGTTGTCCTGCAGCTGTTCCTTCATCCTCCTCCTATATCTGTCCTTCCCCTCCCTTGTTTTCCTCCTCAACATCCTCTGAACAGTCCTCAGCTCCTCTCTGTTCTCTCAGTGGAGGACAGAAAGGCATGATTGAAGTCCCCAGAGATCAGTAAGAGGGCCTGGGGGTTCTGAGTCTAAAGCCTGCTGACCGTTGTGTTGATGACATCACAGGTTGCGTCGGTGTTAGCAGAGGGTGGGTTGTACACAACTACCATGATAGCATTTGATGACGTGGTAGATAGAACGCCCTCATGCCAACAGCCAACAGTTCGATGTTATGGCAATAGTGTTTGACTTTAACCGTAATATGGCAGGAGTCACACCAACTACAGTTAATAAACACTGCAACCCCCTCTCCTTTCCTCTCACCGCTCCCCTCCGTACTGTCCGCCCGTACGATGGAGAATCCATCCAGCGATACGGTCGCATCCATTAACCACGTCTCTGTGAATGCCATCAGGCTGCACTGGTGATACTCCCGTAGATGTCGAGTCAACACTGCTAGTTTGTCCATCTTGTTGGGCAGAGAATGTACGCTTACCATGACAATGGAAGGGAGAGATGGTCTATAAGCCCTCCTCATGTTGCGGTGTTAACCCCGGCACGGCCCCCAGCATCCTCCTCCTTAGCTCACTGTGTATAGGGGCCCGGTCCTCCGGCTGTACTATATAGAGTCCTGTAGTGTTAACAGCTGGTCGTGAGTGTAAACAACGGCAGTCATTGTTTACTCATGGAGCGATGTAAAAGTCAGAAATAAAAGTAAAAAAAGTTAAGAAAAAGTATCTCCCGAAGCATCGTATCAGGTGTAATAGATCCTCCGATACTTTAGACACACTCATGACAAAAAACAAAAAGAAAGAGGCACAATAACAGGAGTTCGGGGAAAAAACACACACGAAAACTGAAAAGCTGCCGTAAGAAGCTGCCGCTGGTGCGGTGCTCAACTGAAAGAGGTTTGTTTAGTTCAGTTCAGCTTTTGTCACTGTATCTGTTTTATGCTTTTTTTTTTGATGCTCTTCAGGTGCATGTGTGTTTTTGTGCGTTTGTCTGTTGTCTCTGATCCTGTCATTGTGTGTTGTGAATGTTGTCTTGTAGTGTTTGAATGTAACTGTAATATTGTCTTATAAAAATTCTAAATAACACAAAAATCACAGCAAATGAAAGAAATAATGATCCTTAATTACAGTCCACATGACACAACAGTAGAACCACTTCAAATCACAGAAAATGTGCTCAACAAAGTTATGTTTTAACAACTTGTTTTATTTGACAGTGTTGATGTCCAACCACAGGTGTGTGTCTGTAAACATTGGTCATGTGGTGCAGCTGTAACTTCAAGTGTTTATGAGGTTTCGCGGCTGCTTGTTTTCGCCCTGCGGGCAATGATCAACCCTGCTCTGCTCTCCTCCGTTCAACCTGTTTACTTCTGTTGACAGCTTTATTATAGCTGTTCCTCTCATTTGCATGGCTAATCAGCCCATAGTTTCTCACCCAGTTTAACTCTACAACACTAAATGGAAGAAAGGGAAATGCAATAAGGAACCATTCGAGGTGGAGTTTTTTCTCTCTTTGCATGGGACTAATAAAGCTAGGTTTGCGCAGCTTGGGACAGATTAACTCATTGCACGCCAATGCCTTCTATAGACGTCAGTTCAAAGCCGACCGTTGGGTGTGGGGGGCAGATCAAAGTCTTCTCCATCTTGGGTGTGAATTTCAGACCTGTGCGCAATGTATTTCTCCCCCAGTAGGGGGCAGAACTTTTATATGCCTCCACTTGGCAAAAGCAGCAGAAGAAGAGACTGTAAAGGGGACTGCCTGGGTAGGGGGAGATTGTTGGAAGGGGGAGACCTGAATTGTGGGTTGAGAAAATGCAGAAACGTGGCGAAATCAAACAGAAAGCAGTACAAACAATTGACACTGTCAGAGAGTTTGTCTGATCTTTTGCTGGTAGATCAGTTTGGAGGTTGCTATGGATTGGGGTGACTGAGAATGAGAAAAGTCACCATAGCAAGGGGTAGCAACCAGCTAGCAACCAGCTAGCGGTTAGCAACCAGCTAGCGGTTAGCAACCAGCTAGCGGTTAGCAACCAGCTAGCGGTTAGCACTGAGTGTGCTACATTGGAAGCTGAAATGGTCAGATAATTCTGAACCTGACCCTCATGGCTCCCATCCGGATCGGTCAACAGCAGCGATTCATCCCCAGATGAGCGGAGATCCAGCAGAACTGACTGGTACCGTCACTCTGGGAGTACAGGTAAAACGTTATAACGTGCTTCTGCATGTGTATTAGTGTTACTTTGTTTGCAGGATGAATTCATACTGTTCTACTGAATTCTACTGTTAATTCTATTCCATTCTTTTACTATGACATAGTAATAAAAACAATTATATTTTGGTAATTTTACATATTTCTACAGAGCCTGGATCAAGCGGTGATCGAACTGTGGAACGTTCTGGTACAGATCAACTGAAGCTGTCCGCCCACTCGCTGCACGGTCTCTGCACTGCTTGGAACAAATCGGTGCCTGACCAGCAGCCCCCCTGATCAAACCGTGCCCCCCGAACAAACGAACCTCGGTGGAGCACCGTGGCTCTTTCGCACATCTCTGCATAATATAAGATTGAACTTTATTGATCCACCACACGGAAATGTGTGTCACAGCAGCCAAATACACAGAGCAGAAATAAGAGCAGATACACATGTAGGTATATGTATGTGTGTGTGCTGTCATAATAATAATAATAATAATAATAATAATAATAATAATAATAATAATAATAATAATAATAATGAATTTTATTTATATTGCACTTTACATTTGAAAGCAAATCTCAAAGTGCTACAGAGACATTCGAATTAGGACAATAACAATAGTTCTAAAATCCAATAAAAGCAATAAAATACAAAGTAAAAATGGTAACACAATAAGAAATACAATACAGAGGGATGCAGCTCCATTACGATGTTCAAAAGAAGACTTTGGACACAACTAGTTTTACAAGCATATGGACTAGACTGAGAGCATTTCCCTGATGGTTTGTTTGCTGTTTTTTGTTTTGTTTGTCTTTTCTCTCTTTGCAGATTCTCCTGGGTTTACCTGGGTGCAGTCATTCACCCACATCACCACCACCACCTTCCGTCTGCCATGGACCAGCACCTCTCCAGGCTCAGCGTCACCAGTCTTCAGTTGCCATTGGGACTCCAGGATAATGGTCTATGTACGTGAAATAGTCCTCCAAGTGTGAACCTCTACCTCCCCCTACTCACCCCTCCCACTCATTCTTTCCCTCTCTTCCTCTTGCTTCTCCCTGTCCTTTGACCCCAATTGGTCAAATTCATTGATTCATTTGCTTTCACTACTAACGATGCAAGCTTACCTGTATGCTTGATGTGTGGCAAAAATTAGCAAACAATAAAAATTGCAATGTTGAAAGACATTTCCACAACAAACACACAACATTTGCTGAAAAGTATCAAGCTGGAGATGAACGAAAAAGAGCCATTTGGGAACTGCTGTGGAAAGCAGAGCAGGGCAAATCTACTTTCTGTAAGTGGATCAAGTCTCCAAACTCAACTACTGTTGCTAGTTTTGTGGTAGCTCAAGGACATAGTAAGGCGAGGAAAGCCATTCACTGATGGAGAATACTGTATTTTCACGACCATAAGGCGCACCGTGTTATAGGGCGCACCTTCAATTAATGCCCTATTTTAAAACTTTTTTCATACACAGGGCGCACCGTGTTATAGGGCGCACCTTCAATTAATGGCCTATTTTAAAACTTTTTTCATACACAGGGCGCACCGTGTTACAAGGCGCATAGCATAGCATAACTATGTAACTACAGGTGGTCCTCGGGTTACTTATGTCAGTTCAACTTTACTTCGGCATAGTCCGCTCTGCCATCTGTGTTTTTCAGCCTTTTTTGAGCTACGGTACATTTTTTTTAACCTGATGCCTTATGTGTCACTTAGTTGTAAAATCTGTAAAAATGTGTGATTTTTT
Source organism: Gymnapogon annona (assembly GCA_029814585.1). Classification (NCBI taxonomy): domain Eukaryota; kingdom Metazoa; phylum Chordata; class Actinopteri; order Kurtiformes; family Apogonidae; genus Gymnapogon; species Gymnapogon annona. The sequence goes on along the minus strand of JAPTHA010000006.1, from coordinate 3,841,652 downwards.
TGTGACTCTCGGATCATTTACGTCGACATCATGACCTAAGAATATTTAAGTTTTTCGCGAAATGCCAACAGAGAATCAAAAGGAAATAACTGCAATCAGACACAGGTTTATAGGTGACATCTACTAGACCTGCAGGGACGGGTCTGGATGCTATGTGTCCGGGTCCGCGGAACAGATGTGAACCCGGGATCGATCCGTGGACCTGGGACCGGTCCGTGGACCGGACGCGTCGCGGTTGTGTGCGGACACGTCCGTGCAGGTCGGCGTCCATTCAGGCAATGATCAAGCACAGGTTTATAGGTGACATCTACTAGACCTGCACGGATGGGTCTGCGTCCGAGTCCGCAGAACGTACGGGGACCCGGGACCCCAAGAAAGTGATTTATTGTTGTAACAAGTGCAAAAAATATTTACAGTGGGAAAAACCAAGTGAGAAAAGAAATTGCCGGGGTCCCAGGAAAAACAAGAGGGGGAAAAAAAAACCCAAAGTATTCACAGAAATGGACCCAACCAACCATGTATATTCCAAGCTCAACCACAGCAACTCTCTCTGAGGCTCAATAGCAGCAACTCTCTCTCAGGCTCAACCCCTCTCTCTCTC
>JAPTHA010000006.1:3742438-3754473 GCA_029814585.1 Gymnapogon annona | reverse complement strand
CTATCTATCTATCTATCTATCTATCTATCTATCTATCTATCTATCTATCTATCTATCTATCTATCTATCTATCTCACACACACATCACAAGTCATACTGTTCATTGATTCATTGATGTTTCTGCTTAAAAACATACATTGGAGTCACTCTTTTGACTAGATTTGGCGTTCAGACTAAAGATGAAAGATTCCAGTGTCACTGTTAATGAAACTTAATGGGTAATAAGTCACCTGTGCTTAATTAACTCCAGCTTTGGTGATACAGTCATTAATGATACAGTCATAAAGATATCCTGAAGTACACTATCATAATTCATGTATGAAAGGGTTAATTCCATGTTTGGTGAGTTTATTTGTTTCCAGTGCTGTTTCAAGAAAGATACATTTGAAAAAGCTGCCTGTGTTTTGGGCTTTTTCCAACCGATAGTAAAGATGCCATTAAGGGATCCTGTCACGGCATCAGTAGTGGTCTCTTGCGTCACATAAACAGTTGTTTGGTTGCCTCCAGATCTCCTCGGGGGGTGGGGAGGTTGTAATTTGCTGGTCTGTGCATCAGATCTTAAAGATCATCACAGAGACTCGGTGACTCTTATGAAGTTTGCGCAGAACAGTTATTTATTCAGGGATCTCACTGGCTTCTCCCGTAGGACTCCGTTCAAACAGAAGAGCCTCTGGTCTCCTTCTGAAGAGGCTGTGACATGTTTATAGTTAAAGAGAGTTTGTCTCTATACCTTAGAGGAGGAGCCTGTTCTATATGTAGAGTACAGTGGGAGCTGTCTGACTTCAGTGGCTCACGGGCTCATCTCTATGCATCTCAAACCCTTGTCTCAGTTTTTTTTTCCTCTTTTCCTCCAAACTACTTGACTCCCCCCCCCCCCACACACACACACACCCACACACACACACACTCACCCACAAACACACGCACACACACACACATACACACACACCCTCTCCTATCTCTATAAAATCAATTAGTCATTGCATTAGACTATGAGGGGAAAAAAAAACACTACCACTGTGCATTGCAGCCTGACAAGTGTTTGTCTGCTACTGGTGTTTGTTTACCATGTGAGAGCTATTGATCAGAGCGTACGAGGGTGATGGAGGGGGGTGGGGTCTGTGTGTGGGGTGTGGGGGGGTATAGGATATGCCCTACTGGAGATAAATGTTATTGTGAAATAAACGTGAGGCACTTGTCTCATTCGTGGTTCAAGAAAAGGGTGATAAAGAAAGACTCACATACACCGATAAAGTCCTAGAGCAAGGGTTTCAAGCTCATTTTAGTTCAGGAGCCAAATTCAGCCAATTTGGCCCCTGAACTGGGCCAGTACAGTATAACAATAATGTAATTCTATATAAATAGCATCAACTCCAAACCTTCCTTGCATGATGAAAATGTTTACATCTACAAACTCTCCTTTGAAAAAATGTGAATAGCATTAACAACCTAAAGCCTCTTAAGGAATTTTAAGCAATTTTAGCAATATTATGCTTCAGTTTGTCACTCTACAAATGTAAACGACATTTAGTAACAAACAAAATATGTTTAAAAGTTACACTTCCCTTAAGATATTTGAGGTTGTTTATATTGTTTGGGAATTTGTGTGTATATGCGTGGAAATGTGGGAGAACTACATGAAAATATTCACAAAGACAAAAATTTGGAATTGTGGGCATTTTTAAGTTATTATAGTAATATTTTACTAATCTCCATGTGGAACCCGAATAAAAAATTTTATAACTCTCTTTGTCTTAATCACATTTCACATGAAGCAGGACATTTGAAGGATACAATCACAGCACACATTTGGCCCCAGGGCTGCATGTTTGAAACCCCTGTTCGAGAGGTTGTCATAGAAGAATTGAGCAATTTGGACCAACAGTAATGCACAAATCACTGATTGGGGTAAAAGTAAAAAAATATACATATAGTTAGATTAGTATAATGGTCCCACAAGGGGAAATTTCAATACAGCAGCAGAAAACAAAGAATAGAACAACAGAGTAGACAGATATTCAACAATTGAATCATTGTACAACATAGACAGTATGCATGATCAAAGTCCCAGAGATGATAATGAGGGGCTGTGATGCGTCATCTCAAGCTGAGAGACGGTAGTGTGAATGTCCTTGCAGGCTACCGCAGCGTAGAATCAGCCACTAACAGCTAACAGTTCAAACGTGCAATGTTCATAACCGCAACAAAGATCCCAAACCGTAACCATCTGCCAACCGCATTGCCAGTCCCTCCCTCTCCTCCACCACCTCCCTCATTTTGCAGACCACTCTCACCAGTAGGAAACCACCAAAGCAAACGGTAGAGTCCAGCGTGACTCCGTGAGCCAAAAGTGTCTGTTAACAGGAGCGAAGCTGTCAGGTTACTACCTTCATAAAAACTGCAAAAATTACATTGTCCTTGTCGTACAAGAGTCCAATTTAACACGACCACAAGAGTCGGGGCAGAAAAACTTAAAGTAGGAAAAAGAGTTCAAGCTGCTGTAAGAGACTGCCTGCTATGGCGCCATCTTGATGACGAGTACAATAGTACATATATGTACTGTATGTAATAGTACATGTATCAATATTTTGAGAGAGATTATGAGTCCAGTCTTGTCCCATGCTGTCTGAAAACAGAACTGGTTTCCATGTGGTTCATTCCCTAAATAACATGTTTACATTTATAACCTTTCACTGATCACAGCACACAAACTGTTAAACCCACATTTCTTTATCAAGAGGGGAAAAAAAGTGCAGAGTGAGCCAAACATGTGGCAACTGAAAAAAAAACAGGTGAGAAGTAGAGATAAAGGAGAGGAAGGGGAGCTGACAGACAGAGATTTGGTAGGCTTGGAGACAGAGGGAGATTATGGGATGGAGAGTGGCACAGAGTGAGTGTTACTGCCTGAGGTTGTATGTGTCAAAGGCAAAAGTGATGATGCCATGCATGTGCGTGGGGGGGGTGTTGCCTAGGTGATGTGCAGCCAAAGGGGTGCCACTCTAATGTGCCAACCTGAAGAAGACAAGAAAAGATAGATGGAGGCTGAGAGACGAGCTCAGAGTTGCTCGGGTATATACAGCTAAACCAATAGTGGCGGACCATGCATTTCAGACCCGGGCCTGCAGTGATGTCCTACCCGACTTAAGCCACCTCTTAAAAGCATAATTCTGATCTATGGCTCTACACATGATGCATTTAGACCAAAACACATACAACTGCATCACCTGAACATAAAGTCACGTACAACAGAGTTATATTAGTCTACTCAGTAGAGAAATTACAGAGAACCATAAGGAGCTGACATCGATCAGACACAGCGATCGACCAAGCTGTCGCACAGTGTGACGGTCCGACCGGCATCTGGGTCCGCATGGTTGGTCCGCACCGCGGTCAATTGGTGGCTCCGGGTGCATTTATCGCGTGCACCGATGGCATGCACCGATCGTGGTGCATTTATCGCGTGCACCGATTGCATGCACCGATCGTGACACACCGACCGCAGTGCACCAATCACGGACCCAGGCAGGGGCCCGGGCATGGGTCTAATATATACTACTATGTACTAGGGACCCAGGCATGGTTCCCTGCCTGGGTCCAGGTGCGGACACACACACAGGCACGGACCCAGGGTGTCCATGGCAACATACATTCAGTCGCATGGTGCGATGGTCCGATCGGCACCTGGAGCCATGCACGGACCTAGGTTTGACCAGCACCTGGACCCAGGCATGGACCCAGGTCCCGACCACGGTCGGCGTGATCAACCGTGGCATGGTGTGACCCATAGCTCCGCCTCTCTCTATCGCCTATGCAATCAAAAGACGTGCATCCACTGACACTACAGGCCTGCTAGATGGCCCCAGTGAAGCCAAACATGACGCTCTTTGGTTAACGCCACAGGTCCATTCTCATTCACTTTTAGCTACCATGCACCAGTACTGTCGCTTCTGAAAGCCTAGAGGCAGATTTTGGACCCTGGCAACACATGATAGTGAATAATGATTGGATAAAAACTCTAACATAAACCCTGCCCTCCAAATCTCCTCCTGGGGCTGGAAGCTGAGCAACCAATTTAGGAAAGAATGAAATGAAGAGTACAGACCATGGGGAATAATTTAATATATATTTGTGGGAAAAAACATATATTTAAAGATATATATTTCTGATTATGTTTAGGCAAGCAGAGAAGGCGTTGCTGGCCTTGAGGGTCCACCACCGTAAACCAATGTGGCATATCTTATACTACATACTACTCTTTTTTTCATCCAGGTTATTTTCTCCAGGTTCACACAACAGTTGACTTCTTCAACCAAATCTTGATTGGAAGGGGACGGGATCTAACTTCCATTTTCCATCAATGGAATCTTCCATCAATGGAATTTTTTTCTTCAAATACTTTGACAGTTTGAGGTTAGTTAGATTCACTAGTAGACAGACTTCAGGGTTCAGTGGAAATGTGACCCAATAGATATTCCATAGAGTTTCACAGGATGTATTTCCTTCGTCCATCTGTGCTCGGTACTGCACCAGGAACACCTGTGGTTGTGTTGATGTTCCCACCCTGCCATCACCTTTACAATGAGCCATCACTCATTTCACACCTTGGCTCATTTTTTGCCCTCCAGTTCATTGGTTTCATAGCTAAATGGCATATGGTTATTTCATTCATTTATAATGTAGCTACGTGACACTATTCATTTGATAGGATTGAGGCAAAAATGAAATGGTTACAAATGTGATTGTGTGTTGATGTATATTCACTTTATCATTTGAATAAAACATATAAGATAAATGATACTCAATGATAAGAGGATATAATTCATATACATAGGTCTGAAAAAAGCCTCCACATTGGCATTGACATTAACACCAAAAGAACGTTAGTGTTAAGAAAGTAGATTATGGGGATCTGATTATTTGAACAAGGTCCCTCGCTGCCCCCCCACCCCCCTTCTCCCTCTCTCCCTTGTTTTACTCCTCTCTTTTCCTCTTCCCCTCCCCTCTCCACCTCCCCTCCTCTCCTTTCCTTTCCTCCTCTCCTCTCCTTTCCTCCCCATCTCCTCTCTCTTGTTTGTGCCATGATTTCACTTCTGTGTTGCAATTTGAACATTTCAATATTTCATCTAATATTTCCAGAGCAGAGAGCAGCATTGCTGAATTATTTAGAAGCACTGGAAATCTGGGTGAGGAAAGTCTGACACCAATACACACACAAACATATACACATACACACAAATACACACAGTATAGATATATGGCTCTCGGTGTGGATTTTTGCCAGTGAAAAGTGTAAAATGGTCATTCTTGAACTGTGACCTAGGAAGGAGAAAGGTAGATCAATCAGGAGAACTGATCCCCCCGCTATAATCACCATCCACAGCCCTGTCCCAGGGCTGATGGATGACCCTTCTCTCACACACCTTCTCTTTCTCATCCATGGATAGTCACACGCAGCCGTACTGTAAACACACAGAGATACACACACGGTTACCTATAAATCTGGATAACACAGACAGGACCCTTGGTCACTTTCTTAGGCGAGCATTGTCATGGATATGTGACATTTTACATTGGCAAACTGATGAACCCTGCTGAGATTTAATTTGTAGCTTCTCAATATGCCGTCAGCAGCTTGTGCATACATTGTGTAGGCTACGTGCTCTGCAACTGCACGCCAGCTATTGTGTGTCTGCCAGAAGACTCATTTTTGGCCTTTATGTGCATGGGCACTATTTGTATAAATCAGCTCTCTCCTCATGTGCTTCCCTCATTGCAGTTCTGTTTGCAACAAAAGTGTATTAAAAGAAGAAGAAAGGAAAAAAATATGAATGTAGAATACGATGTTCAGCCACAAAAGGAGACATTTATTACTGGGAATGCTTACGAAGTGAATTAAAATGCTGAAAAGAAAGGTGTAAATATGCAGAGAAATATATTTCAAATTGTCATAAAAACGAAGAGTTAACTCAACAGTTGTGTGAACCTGGAGAAAATAACCAACTGGATAAAAAAAAAAACAAAAAAAAAAACAAGTGGGATGTTCTACAAGATATGGAACCATTTATAAACTACATGGACATTTTTCCAGAACACCACATTGGTTCAGCTCTATATACCCAAGCAGGGCTTGTAGGACTTAGGAGGTCCGAAGTCAACATATGTCTCTAAAAGACTCATGCGGTTCACTGATTTATGTGTTTTGTATATCATTGTGGCTGTTTTTGTGCACTTCAAGTGTTTTGTTTTGTTTTGTTTTGTGTGTTTTGTCTGTTGTATCTGATCCTGCCATTGTGGGTTGTGAATGTTATCTTGTAGTGTATGAATGTAACTGTAAAATTGTCTAATGAAAAATCTAAATAAAATAATACAAAAAAACAATGATAATATGAAGGGTAACACACTATTTTAGTCTGTGGACTGTGATGTTGTCCATTCACATCTCAGTCATCCTGGATTACAGTATTTACTGCTGACAGACTGGTAGGATCTGGATTTCTTAGCTGATTATATCATTCCAATCAGATGGTATTCAAGTTATTGTCAAGTGAGGGAGGTGATGGGAAAAGGAAAATGAAACTTACACCAGAAAAAGGAAAATAAGAATGTCAGATGAAAAGTTTTTTAAAGTAACATTTCCAACACAGGTTTTTTTTTTAAATCTATGGTAAGTTTTCACAATAACTTCATGCATGATTGTGATGATAACTTTACTTCAGTTTTTTTTTGGGGGGGCAACTATGACATTCATTCATATTTATTTATTCACACTTATTCATATAAGAAAAAAACTACTTTTAAAAAGCTGTTCACTGAAGTGACCACTATGCATGAAAAGGTTCAAGTGCGCATCCGCACTGCTCAGGTCACGATAACAAAATCAACACCACCTGTTGAACAACTACTAAAACAAAACTGGACTTTCCTTTTCTTCATCTTCGTAATTGAAGTCTTGAAATACAGACTGATGAAAGTGCCGCAGCCTAGAACTTGCTGACCTTGGCAGTTGGCTTATTTAATGGATGAAGATCTGCTTTTATACTTGTTTTTTACTTGTTCTGGAGATTTAATAACACCAAGGTTGAGCTGAAAGAGCACAATTTAAACTGTCCTTCACATCTACTTAACACATTTCTGTTCTGCACAGCTGTAATTACATTGGCACTTTAATGATGGAGCAGTCATTGATAAGGCGACGACTCCTGAATCTTTTCCTCTCTGGCTTTGGCTGCAGCAGCTATATTTATTATTAATTTGTATTTTATTCTTGAATCCCACACATTTAGATTAGAGTTTGTCATTTTTTTGCTAATTATGTGGCCGACAAACACCTGTCCATCATCGCCCTTATTTATTTCGTGCTCATAACTTATGCAAGATAAGTCTGGAGTGACAGAAGAAGTGGAAAACCACTGCTGTCACATAACATGTAGGAATTCTAACTGTTAAATGATGTTTAGATGAAAATATATTCTGGGATGCATCAGCTTGGCTTGACAGCTTGGCATTTTTGCCTCTTTCAGTGTTAACAGGTCGGTGACATTTGCAATACATGTAAACAGAGAGTAACAGACAAGAAAACTAAAAAAAAAAACAGGCGATGTGTGCGTGTGTGTGTGTCTCTATGGAATATCCATGAGGTCCCATTTTCCCACTCAAACTGTTAAAGTATGTGAAGAAACTGACAGAAGGTCAAAGGTCAACATGTGTTTCTATGGCACTCATGGCGTTCAATTATTTATGTGTCTATTTGTGTATTTGTTTATTTTGTTTTTGTATTCTCTTTGTATGAATGAATGTCATCTTATGGTGTATGATTGTAACTCTAATATTGTCTAATGAATAGACAAAAAAAGGACAAAAATGAAAGAAGGACAATTATACAACTAAAAGCAGACAGGAATGGTTATATTTAAACTGAAAGATTATACTATGGTTTTAGCTGAGATATGAGCTTGTTTTTATTGCCATATATGGAAAATCTTGAAATTCATTATGGAAGTCACCTTCCACGCACTTGGGAAAATCAAACAGCCAAGGAATTAATGTTATTTATTTACTGTATCACTCGCTTATTATAGGTCATTGTTTATCTTTCGGTATCGTAAAGTTTTCTCCTTTTAAGACAAATCTATTTTTTTTTTATGACACGATGCTGTGTCTCATAGTCTTCACAAACAGTGCCAGCTGATTGTTTACATTATATCTCCATTAGTGCAGCACTGTTATTAGAAAACAACAACCCCAGGAAATTGAAACACCATTTGAAACACCTGTACTTTCTGTAAGGTTTGTGTTCTCAACAGTTGGAATCGTGTCGGATCTGTCACAATTTATTATGAACTACGGATAAAGATTCTAAACTTTATGACTTTATCACTTTTTTTTTTACACTTTAACTAAAACGTGGATCAAACTGTCATAAAATTGTGGATAAAGGAATATTGAACTTAGCAAAGATAACAATATCACAACTTTAAACCTCAATAAACCTCATAATCAAACTCCTCAGTGTGGAGGAAAGTCCATTCTTTTCATTTAAAGCTGTGATTCTAACCTGTATCGCTTTGTCACTTTTTTTGGGTGGGGGAGGGGGCACTAATACTTCATCCAATGCCGTCTTTCAGACAAAAGCATATTGTATTAGAAATCTCATAACTGTCAGTAATTCGTCTATATTTACTTATTTTCATTTGGGGAAAAAAAAATTCCCCTCACAAAGTGCAACAGCTGATAGTTTACTTTGTAGCTATGGAAGCTTAGCGTTGTTATTAGACAGAAAACAAAACTATGTCCTGTAATGAAAACAACAGGCAACCTTTATCACTTTGGCATATTTTTTTCACAGTAACACTTCATCTGATTCTGATTAATCATCTTCAGATCTACTAAATCTGATAACTTGTAAAGAGTTATTTGGTTTTAATTTTAGTTATTCATTTAGTTCTAAAGCGTTGAAGTTCAGTTATTTATTCATTTAGTTTCATCCGCAGGAAAAAAAGTTGCCTCAGCATTTTAAACAAGGAATAAATGTATAATTTGTTTAAGTACATTGTGCCAACTTCAGATAAAGACTTCCAAAAAAGAAAAAAAAAATGCTGTATTTCTTTTTCTTTGTCATTTACTTCAAGCTGTTTCCTAGTGATTCTTTTGGCAGTGCCCAGGTTTTGCTAACGCAGGCAGGACATACTACACCTCTCACTATTGACATGTCAGTATAGTGTGTGTGTGTGTGTGTTTGAGCTGTGTTTGATCGAGAGCTGAGCTGATGCATGCAGCAATCAATTCACAGCTTCCAATACTGCCCTTGTTACAGTCAGCCATGTGTGAGGACGAGGCCTTTCTTCTTCTTCTTCTTTGTAGATCACTCTTTTCTTCTGCTCCTGTAATACAGCCGGGTTTCATAATGGAACAGTGAGTTGTAATAAGTCGCATTATTAGTCGTCTCACTGGGAATTCATCTGGAGCCTCTCCCTCTGCCATTATTTCTTTTATTTTCTTCACTCTTCTGTCTTTCTGCACATTATTTTACCTCTCTCTCTCTCTCTCTCTTTCCCCACTCGCCGCTCACATCCTTTCCCTGTACCTACCTATTACTGATGAGTCGATTTCACGAGTCACTGATGCGGAGAGGGTACAGTAGAATATGCTGTACATGAGTGTGAATAACAATTGCGGTGTGTGTGTGTGTGTATGTGTGTGGATGCCTCACAAAAAAAGAAACAGTAATTACATGCACGGCCACTAATATCGCATGGCTCATAAAAAACACAAATGGTCATTTCATACCCAAAACTAACTGTGTTGTTTCGGGTGAATTAAGCTAATTATGTTCGGAAAAAAAAATCCCCCATACATGATTAGCACTCTGAAACAATCAACCTGTCAGAGGTCTATTATGGAATGTGACTTAAAAAAAAAGAAACTACATGAATCTAATTGCCTTTTTAAAGCAAATTCATACACTGCATTCCTGCTCATTATTGCTCAGATTATATTTTCCTTCCAGCGTTGCCTTCCTTATATTTTTGCATTATGCAGGAATAAATACTCATATGAAATATACTTAAAAAAAACACCAGCTCATTAATTTCATTCTTGATTTTTTCGCATAATGAAATCAGAGAGTCTTTGTGATACCTGAATGGATGAACCTTCCTCACGTACATTGAAAATTAATCAATATGTGTAATTGAAGTGAGGGAACAAGGAAAGACTTTTTTTTGCTGAACATTACGACTGCATGTACCACGATAAATGTTTACTGTTGTACATTCAGACACTAGACAAATTAGAAATGAGTATCAAAAAGAGTGGTTAGGGTTAGGGTTATGTTACAGCACAAGAACCAAAATTTTCTGCAAAACACTTGTATACCTATTATTCATAACACTACGATATGTGTCTGTGGTGTGTATTCTGTGCATTGTATGTAGCAGAAACAGAGAAAACCACACAGTCATTTATAGATCCCTGTGTATTTGTCACAGAGACTCAGATCAAATTGCATGAATGAAATAAAGCACCCATGATATTAATGGATCAATAATGGAAAGTGGTTTGGGAGCCTTGAAAAGTGCTATAGAAATGTAATGCATTATTATGATTGTTGATTGTTGAGTATTATTTGCACAAATTGACATTATGAATGTTACCAGAACAGCCTGTGAATGAAATAACAAAATAAAACATTAACATAATAATAATAAAATACAAATCCATATCCATACACATATACAATATATATATATATGCAGATACAAATCCATATCCATAAAAAAATATACAGTTGTTCGTTACCTAATGGGTATTTCTTACTTTTGAACAATTTTCATCCAGACTGGCTCAGTGCAACAGTAAAAAAAAAAATACATCAGCCAGTCAATCTATGCACACCTTTTTTCTTGTTAGCTCACAGTTGATGTCTAATAGGCTTGAACTGAGTATGGCTAAGTGCTGTGGTTGTTTGGCTGGTCTTCTACAATCTGACAGTCGCTACAGACTGAACTATTACGGCACTATTGTTCAGGTCGACGGGCTGTCAAAAGCAAAGTTGTTTGGTTCCTGTCTTGAGTGTGCCTTAGCAGCGGGGGATCAAGAGGAATGTCGCCAGGGTCACTTGGTGATCCTGGCAACTGATGGCACCCTCCATGAACGCACAGCATTGTGTGTTTATTTATTTATTTTTATCAAATTTTCAGCACTAAAAGCAGCAGAAGTCTTTTTACCCTCAGGCGCACATGTAAACATTTGTTCACATTTCTTAGGTTGAATGTTCTCGTTCCATTGGGCACTCTCCCTCCGCCACTCCGACTTTTATTTTAAAACCCCACTCCGTTCTTTCCTGCTGCGTTACTTGAAGTTACACAATCTGTTTGGAAAATCTGCTTCACTTTATCCCCTGTCCCCCTTATTTTCATTGCTTTTGCTTGGGTTTATTTGACTTGATGTTCTTTTTCTGACCTTTTTCCTGGATTTGTTTCTTACATTTTCTTTTTATTATTATTATTATTATTTATTCTACTTTGCTCTCTTGCTCTCTCTGTTTCTCACAATAGATTACTAACCCATCACTACCGGAATAATTTCCTACCAAGGTTGCTTATATAAAGCATTTGTGTCTCTAAAATAAAATTGTTACATTTGCCGTGGAAGGCAGAAGCTGGTCTTAGCAATATTTACAAGTTTTTTATTTATTTATTTTTTGGTCACATTTTTGACACCTCTGCTCTAGTAAATCAACAGAGACTGGTTGATAGAGATTGACCAAGCAAGACCCCGTCAAGGCGGGATGATAGAGTCAAATGAATTCTTCCCTCTCGAGACCTGAGGGCAGCGTGCACACACACCTCTGTACTCTGAGTGAATATAGACACCATGAGTAGAAGTTACTCAACAGATGCCCGGTGAGGAAAGGCATTTCCTGTATTCTCAGGCTTTGGGCCTGGAGTTGGGTTGGAATAACATGGTCTAGGTTCTATGGTTTTGGGCCTGTGTTGGGGTGGAGTAACAGGATAGAGTATACAGTCGGTGTTTGC
>JAPTHA010000006.1:3682580-3694116 GCA_029814585.1 Gymnapogon annona | reverse complement strand
CACAAGTACAGATGACGACAGAAGAAACCCTCTCCACTATGGATTTTTCCTGTACGACTGAGAGCCTTCACAAGCAATATTATCTAATGAAAAATCACAGCAAAATATGAATATTTTTAAATCAAACATATTTAGTTGCTGATTAGTCTGTAACAACATAATCTTCAATATAAAATTCTTTCCTTCTTAACTCTTTCCTTGACCTTTTGTCGATGACTGACATGACACACAAATCCAATTGTTGTTTTCACACAGCTGTTCCTTCCAAAAAAATAAAAAATAAAGACATAGTTTGGCATTTAAAGTTTAAATCCAGCATCATTTTACCGCCGACTGTTGTAGCAAACTCATGCATATTTATCAGGTCCTAATAGACTAATGTGTTCCCATCTCTCTGCCCCTGTAAATGATCTCTCTAACTGTATCAGGGCCGTTAGCTACGGTTTCTGGGTGTACACTCATAAATATGCATCACCACAGCGTTAGCATGTTTCCCCAGGACTTGCAAAGCATCTCGCTGTTTTCAAAGTGTCCTAAAAAAAAAAAAAAACATCATAGCAAAACCTCAGCTAATATCAGATACCTTCAATGGAGCTGTGGTCACAAGCTTCTCTGAATATTTAGTTTATCATTGCCGTCACAAAAGATGCAAAAGTAGGTTTTTGTCTAAGAAAAAAAATAAAAGTGGAAACATTAGACCAGAAACAAAGATGGGAGCATCTTCATTTTTTTGAGTGATACAGTGCAGAGGAATCCAATTTCAAGGCCCATGGGTTATGAGGTGCAATGGAAACAAACAATCATATAAATATTGTATCCCATGGATGAAAATGGAATACAGTTGCATTTGTTTTATAGCTGCTCCAAATGAATATTCTTTGTGTTGTCAACTGTTGTCACAAACATGATGTTCAATATTTTCATCTTGGGTTGCTTGTAAAATGTTTTTTTTTGCTTGTCCGTTGGACTTCAATATATGAATAACTGATTATTCTGCGACATTAGTGCAGAATACCTGTTATGTACCGTAAGACACTTCCTGTTGGTTAAAGCTGGAAATGAATGTTCACCTGCTGCCTTGAGAATGACAGATAATTTAACTTGAACAACATTATTGTTTAAACTTTAAGTGAGTCGAAGCAATGAGATAATGAATGATTTGGCTTTTGAAAACTAGAAAAACTGAGTTAAAAATAAAAAACTAGTCAAAACTCTTTGACTTAAAGAGCAAAAATAACTGGGCATCACTAAATGGGGCTGTAATGTTTTGCACTGATGCATTTAGTTATCATCATAATTTTGTTGTAACAATCTAACATGTGCAAAGACAATACATTATCGTCTTCTTGTTCTCATTGAAATCGTCATTTTCTTCTCTGCTGAACTGAAATGATATCCATACTATGCTCCTAACTTTTTTCCTACTTTAAGTTTTTTTGCCTCGACTCTTGTGGTCATGTTAATTGGACTCTTGTACAACATGGACATATGTCATTTTTAATGTTTTTGTGAGCACAGTAGCTTGTTTGCTACTCTTGCGGACCCCGGACCTCAACACCAACGTGGGATCGTGAGCCAGTCTGTCTACAGTTGATGAGCAACAACGGTGTACACCGCAGAGCGACCCGCGTGACCACGGCATTGGTGAAGCGGGTTGCAGGGCTGGCGTCATGTACAAGCATGTGGAGGAGATGGTACAACTAGTGTACAACCGGGGTTTCCATCGGTTCGGGTGTGTAACAGTTGATCTACTAACCATTTAACAATCATGATGGAGACCTAACGGCTACTGCAGATTGAATCTGCAGCGGGTGTACGAGCTGAGCTGCATCGCTGTGAAGGACTCCTGCCTCAAGACTCCACTGGACTCTTTTGTTTTTTGGTCGGTGTTCCACTGGTGAGAGCGGACCAAAAAAGGAGAAGGGGGGGACTGGAGATGCGTGCGGATGAGTTACGGTTTGTGATTTGTTGGTTGCGGTCCTGAACGTTTGTATGTTTGAAATGTTAGCGGTTAGCAGCTGAAGCGCTATGCTAACGATGGCCTGCAAAGACATTAACTTCCATCTCTCAGCTTCGGATGATGCATTTGCAGCCCCTAGTTATCGTTATCATCTCTGGGACTTCAATCATGTATACTGTTTATGTTTATGTTGTACAAGAATTTCAATTGTTGTATATCTCTTATGCTCTGTTTTTTACTACTCTTTGTGTTATGCTGCTGTATGTGAAATTTCCCCAAGTGGTACGATTAAAGGCATATCTAGCCATCGCACTTTGGCATAATTTTCAATCCACTAACACTGAATATGAACTCTACATAGAGGAGGGAATTGTAAGTTGTGTAAAATCCTGTTAAGAACAGCCTCAGGTCACCAGTTGTTGTCAGTTTTGCCGTGGCTCAGGGAGGTAAAAAGAGTCGTCCAATAACCTTAGGGTTGGCAGTCTAAATCCAGCTCTGTCCTGCCTCCAGTGCCCTCACACTTCAGCTGTGGTTATAAAATGTAGTTTATCACCACCAGAGAGAATGAATAATGGATCAATGGTCATAATATGAAAGCTTAATATATATTTCCTTCTACCAGGAGCACCAAACTGTAGTTCTGGGGCTAAATCCAGCCAGATTTGGTTTGAAGTGGGTGGGGCCATTACGATAATAACATAATTACATATCAATACTGTCAACTCCAAACTGCCCACTAAAACAATGAATAACATTAACAATCTCAAAACTCTGAAGAAATATATGTGTAATTTTAACAATATTATACCTGAGTTCAGAATTTATGTGTACATTAAAATAAGTGTAATTGTGACAATATTATATCTCAGTTTATAATTTTTACATGTATATTACAACTTACAGATCACAGTGGATCTACAATATCACAAAATATTAAATAATAGGCACAAAGTTGATAAAATTATACTTCTTTTCAGACGTTTCAGGTTGTTTATATGTTCAGTTTATTTATTTGGTGAAATGATCCTTTGTTTTAGTGTAAATACATGAAAATATTTACATTCACACAGAGAAAAAATGTAAGTTGCAAGTGTTTATCGATTATTATGACAATATTTTTTCCTCTATTCGTGAAATTGGAACAATTTGTAATTGAATCTGAATAACTGAGTAATTTTGAATAACTGAGTAATTTTGCAAATTCCTTAGGTGGTATTTTACATTTCACAAAATCATACCACGGGCCAGATTTTAACCTTTGGAGGTCCATGTTCGGTCCTCGCGTCATGTATCTGACACCCCTTGTCTACAGTTTATTTGCCTTTGGACTCCAAAATGGTAAACAAACAGTGAGAATGCAGAGAAAGTGCTAGACACACACATATGCACACACACAGCCCACGGGGTGTAACTTAATTATGGCCTTTAATCAGACCCTCAGCTCATGAACTTTGTTAATACTTGGCCTTCGAGTCGTTCCCTCTGCTGGCAACCCAGTGGTGGCCATGATCAAACATAGCCCGGTGCTTTGAACTCTGCAGGGGACGTTTGAAAGAAGAAAGGAGAAAGACAAAGCATGGGAGATTAGTCTAATTTAAAAAATAGTATTATAATGCATTGTACAAAAAACAGAGGCTCGAGGGGTTTCCGTAATAGTTAAAACTGAACTGTATTCTCATTGTCCTTGAAATGTTAATGTAGAATATTTCATAAGATATTGAACCATTTTTACACTACATGGAACATTTACCAGCACTCCACATTGGTTCAGCTTTATATACACGACCGGGGCTTTGTTTTGTTTTTTTTGTCCGTTGACTCTGATCCTGTCATTGTGGGTTGTGAATGTCATCTTGTAGTGTATGAATGTAAGTGTAATATTTTTTTTTTATTATGTAATATTCATTTTGTGTATTATGTGGTCACGTCACAATGTGACTCATGTGCTTCACTTATTTATGTTCTCTTTTTTGTGTTACTTTTATTGTGTTGTCTTGTTTTGTGCTTTGTCTGTTGTCACTGATCCTGTCATTGTAGGATGTGAATGTTCTCTTGTAGTGTATGAATGTAATGGTAATATAATGAAAAATCCAAACAAAATGTTAATGCATTGACAGGTGTTATACGCTACCTGTCCAAAAAAAAAAAAAAGTCACCACATGTAATATCTGAGTGTACTGCCTTTGGTTTTGAAGAAAGGCAAAATTAACTGTGACATGTGTTTGTTGACACATAAGTGTCACAATAAAGTTGATAGTATTTGTTCCATCTGTAGTGTAATTAACTTTTTTATTTTTTCATGATAGAGAATGGGAGCAGCTGCATAAAGTCTATGCAGCAGTCTGTACTGGGTATAACTGTAGAACTGTATAACTATATAACTGTATATTACTATATATCTGATGATGTCTCTGTATATTACTATATAACAATAGGGGTATAACTATATAACTATATAACTGTATATTACTATATAAATTATATTTCTCTGTATATTACTATATAACAATATAAAGGTATAACTATAGAACTGTATAACTATATAACTGTATATTGCTATATAACTGACGATGTATCTGTATATTACTATATAACAATAAGGGTATAACTATATAACTAATATAATTTTATATTACTATATAACTGACGATGTCTCTTTATTGATCTTTACTGTTGCACTCATTCTGTTCTTTTCTTATTTCTATATTTATATTATTAGGATTTACTCTTATTTTTCATCACATTTGCAGTATCTCTCTGTGTGTGTTTTGTCTTATATGTGCTGCTGTAACCTGAAACTTCCCCATAGGGGACTAATAAAGGTATTTAATCTAATGTAGTCTAATCTAATCTATTCTACTTTACGGAGGTTCATTCATGTGTGACTGTGATGTCTCTCATTCCATCACAAGCCTGATGATCCATCCCATCATTGTCCCATCATTTAGACATTAAAGGCATAAGAGATCACTAACTATACCAGGAAGAGCTAAATAAACAGATCAACAAAAAATAAATAAAACCCTGGATTTAACTCAGAAAAATAGTCCATATCCTTCATGTGTCTGTACTGTATTGGTTCATAATCTTTCATCTGAACAGGTTATTGAACTATGTGTTTAAATGTTGTGAACTCAACATGTTTGCGGAGTTTTGTTTTTTTAAATCCCTCTTTTCTCTTTGCAGTAAATAAACACAAGCCCTGGATTGAGACTTCATACCACGGAGTGATCACTGAAAACACCAACGTTGTTCTACTGGATCCTCCTCTGGTGGCTTTGGACAAAGACGCCCCCATCCCTTATGCAGGTACGGCATATTTCCAGCCTTAATGATGTGAGTGTACAGAGGGGAGGGTGTACCTAATGGATGACTGAGGTGTGAATGACAAATTCAGCTGCAGGACGCACTTGCGCTGAGGCAGATAACTGCAGCTCTTTGATCCCTCTGATGAGGCTCCCTGTGGTGTTTGAGAGAAATGAACAAGTATTTAAGAAAAAGGTATTTTAATTCATTTTGTTAAGTTTTAAAATTACATTTTAAATGTGAAGATTATGACAATCTTGTAACATCGATAGAAAATGTGTTAATATATTTTTGTCGCTCTGATCACGTCATAACCGTGCAAAATCTGCCAGTGTGTGAAACTTGGAATGTGATCCCGACATTTATGTGAATATGTAGAAGTATACACTTGATGTCCTGTCAATCTTTGGATCCATGTGAGCTGGTGTTCTCCAACTTCAACTTTATTAAAAGCAAACATTGCAGAGTCAGCAATCACAGTGGTGGGGAAAAAAAAGTAAAAATAACAACACTATGGCACAGACTACAAAAACAAAACAGACTACAGGTCCTTACATGAGTGTTTCCTTTACCATAGGACACTGGTTCTAATGGCTTTGTGAGTGGTAAGGGTCGTGACCCCTGCATTATGGATATAAACCTTATAAAGCCGTGGTCTGATATCACTGTGAAGGTGTTATGATTGGCTCCATAACTGCTGCATCACAGCGTTAACTTGGATGTACACTCCAGATATTTAATCCCATAATTCCCAGGGAGTACACATCACATACAGGACTAATATTTCATATTTATTTTGAGTGGAAAGTGGCCTAAATAAGCCCCTGGGTGGATGAGGACACTGTAGGGAGTCAAACCGGATTAGATTCTTCGCTCTTTGTGGCCATTCCAGCTCTTCCAAAGGCTGCCAGTTCTTGTGGGAGGACGTTTGCTGGAGGCTGCTGCTGATCCGAGCCAGTCCATCTCCCGCCAGGCTGCTAATGTGGCCAAGGCCTTAGCATGGGGCTGTGGTGTGGGACTGTAGCCCCCTCGCTGAGGCCCTCAAGCTGCTTGGATGGATGATGGAGAGGGTTACTGTGTGTGTGTGTGTGTGTGTGTGTGTGTGCGTGTGCGTGTGTGTGTGTGTGTGTGTGTGTGTGTGTGTGTGTGTGTGCGTGTGCGTGCGCAAGTGTCTGGACTCAAGAAAAAAATGCTATTGCACATATGTGTGTGTGTGTGCAATAGCGCAAGTATCTGTAGTCAGTAAACCAGTTTTTGCTGTATTGTGTGTGTGCAAGTGTTTGGACTCAGGAAAAAAAAATGCCATTTTACGTGTATGTGTGTGCAAGTGTCTGCAGTCAGTAAACCTTTTTTTTTTTTTTTCTGTTGTGTGTGTGTGTATGCAGGTGTCTGGACCGGTACTTTTTTTTGTTTTTTTTGGCTAGCGTGTGTGTATTTCTGTTGTGGCATGGCCTGAGGGGGCTCACTGTAATGGTTACCCTGCAGGGAAAAGAGAGGAAATGATGAGACAGTGGGAAGGATTGCTGGCTGACCAGTACATGTCCTCTGGCTCTGGGTAGACTGACAGCAACACACAGAGAATATACACATGCATGCAGAAACACCGACACACACACATGCACAGCAGCCAGAACACAAGGGTATTCTGGGATTTCATAAGTACTGGGAGATGAGAGATTTTTTCCTACATTATTTATTATTAACAGTGGCATTAACATAAGCCGTCTGCACTTCCTTTATTTTTTTATTGTGTGTCTGCAACTTCTTTATTCTGGTCTTATTGGTTGCTAGCCTTTTGACAACACTACTCCCATACTCGCCTGCGTCGCTTTGAGCTACCCACCCACTGCCCTGACAAACTCACAAACTGCACCTTGTGTTTTTCTGGCCCCTAAAGCGATGGTGTCCAACCAGTCAGTCAGGCACACACACACACACACACACACACACACAGCCGATGGCACACACACTTATCCAGTAAATTAGCTTGAAGGGAACCCTGCCTCCACCACTGAGGCGGAGTGACGGGGCAATGCACAGGTAGTGGTTAAGCCTCATTAATTAGGCCGGCCAGGTTTTAATTACAGTACATACAAGACACAGACACTCAACGTCTGACTGATGGCTCTTGAATCGACTTGAAAACACAACCTTCAACTTTAGAAAATCAACATATTCCACATGCACACTGTACTGTGCTCTATGAAAGTGCACAGTGCAACACAGTGTGTTTTAATGAAAAATTGAGTTCAAATAATTTTTAAAAATGATATCATATTATTCCTATATTTTTTTAAAAAATATATATTGTTCCTACATTTTTTAAAAACAGACCTTACATTTTTCTTGCTGTATTTTAATAAAGAGATGAAAAATTAAACCTATCCTCTTTACATCCGTGTAAAGAGCATCTACATATAGTGTACATTAGTGGACCCCAACCTTTTAGACTCCACGGACCAGTTTGAGAAGTGTCAATATTTTCATGAACCGGCCTTTAAGTTGTGGTGGATGAATACAACAAAATAAAATGATAAGACCCACATAAAAACTGGCATTTAGTAAATCTAATAATAATAATACAACTTTCCCTACCATCCACTACCTTCTTCAAACAGCCGTCTGAAGAAGGTAGTGGATGTAAAGACCACTGAATTAAGTGGTTTTAGCCTTTGTACTGACTAACAGCACATGCTAAACACTTCATGTAAAGACAACGGCACCAGAGATACTTTCCGTTTTAAAAAGGACACATAATCAACATCACAACATGAGTAATGGCTATTTATTAAGAACATTTATGAAACAAAATGACATAAGTAAAAACATGAGCAAATAGACAAGAACACAAATACCTGAAGACAAAAGAGACAGAGTTTGGATACTGAGTCCACATGGTAACGCAAGAAGTCCGGATTATAGAGTGGAGTGACAACAGATCCCGTGTTGTGCAACCATGACACTGACCTTAAATAGAGGACTTGTTTGCCAATGCGGATGAGCCACTCAGAACGGGACAGGTGAATGTGATCTGTAATAAGGTAAACCCTTGAGTGATAGGAAGGGGCACAAGCTATAGAATGGATAGACCACGACACCATGGTCTTTAGAAAGACATTTGTTTTTTGTTCATTTTTCCAGTTTAGGTATTTCAGTGTAGCTAATGCTAATGTGTTATGTGTATCATGTATTTATTAACAAGACTCTTTTAAGGCCAACATCTCAGTACCTGTTTAACCTCCTGCAACCTTTCCCACAATAAGGTTCACTGATGTTGTTACTCTACCTCTTTAAAAGCCAGCACTGTTTTTGGCCAGAATTCCTTTCGTTTTGTTGCAGCAAATGATTGAAAACTCCCTTCAAAACTGGCTTTAAACTTTTAGTTATCCATCATTCTGTATGTTTAAAAACAAACTATACATTCTGTAGTTGATAGCTTCAAATGTTGACTCCCCTTCTGCTCTCTCCACATACACGTACGTAGTTATATTTGTTGCTTTTAACTTTATAGATGTTTTTTTACCATTGGTCATTTGTAATGGATTCACATATAACCAAGGCAGCATCCAGTCTAGGGGTGTGAATCTCAGCACTGAGGACGATACGATACACATCTTGATCCACTGGCAGCGATACGATACTTTAACGATACGTGGAATCTTCTGGCGATACGATTCGATACGATTCATCTAGTTCAAATCAATGCAATCCGATACAATATGATGCAATTTGTTGCAATACGATGCGATTCAACATAATGCAAATAAGCAAAGAAAAAAAAAAGTATGGTACTGCAAAAAGGATTTGGCTTTATTCCTTATAAGCACTTGGTAGTAAATTCAACAAAATTGCTGTTTGTCTTTTTTACTATGAACCACTTCATACAATTTTTTTTGCCATTTTAAACAGCAACAACTTCTCAAAATCAGCTTTCCATTCAATGGCCTTACTACTGTCTGCCAATCCCATGTGCTAGAGTAGACTTTCTAATTGGACGCTGAGAAGCACAGATTTGAGTGAGTTCTGCAACAATAAGAGTACAACAATTCAACAATAATTACCACTGAAAAAAGTACAGTATACAGCAACAACAAAACACTCAATGAGTAACCTAAAGTCACACTTTCAACAGTGCAATCAATGTTTGTTCATATTCTGTCTGCAAAACATCCTGCTAATATGAGGAGGTAGGAGGTGGGCTAATACAGTCGTGTAAAACAACTTAAACCCTTTCACAATTGGGTTTTGTGCAAAGAAAATATAAACAATGAGTCCCCTGAGACTCCCAGCTGCTGCTGTGAACACACACTACTGTCACTGAGTATCTTATATGGATGTCCATCTCCATAAGACAAAGACAAATGCAATGTAAACAATGTGACAGTCTCTCAGAGCTGCAGTGTGTGTTGTAGTGTGAACAGACTGAGTGTCTCATTAGGAAATGCCCAGAAGAGTTCAAAAAAGACAAGAAAATGAAAACAGATCTTTCTGTAAATGCCCCTCTCATCTGAGACTCACAGCTGCTGCGGGAAACACTACACTTTTCTGATCCTGACCCGGTTTGCTTGGTTTTTCTCTCGTGTCCGACGAGGGGGGGGTGTCGTTAGACTTGTTGGTCATGTGATGTACTCGTTTGAAGTGGGTCTGTATGTTTGTCGTGCTGCCGTTGTACGCGACATTCTTAGCAAATGACGGACGTTTTGTCTAACTTTCCGTCTTTGTTTGTGAAGCCGTAATGTTTTCAAACATATGAAGGTTGCGGGTGCATTAAATACTGGCTCTTCTTCGCTCCTGCTCGCGTGAACATCCATACTGTTTTAACCAGTAGTGTCTTGTATGTGCCTGACAGTTTCTGTTTGTATTCAATACAAAACACGAAATAATGATGGTGCATTCACTGTGCCTCGGGAACAGCAGATGGGCGAAGTTTAACATGAATAAAATGACGCTTACATCGGATTTTAACGATACCCACCACGCATCGAGATGAATCTAGATTTCACCCGTCAATTGCATCGGTACCAGTGAATGAACCGATGCACTCGCACATGCGGATCAATGTATAATTAATATTGATTATTTTCCACACCCCTAATCCAGACATGCATCAGGATTGAGTCATAGACAGATGCAGTTTTCCAAAATAAAACATTGTTCTGAATCTGATAATAAATGATATAAGTCATGTATTCTTTCTGTGCAGCCCAATACTAATTAACCCACCGACCGGTTACTGGTCAGCCATCTAGGGGTTGGGTACAACTTCTCTAAATGTTAATATTGAAAAAAACTTTATAAGTGTGGTTAAAATTCGGTGTAATGTGAAAAACCAATATGGAGCACAAGTATTTCCTTTGAGTCTTTTGCATTCAATCCAGACTGTTGGTAATCCTCTCTGCTGAGCAGCGCACAACAGTCACCACACTCACTGGTCTGGAACAACAGGAAATGTGGCACTGCGGCACCTGAAAACTGGCAGAGACTGACATCAGCCATCACTCCGACACTGCTGTGGCTCCGGAATCACAGGAGACAGTGTGTTGGGAAGACTGAAAAGCACCGGCAGTGTATAGACTGATTGTTTTATGCATGGCTATGTCTGTGCCTGACACATTCCAAACCTCGCACTCAAAACAGGTACCTTGTACAAATGGATACATGCTACAGGAAACAGCATCAAGGACACACTCTTTGCTGAACAACTCTTGCATTCTGTTAGCGCTAAAGCTATTTTTTTATTCATGAACTCAAGCTACGGTTTTGCGATGTCTGTCATAACACAATATTACTGGTTCACAAGTTCATGTACATAAACTCTGTCGGTCATCAAGTGTTTTTTTTTTTTTTTTACAGAATCATATTTTGCTAGCTTTAAATCATGTGAACATGTCATAACGTACAATCATTGTTGACTGAAATAATCAGACATAATATTGTGACTGGGCTACGTGGTAATAGCGTTAATTGCCGTATTTCAGTTGTGTGGTGTCAGCGGGTGGTGTGTGTGTGTGTGTGACGGTGCTGGAGCGTTTAGTCCTTGGTGTCGTTGGGAACAGCAAAACTATCAGAATCAGAGAGACTTTTTTTGAATTGAATTGCAATGAGTGGGACACTGGGGAGACTGTCATAGAGGTTGATTTAACCACTGGCCTTATGCCGTATTTTTTAAACCCACCCCCCACACCTGCCCCAGGCTTCCATAAATAGCTCTGAGCCAATGCTCGGTCACCACTTGTTAGCAGCAGAACCTTTAACTTCTTGTTCTCATTC
>JAPTHA010000006.1:3672460-3682480 GCA_029814585.1 Gymnapogon annona | reverse complement strand
ATCATTTTTAAAACTGAAAGTATCAGCTGGTGCCTTTGCATGAAGTGTTTAGTTTGCGCTGTTACTCGTAGCAAATGCTAAAACCACTTAATCCAGTGCTCACACACAGCACCGGTCCATGTGTCAGTTGGTGCAGAAAGAATGCATAACTTGGTACAGAAAGACTATATAACTTACATTATTTCTGTTTTATTTATTATCAGATTCTTAACATTTTTTTTTAAATCACCAGATTCTCTTTGCCGCATCTGTCTATTTATGCACATCCAGATGGTCACATGTGTTACCTACATCCACTACCTTCTTAAAATGGCTGTTGTAACACTAACACATAATACATTAGCATTAGCTACATTGAGCTGGAAAAATTAACACAGAACAAATATGTGTGTTTTGTTTCTTTGGCTGTTAATCATGTTATGTTGTTACAGCTAATAAAATTACATACACAGTGGATTCACTCATATTATTGTATTTACTAAATACCAATATTTATGTTGGTTGTATCATTTGATTTTGTTGTATTCATCCACCACAACTTAAAAGCCAGACCAGGAAAATATAATCAGACATTAAACTGATCCATGGAGTAAAAAGGCTTAATTTACCTGAAATTATAGTGCACTTTAAAGGAGGTAGGACGTATAGGACGTAATGCCTTTTAAAATATTCACTTTGCTACTGTTTTAAGTGGCTGCATGGAGTCAAATGGTGGATAATAACTGTGACTAACTCTCTTTTCTATTATGTTATTAAGTTGAAGTGGGGTTTTTTTTGGAGACTGCGGCTCTATTCTGAGAATGGGCTTTTTAAGAGCTGCAGGGTTGGTGAGGTTAATGGGCAAAAGTTGTTGGAAGTGATGTTTTGTGGCACAGGTTGTGCCGGTTGTCAGTCACTCAGTTTTTTGCCGACAAATAATAGACAGTGACACTCGCTCATTTTCTTGCAGTACAGTGTTTGCATTCATGTGTCAATCTTTCACATTCACCCTTCCCCAGAGCCCCATACCTATTGCTTTAACAGCAAGTCACCGGTCACCCGCACACACACACACACACACACACACACACACACACGGGCTGCTCAATTAGCAACTCCAGCTGGGACAGGAACACAAGACCCTGGTCACTCTGCATAAGTAATACATCCTAGTATTTGCTGTCATATGTAGTTTAGTTTTAGGACATGGTTTTTATGCCCATGTCCTACAACAAATAACAAGTTATGATGATGAAGTTAACAGTTGTATGAACCTGGAGAATATAACCTACTGGATGAAAAAAAAGAAGTAGGATGTACGACAAGATGTAGAACCATTTCTAAACTACATAAAAAAATTCCCAGCACACCACATTGGTTCAGCTCTGTATATACCCGAGCAGGGCTTGTAGGACTTAGGAGATCAGAGGTAAACATATGTTTCTATGTGACTCATGCGGTCCACTTATTTTTATTTTATTTTTTAGCACTGAACCTGTCTTGCATTTTTTGTGCTGTTGATGTGTTTTGTCTGTTGTCTCTGATCCTGTCATTGTGGGTTATAAATGCTGCCTTGTAGTGTAGGAATGTAACTGTAATACTACCTAAAAAAACATAAAAACTAAAAGCTCTAATTCCCTCCCGTTGGAGGACATGTTTTTTACGCTTGTGTCGTCCAATCGTTGCAAAAAAAAAATTAGAAGTACGCCGACGGTAGGAATCGACCTGGTCCCGCAGCGTCATCTGATACCCACATTAAAGCGTCCAATCTCTAAGCAGGGAAACTTTATTTCTCAAGACCTTAATAAAATCAATTTTCTCCGACACTGACTTTCTTCTTTGAATCCATTACAGCTTGTCGTTAAAAAAAAAAAAAAAAAAAAAAAAAAACAGCAGACAATGTTATACTCTTGCTGCCACAGAAACAAGATAAATAGAAATGTAAACACACAGCCTGGCTAATGCACTGTGATTAATTAGCTTCTCGCTGTCTGTCTGATTGGAAAACAGATCTGGAGCTAATTATGAAAAGGATCTCATTAACATATTAGCAATGGGTTCAGTGCGGCGTATGTGTGTGTGCATGTGTGTGTGGAGAGTCACAAAAGCTGCGATATGATTATTAACAAGAAAAGAATGAACAGAGTTTGTTTGAAAGGTAATGTGTTTTACGACAGGTAAAAATTGAGACAGTGAGATAAATAATTGTAAGGAATGGTATAAAGCCGGGCTGTGAAACATGTGGCCCGGGGGCCAAATATGGCTCACTAAAGGTTAAAGTTAGGTAAAAAATTACACCTAAATGTCTAGACTGGGAAAAATATGATATAATAACCGATGAATACAAGTTAAAACTTTACTCTGTGTAAATGTAAATATTTTCATGTTCATATTTTCATACATATTTACACAAAAAACATAAATGACCTGAACAAATATAAACAACCTGAAATGTTTTAAGAGAAGTGAGCATAATTTGAACTATATTCAACCTGTTAATTAATGTTTTGTGTATTTGTAGATCTACTGTGAAGTTGTAATGTAAATGGATTGCAATTCTGTAGCATTTTTCTACACATTTAAGGCACTCAAAGCACTTTACATTAGCCTCACATTCCCCATTCGCACACCGTGTAGTGGACGGCTGCTACACCACGCCACTGGGAGCAATTTAGGGTTCAGTGTCTTGCTCAAGGACACTTTGACATGTGGACAGTCGGAGCCAGGATTCGAACCGCCTAACACTTCGGCCATTGGACGAGCTGTAATATTATTAAAATTACACTTATTTTTATATACATGTATAAATTATATACTGATGTATAATGTTAAAATTCCACTTATTTTTCTTCAGAGTTTTGTTATTCATTCTTTTAAAGGACAGTTTGTAGACGTAAACATTTTCATTATATGAGAACAGTTTGGAGTTGACATGATTGATATGCAATTCGGTTATTATTGTACTGGCCCCACCCACTTCACACCAAATATCGCTGAATTTGGCCCATGAACTAAGATGAGTTTGACACTCCTGGAGTAAAATATTTGGCAAGATTATTGTGGTTGTAAAAAGTCTTGTCTTTTGAATTGAATTGCATATATCTTTATTAGTCCCACGAGGGGAAATTTCACACACAGCAGCATAATACAAAGAGTAGAAAAAAAGAACAGAGCAGAACAGATACACAACAAATTGAATTCTTGCACAACATGGACAACAAATACAGTATACATGATTGGAGTCCCAGAGATGATAATGATAATGAGGGGCTGTGAATACGTCCTTTGAGAGCAGAGAATCGGCAGTGAAATGTCCACAGCCCCTGTTAGCATAGTGCTCTCAGCTGCTAACCGCTAACAGTTCAAACGTGACCATTTATAACTGCAAACATAGATCACATCTGCAAATCACTCACTCATATACATCTCCAGTCCCCCCCCCACCCCCCGCCTTCTTCAGTCTTCTCTCCCCACCAGTGGAAAACCAACCAAAAAACGAAAGAGTCTGGTGGAGTCTTTGAGCCAGGAGTCGCACAGCTAGTACACCTGTTACAGTTCCATAGCCGTTAGCCTCCATTACGATGGATGACGGTTGATAGAACAGTTGAATAGCTCAGCCGTTACACACTGGAACCGATGGAGACCCCGGTTGTACCGTCACATTAATCCACCTTGTGGTACATGATGCCAGCACTGCACCTGCTGCCCGATGCCGTAGACATCCGGGTCCCTCTGGTGTACACTGCTATTGCTTATCTCTACTCTAGACATAAACTGGCTCACCATCCCACGTTGGATTGAGGTTCCGGGATTCGTGAACGTAGCAAAAACCAGCTACTACCTCACAAAAACTTCAAAAATGTCACATGTCCATGTTGTACAGGAATTTAATTAACATGAGCCGGACAGAAAAACTTAAAAGTTGGAAAACAGATACAGAGCTGCTGTTATATGCTGCCACTAGGAGGGCGCCATCTTTGAAATTGAGAAAAAAACACTTTTCCTGGTGTGTGTAAATCAGTGGGAGTATTGAATCCAGTGTGTATTCTCCATATGCATCAGCTGCCTGTTCCATCTGAGCAGTCGCAAAATCCAAAGTGAGACACTCCTGTAGACTGAATCATTTCCATAAAGAGAAATGTCACACATTATGCAAAAAGCTCCGTAGCCATCCCATAAACGCATGGTTGAAAATTAACTTGTCTTGTGTTGGTCTGCGTAATTGGAAGGTACAAGTTACTTCCGTCTGAGCCTGTCGCAAAATTAAAAAATACAGTGATACAGTGATACAGGCGATTTGATGAGCCGAATGAAAAAATTCAAGAGACTAGAGACCACTTTTCAATAAGGAAAGGGTTGTATTTCAACAGGTATAAAATCCCAGAATATTCCCAACTTCAAATATATATGTTTAAACCACCGGTTTAAACATATATACAGAGATAGCGTATCTGAAAACATTTTTCCACCACAAAGGAGACAGATGCCTTTAACCTGTCTGCATTTTCCACCTCCATTTAGTTTATGTCTGTCTTCAGAGCGTATCACAGCTACTTAAGCGTAAGGCGAAGTTCACACTGAACTCCGTTCATCACAGAGACAAGCAAAGCTCTTACATGCCCTCCCACTTTTGTAGTTGTAGTTTGTAAACTTTTGTGGTTCTTAGAATCTTTTTAGTTCTTACAACCTTTTCTCATGCATTCCCACTGCATAGGAACTTCAAACAATGACCATAGTTCATAGAACTTTTTTAGTTCCTACTCACAGGCAAGGCCTTTTTTAGTTCTACAAGAACTATTTGACCCGGGTGTTTGCTTATTGGTAGACTTCGGTCCACATCCATTCCCACGTCTTGTAGTAGAGAGAGTGTGTTTCGGTGAATATAGAGAGGCTGGGATGAGGTCGTAGACATAAGGCCTGTTGCTGTTGTATTAACAACAGTACACGTCAGTTTATACAACAGATCTTACAAACAACATTCATTAACAATATAAACACTTCATGGGACATTTGACCTTTCCTGTTGGAGCGTCATGTGCAGCTTTTCCACATCTCGTATCCACATCTGTGTGAACTTGTGAGAAGAGAAAGAACACACGTCTGGTCCATGAACAGATAAAGAGAAGACAGTAGAGTGTGGACACGTTCATTCTGCTGTTTGTCAGTGATTATGGGATGTATGACACTAAAAAATTCCCTTGGGGAGAATGGGTCCTACAAGTAAATTACAGGCAGATAGTTCTTAGAACTACTCTGTGGGAAAGTGCCTCTTCATACATATGGGTCATTTACATTAACCTATCAGTGCATGTCTTTGGATGTTGGGAGGAGCCAGAGAACCCACACAGACAGAGGAACATGCAAACACACACAAAGGTGCCACCATCAACTGGCATTGGACCTTTTTGCTGTGAGTCACCAATACTATCAAATGAAACCACTGCACCTCGCTGCATTTAGCTTTTGCTCATATTTTGCCTTATAAAATAACACCTGTCTTTCTTTCCTCCTTTAATTTTTGTTTTAATCTTTGCTCACATAATTTCCACCTGTCAGATTCCATCCAATTGACTGGCTGCCGAAGCTTATTTTTGTACCTCAGAGATACGACGCTATTCACAGCTGACACATTTGTCCGACAGGATCAAAGACTTTTCTGTTTTAGAAAGCTTTTAATCTCACTAAACTTATATGGAAGGTCATTTATAAGAGGCTAAATAGAAAATAAATGGACGCAATAAAGTTTTTGAGTGAGATAAAGACCTCATAACAATTGAATTCTTCAAACTGGACATTCATATCCTAGGTAATAAGTTACAAAAACAGGAAACAGATACAGACTAAAATCAAGATGTTCACATTTAAGTCTTTGGTAAAGAGTAGAAGACCTGTTACAAAGAACACACAGCCGAGCAGCTGGTGCAACGTTATTCAGTCACACTGTTTGTGTAGGAACTTGTTTCGGAACACTTTGAGCTGAAAAGCACAGCAACATAATGACTCCCGTGCTTGTGGCATTCAAAGTGCCTTTGACACTGGCTTGAAGACAATGGAGCCATCACTCTGCCATTGTTCACATACTCATTTATTAATGAAGTACTGTAATGCAATCTGCTTCCTCAGTGAACCACACAGATGAGGGAAATAGTCTTTGTAATGAGATTTTTTTTTTTAATAGGCTTTCGCCTTTTTTTGTCTTTTGATGAGTTACAGGACTGGCAGACGGGGGCAAACGGAGTTGCACAGCGAATCCAGCACTTTGTTCTATCAAAGGGAAGTAAAAAGGAATACCATTCAGGTGCTCTTGAATACATATTAAGTGGAGTTTTACAGTCAACTACCCCCTCCTTCCAAGTGATAAACAGAGATGTTTGAATACTGTACAGAGTGTGGCACTGAAAGCTGTAGGAATCACAAAGATGATTTTGTGATGCTTTGTCCTCTGAACACTCCACTTCTGAAGTGGACACTGTGGTGGCAGTGTTCTTATGTTGGGATGGAGACGGACTCTCTGTAAAGTTGAAGCAGTCAGGCATTTTTTTAACGTGTGTCATTTTTTTACATGTTTAAGCTTGTGTCAACAATTGTTACCGAAGACTCTGAGACTCCGATTTAAACAGTACGAGTTTATCTGTGGAAACAAACATGCTAAGCAGAGAGTGCTGTTTGCGTCACTTTGAGACTGAGAAGGACGTGATTTCAAGGACTTTTCACTCAAGTCCAACTCTTGAAGAGTCAGTTTATAAGAGTGACCCATGCTTGAGCAGTTTGTCAATATCACATTCATCACATTCCACTCTCTTCAAAGACTGTATTTGATATAAGTTACATGTGGAGGTTCATCCGGTCGATGCCGGGGCTTCTGGTTGCTCTGATCTGGCTCCCGGTCCTATCTTCAAATCTCCTCCATCTGAGTGAGCACTCCCTCGCTCTGTGTTCTACTGAAGAGGACCACCCTGGTCATTTGTGGGCGGCTGTGGCTCGGGTGATAGAGCAGGTTGTCTGGTAACTGAAGGGTTGGTTTTTTCGTTATGGTAATTGAAAACATACCAGGTTTGTGACCTCATGTTTTTGAAAAACACACTTCAATCTCCTGGCAAAGGATATTGTGGCGAGCTTAGAACTACAGCTTCTTCCCATGTAGCAGACCAATCAAGCAGTCTTTTTTATCAACGTTTAATGCATACCACAACTTGAGTAATGGCAGATTAAACATACTTCGCTTCTCATTGACGGTACCAAAACATAACACTTTTCTTAATCCCATAGTGCTTTGCAACAGACAGACAGGACTGAACTGAGCAGGGACTTCAGCAGGGACTGAACTGAGAGGGTTGCAAAGCATTATGGGGGTTCATGGTTTTGGGGATAGATTATGTTGTTGTGATTTAATTTATGGTAACAGTGCTGTTACTGTTTTTGTTATAATGTGATTTTATAGTAAAGTTGACCTAGTCAGTTTAGGAAAAGTGTTATTTGTTGATACCATCAGTGAGAAGGGTGGTGTGTTTGATCTTATCCTACCATTTTTTTTTTTTTCATAATGGTTCAAGTCAAGAGTTAAAATGAAATTGCCCAATCACATGCTCTGACTACGGTAGTTGCAACCTGAGGTGGTCCTCGGATTTCTCCTACATCAATGATGTGAGTCAAATTTACTGACCCTTTTCTTGATCTTTATTGAACGACGGTTGTTAACTGGGTTGTTAAATCCATAAAAATGTGTGATTTTTTGTGACTATCAGACCATTGGACCCAGATGTATCCGCGACCGGTCACGTTTCGCAGAAAAACATAAATATTCTTACGTCACATAAATGGTCCGAGAGTCACAAAAAATCACAGTGACACATAAGGCACCATGTTAAAAGGCACACCGTTGGTGGTGTGACTCAGGATTTTTTGCAATAAAAAAAAAGTACCGTGGCTCAAAAAAGGTTGAAAAACACTGCACTACACCATAATGCAACAGTACTGTATGTGGCTGGAGACAAAATGGCGGAGCGGACTCTGGCGAAGTAAAGTCGAAACGAAGTAAGTCGAGTGCGAACCCGAGGACCACCTGTACTGTTGTCACGGGGCGGACCACTGTTACTTCAGTGACATCCCCTGACAAGGGGGCGGACCGATGTCTGCTGCAAAGCATTATGGGATTAAGAAAAGTGTTGCGTGTTTGTACCGTGAGTGAGAAGTGTAGTGTCCAGCCATTAGACAGGTTGGTGATGCCCTTAGTACACTGGCCATAATGACTTCAACCATATATATGATGCACCATACCATTAGGTACACTGCTAGTTTTTGAGAAAAATGAATGGTTTTGTGTGCGCCTTATGGTCGTGAAAATACAGTAAATTAGTAAAGGACATGAGTCACCCAGAGACATGTGTTGACCTCTGACCTCCAAGTCCTACAAGCCCTGCTCAGGTATATAGAGCTGAACCAAACTGTACTGGTAAATTTTCCATGTATTTTATAAATGGCTCCATATCTTGTAGAACATATTACTTCGTTTTTTCATCGAGTATGTTATTTCCTCCAGGTTCACACAACTACATAACTGTTGATTTCTTCAACTAAATCTTGATTGGAAGGAGGGTGGGGTCTAATTTCCGTTTTCTATCAATACATTTCTTAGTGATTGAATTTCCGTCAGTTTCTTCACATGCTTTGACAGTTAGATTAACTAGTAGACAGACTTCAGGATCCATCCTTTCCATTCAATTGTCATTCTCTCAACTCTTTTTTTTTTACATTACTTCCTCTTTTGACTGAAACACGTCAGTAGTGTTTTTGTTTGTTTGTTTTTATGTGACAATTTAAAATATGAAATTAAATATGTGATGAATGTGACAACACTGCAGCGTAAACACAATCCACTTTGAGAAAAATTTGTGTTTATATCTGCTTGGACTCACAGGGTGATGGATTGAGTTAATTGAATTAAATCATGTTTCAGTTTTTGAATGAGATGAAGAATTATGCCTGCATGTCTGAATCAAGGTTGTTGCTTCATTTGTAAAACACTTCACTGCTCAGTGATTCATAGTATAGAGACCTGAAAGAGTATAATTTTATCCCAGCCCTGTGTTGTGGCCTATATGAACTCTCAAGGGGAAGACGCTGCACTTCAGACAGAGAACCAAGGCCAGTGGAGGCTTGTGGGTGGAGGGGAGGGTTGGGGACCACCCTTCTTCTGTCTCATATGAAGTAGAAGATTATGGGAAACCTCGCATCCACATCTGTGTGAAGAGAACAAACATGTCTATTCCATGAACAGGTTAAGATAGGACAGTAGAGTAGAGACACATTCATTCTGTTGTCCATCAGTGATTATGGGATGTGTGAGGCTAAATCCGCCTTCACACTGCTGTTAAACACTTTATGGAGATAGTCTTAGACTCATTTGTATTCTATATTATTCGTATATACAATGTATTGAATAAAGTTGTATATATATATATATATATATATATATATGTATAGATTCTATATTATTCTTATGTACAAGTATAGGTCATTTTCCTTCAATGTATGTGTGTGTACTGTGTGTAAAAATGCTTTGGAGGATGCAGAATAAGATTACGTCACACTACTACGTCTACTGCCTGTGTGAATGGACAACCAAAAGTTCCCCTGGGTAGAGTAGTTCCTACAACTCAATTACAGGTACGGGATATGGATTAAAACTACTAGACATCTAATGATCTGAAAACATTGCAGTAAGTGAACTGTCCTCGGGTCAGATATGTGTGAATCAGGCAGTTCAAGTCAGACACTTTTTATTCATTTATTTACTAATGTATTTTAATAACAAATACTGCACATTAACAACCACTGCATGTGCTGCTTTTCTCCACTGTCTACTGTTGCTGCTTCCACTCACTGTTACTGCTTCCACGGGTGGCTGTAGTTCAGTTGGTGGTGCGATATAAGTGCAATCCATATACTCAAAACCAACATAAAATTTTAATCCGACCAGTTTTAAATTCTGAAGAAAATCTATTAACATCATGAATCTTCTATATCACTGACCAAAAATGT
>JAPTHA010000006.1:3588917-3607470 GCA_029814585.1 Gymnapogon annona | reverse complement strand
ACACCACATGGACTAAGCTTCGTGTGCCTGATCTACACCACATGGACTCACTCTATATACATATATACACCACATGGCCTCACTCTATATACATATATACACCATGTGGACTCACTCTATATTCAGCTCCAGGACCATCGGGCACCACGTAGAAAACCTACAAGTGCTTGTAAAGAGGCTCTCAAAGCTCCTATGAACCGTGTGGAGGATGAAGAAAGAGCCTAGTCTCTGAACTCTAGCTGAAGGTTGCTTTGTGCCTGAAGAGCTGAATTCCACAATACTGGACCACTTCCGGGAGATATCCTTACTCGACGTGGTGGGAAAAATCTTCTGGTCCATCGTTGCCAAAAGGCTAACACCAAACCTGCTAGCCAATGAGTTCATAAATCCCAGCATCTTGAAAGGAGGAAGGCCAGGATATTCTGACTGCCTTGAACACACTGTGGTGATTAGCCAACTCATCAACGAAGCAAAGAGAAACAAAAACATACGACTTTTTGTTGTATATGACTAGACCTCGCCAAAGCATACCCAAGTGTCCCTCCCCAACTGATTCTAAAAGCATTGACTCATTACACAGTCCCACCTGAAGTAATCGAGCTCATAATGGCACACAGGGATGCACTGCAGATGAGGTTCACAATTGGAAACACCACCACCAAATGGGAGACGATTGAGAAAGGTATCATGGCGGGATACACAATTTCTGTGTCACTTTCCATAGCAACAATAAGTCTTTTGCTAAAGGCAGCAGAAACACAGTGCAGAGGCCCAATAGCAGAAGACGGAACAAGACATCCCACCTGTCGAACTTTCATGGACAATGTGACAGCGATGACCCCATCCATCCAGGGGACCCAGTGGATCCTGAGTGCACTGGAAAAGATGGCTGTATGGTCACAACTGCAGTTTAAACCGGAGAAATCAAGGAGCCTCTGTATTCTGAAGGGGAAGCTAAGTTAGAGCATTTTCAGTATCCAAGTCTCTGAGATCCTAACAATCTAAAAGCAAAGGATCCGATGACTTGGAAAACATTATGACAACTCCCTAAAAGACAACACTAACCTTGCAGACACCAAGGCCCAGCTGATCATCTGGCTAAGGACTATAGAGCGCAGCTAGCTTCTCGGCAGGTTCAAAGTCTGGTGCTTCCAGTATGGAATCATTCCTCACCTGCAATGGCCTTCTCTACTGTATGACTTCCCCATGTCCCAGGTTGAGGGAATGGAAAGGCTGTGCAACAAGTCCTTGCGGAGGTGGCTGGGAGTCCCACCATCTTTCAATGCAGTTAACCTCAAAGCTTCCCTTGCCAGTTTCATCTCAGGTTGAGAAGTTTAAAGCCACCAAGGCAAGGGCAGTCAGTACCCTCATTTTGTCCAACGATAGGAAAGTCCAACAGGCAGCTAGGACCATCAAATGCGGATGGAAGTGGAAGCCCCAGCAAGCTGTGCTCGAGGCAGAGTCCCAAGAGATCGTGGGTGTAGTTTTCCAAGGACGCCAGGGTCTCGGACACTACAGCAAGAGGAGAGGTGGAACAGAGCCAATACCAGTGCTAGAAGAGGCCTTGTGGTTCAAAGAGTCTGTGAGGGAGTGGAAGGAGTGCCAGCGGAAAGCAGTTGGTCTTGCTTCCCAGGGACAATGAATGCAGTGGGACCAAGCACAAGAACGACCCCTTTCTTGGAAGGTACTGTGGCAGACCGACCAAGGAAAGCTGAGTGAACACACCGTCCATTTAACAAAGAGCCTCGGACTGGGAATTAAGCGTGGACCTGAAGAGGAAGCTTATCCTGTGGGAAGACAAGCACGGAAATTATAAAAGATGTGGAGCTTACGGTGCCCTGGGAAGATAGGCTAGGCACATCCCATCAATTTAAAAAGTGCAAGTACCAAGATCTAATTGAGGAAACAGCTGAAGAAAGCTACCCAAGACCTAGCGTCAGCAGCTGAAAGCCCACAGTTGGAACCCTTCTGCACATGAAGACTAGTCTAGGTCTTTGTTGCACCACTCAAATGAGGTGTTCAGGTTAAGGTGTTCTCCGTGCGTTGAATCTGTTCAGAGTTCTCTGCACAGCAGTGGCTTCGAGCCTGAGGATACGATCATCGGGGTGGATTTCCTTGCCGACATGTTCACATCTTCAAATCATGTGAATTTCAAAATCATTTTAGGAAAATCTGTAGCATCACTTCCATGTGCGTATTTACCTTAAAGTGTTTGACTACAAGTGCATTGATATTGTTCCATTGTTGTTTATATTGTTGCATTGGTGTCTTTTCACTTTTTTTTACTGTTTTATTGATTGAATTGAATATACCTTTATTAGTCCCATGAGGGGAAATTTCACACACAGCAGGGTAATACAAAGAGTAGAAAAAAAGAACAGAACAGAACAGATACACAACTAATTGAATTATTGCACAACATGGACCACATAGCACATAGACATGTTTTTTTCACTCTTTTACTGTTTTTTGAGTAAATTATATCTGTACGTATGAAATGAGGTCATGGACAGCAGGACTAGTTGCTATCTTGGTGGCAACTAATGGGGGTCCAAATAAACCAATAAATAAATAAATCTGTGGAAACATGCTATTTAAGTGCAGTTCATTTACCATTACTATATGCTTAAAATATTTTTTTCATGTCTGCCTATTTATTTGTTTGTTGTTGTTTGTGTATTTCTTTTTTTCAATTCATTTATTTTTTTTGTATCTTGTAATGTACACAACCGCAAAAAAAAAAAAAAAAAAAAGAAAAGAAAATAAGATAAGACAGTGTGAAAATCCATTCTGTCTGTATCGGCCCTCCCCACTGTCTCTCTTGCTTTACCGTCCAGTCTCCATCCACAGCCACCCACATGTCATAGATATGCTTGTAACTTATTTTAATAGAATATATTCACAGCCATTACCGCACCCGCCAGCTAATCCTATAAACAGCAAACTCATCTCCGCCCTCTTTTTGTCTCTTAAAGTAAAGCGTTCACTTTGGATTTGCCATCGTAAAAGCTCCAAACTGTATTTTTCGAGCCCGTCATCATCCATCACCAGTGGTCAGTCGATGAATCGAAGGATTGATTATGCAATCTGTTGCCTTCTTGCTAGCCGAAGAGTATTGATGAAGACATTTTAAGGTGATGAATGTTGGGAGTTTTTTTCATTATGTATGACTTAATACGAATTACTACTGATAGATCACTTATGGAGTGATTAATCGAAGCAACGGAAGAACACTGTATACTGCGAATGGTTACGAGGAAATGAATCAGTTAAGAGATCCAAAGGGTTTGCTTTACCATGGCAACATAATTGCGGCAATCTATTGGGTTCAGACAATGTGTTACACCAAGCACAATGTGATTAGTACTTAACAAAGTGCCCATGGTGAATTCTGACCTCAACTTTCTGAACCCCCACTAATGCCTGCGGAGCTGTGGTAATGAGAAATATTGTTTCTTTTGTGCCATTTTTAAATAAGTCATCTTACCATAGAATCAGGGTCGTTCTCTATAATGCACTATATTTCTGTTGTGAATTTCAAAGAGCTATACCGTATAGCCGTTCGTTAAGACACACTGGTTTTTTTCTGTGAATTTTTCCTGTATTGTGTTGTAACTCTGTGCTCCCACAGAGTTGTTGGTATTATCTTATTACATCATTTAACTGTAATGTATGGTATTTGTGTATTAATGTCAGTTTTCCATCTCAAAGTCAGGGTTCAAACTTACTCTGATGTCCCTTCAGAACTCTGCAGCTTGGTTACTAATTAAAACCGAGAGGAGAGAACGCTTTCCGTGTTAGCTTCCCCGCACTGGTTACCAGTGACCTACGGAATCGATTTTAAGATACTGCAAGCGATGTGGGTGTGTGAAGGAATGAATCAGTCCAAACAACTATTGAGTCTCCCACATAATATTTTAGTGAACTCCAAACACAAAAACCAATCATTTAAATCAACTGTCTGTCTCTTCTCCCCTTTGTTCCAACTTTGTTCCAACAGCACCACTCGAGGCAGAACAACTACAGATCAACCCAACACCACTGCATGTGTAACTTTGCATGAAAATAATCACTTAACATCCATTCAGGAACACACAAAACCATGACTGCATACATCACAAACATAAATGCAATACTGTACTCATGGATGCTCCATTCTCACTCTGATTCTACTCCTCAATTACAAAGTCTTAAATGGAACAGGATCTACAGAAGCTAAATTACAAACTCAGTGATCAATTGTACAAACTACAGCACTATGGTCATCCAAGGCAGGTTTACTATAGTGACTCCCAGAGAAAAATGGGGATGCGGCCTATGACAACTATGCACCAAAACAATGGAATACGATTCCCAAGGACATTACAGAAGCCAGCTCATTGAATATATTTAAAATCAAATCTAAACCATTTTTTTAAATGTCATTGGCCTTTTGAAAGGAACTTTTAAAAAAGGGTAGGTTTACAAAGACTAACCTGGAATGGGTACTGTCTTAATTCAATTTTCTTGAAACTTTAACATTTCTTTTATGTACTGTATGTACTTGCTATTTCTACTTACCATCTCTACCGCATCTAGTACACCCATTTTATACAACTGTTTAAATTTCATTTCATTTCTTGTATAACTGTGTTCTTTATTTCTGTGCTGTGTCACCCATGTTTTTGTAGTTCTGTTGAATTTATATATTAATTTTATTTCTTGTATACTTTTTGTTGAACTTTTATTAATAGTGTGCATTCATATATTGATGTTTTTCCTTATCCCTCCATTATCTAACACTCACTGTTTTAGTATTGTTATGCAATTTTGTGAAAATTGAAATTATTATTTTTTTTACTTCCATGTTGTTAACTCAGTTAAATCAGCATGAAATTAAGTTATTGTTTTTATTCTTTTGCAAATTTTTAACTGATGTAAAGTAATTTGGGCTACAATCTGTATGGAAGGTGCTGTACAAATAAAGTTTTATTATTAGCCATCATTGACCTTGGCAGGTTGCCGTCATTGACCTTGACACGTTAAACTTCTTCACCTGCCACAGGAAGTATCCACTTCTGGGCTTTCTTGGTGAGGGAGGTGATGTTCAACTTCTACTTGAGGTCTTGGGTGAAGGTGGTGCCCAGGAAGCGGAAGTGCTCCAGAGTGACAGTGTCATACAGACAATGTTTCCTCTGATTTTTCATGTGCCTGAGCAAGCACACAAACTCCCTGAGCAGTCCCTTGGAACACAGCAAGCAACATCAGACGTGTGCACTGGGGTCATGCCTGTATCAAATCTGCCCAAGTTATATGGTTTATAAAAATAATGAAATTATAGCTGTAATTTTCATTAGACTGCTTTTAATTATTTTAATTAACTCATTTTAATCAGTCTACTTACGATGAAAAAGACAAAAAAAATATGATAATGATCTGTGAAGTATGTGAACACCATTGAAAATTGAAATTTAGAAAACACATTTAGCTTTTATTCTAAAGCTGTGACTTGTACTATAAGTATGCTTGTACTATGAGAATTAGTCTGTATGTTAGTGTGTGAAGCCTGAAGGGGACTTTGTCTGTTTACTGTCAAAGTCTAGACAGTAAATGTGCTTCATATTTTGTGTGTTAGTAGTATAGGAAGTATTAATACCAAGTAAACAATTTTCACTAGGTGTTTATTGAAAAAAAAAAAAATTTTCCAATTGTGTATTTTGCACGATTTCAGAGGGTGTAGCCCCAAGGGTATTTTGGAGTGAAATTACTAAAAAAAAAAAAAAAAAAACGTATTTAAAGTAGACTTGGAATAGGCTATTCCAAAGTCTATTACAGGGTACTGGAGAGGAGGATCCGGCCGGTGGTCGAACCTCGGATACAGGAGGAACAATGCGGTTTTCGTCCTGGACACGGAACACTGCACCAGCTCTATACCCTCCATAGGGTGCTTGAGGGTTCATGGGAGTTTGCCCAACCAGTCCACATGTGTTTTGTGGATCTGGAGAAGCCGTTTGACCGTGTCCCCCGGGGCATCCTGTGGGGGGTGCTCCAGGAGTATGGCGTCCGGGACCCTTTGCTAAGGGCTGTTCGGTCCCTGTACTTTCGGAGCAGGAGCTTGGTCCACATAGCCGGCAGTAAATCGGACTCGTTCCCAGTGTGTGTTGGACTTCGGCAGGGCTGCCCTTTGTCACCGGTTCTGTTCATCACTTAAATGGACAGGATTTCTAGATGCAGCCAGGTGCTGGAGGGGGTCCGGTTTGGGGACCTCAGGATCTCGTCTCTGCTTTGTGCAGATGATGTGGTCCTGTTGGCTCCATCAGACCTGGACCTTCAGCATGCACTGGGGTGGTTCACAGCTGAGTGTGACGCTGCTGGGATGAGGATCAGCACCTCCAAATCCGAGGCCATGGTTCTCTACCGGAGAAAGGTGGTGCGCCCTCTCCAAGTCGGTGGGGAGTCCTTTCCCCAAGTGGAGGAGTTTAAGTATCTTGGGGTCTTGTTCATGAGTAGGGGGAGAATCGAGCGTGAGATCAACAGGCGGATTGGTGCAGAGTCTGCAGTGTTGTGGTCACTGTATCGGTCCGTCGTGGTGAAGAGGGAGTTGAGCCAAAAGGCAAGGCTCTCAATTTACTGGTCAATCTACGTTCCTACCCTCACTTATGGTCATGAACAAAAGGACTAGATCCCAGATACAAGGGCCGAAATGAGTTTCCTCCGCAGGGTGGCCGGCGCACCCTTAAAGATAGGGTGAGGAGCTCGGTCACCTGGAGGAGCTTGGAGTAGAGCCGCTGCTCCTCCACATTGAGAGGAGTCAGCTGAGGTGACTCGGGCATCATGCTCGGAGGTGTTCGGAGCATGTCTCTCCAGGAGGCGACCCCGGGGCAGACCCAGGACACGCTGGAGAGACTATGTCTCTCAGCTGGCTTGGGAATGCCTTGGGATCCCTCCGGAAGAACTGGAGGAACTGTCTGGGGAGAGGGAGGTTTGGGCCTCCCTGCTTCGACTGCTGCCCTCGCGACCCAGCCCCGGATAAGCAGTTGAGGATGGATGGATGGATGGATGGTTATTTAAAGTAGTTCACAGTGTGTACACTAACACTATATGAAGTACTGTTACAAAAATTACCATATTCTCGAGATACTGTATTTATCGGAAAAATGAAGAGAAAACACTTTTAATTATTTTGGGAAGTGCTTTTATTTTGATGCATCTTTATATTGTGTTTATGCTAGCTGTACTGTACTCCATAAACTTCCATAAGAAACATTCAGTCTGAGAAAACTTCATCAGTTTGATCACGCAAAAAATCTGATCCCGTATCAAGTACGAAGTAGCCTTAAAACAGTTTTAATTGTCTTATTGTGCTTCTGTTTTGGCTCATTTACCGTAATCACTAGACAAATCGCACACATGTACTTCATTAGCTGCTTGTGTGACGGGGCAGAGGAGAATCATGGCAGGTTTGATCAAAGTGTTGACAGACAGAATGACGTTGATTTTTATGGATATGTATGTGACTGATCATTGGTGTTTGTTTATACGTATTTAACTCAATCACATATCAATGGTGACCAGTCACCTTTCACTCCCTAAGTCACACTGCAAAATGTTGCAGAATAAATTACATTGTGTTTATTCTTTTCAGTTCAGGTTGGAAATTTATTTTGTGTGCAGCCCAGATTTTTTGTGCACAAAGACCATGGTATCAGTGTGCAATTGTGCACGTGCGCAGGTTAGAAGGAACATTGCTTATGGATGGCAGGCGGGGCTGAGTTCTTTGTGAAGTCCACTATTATCTCCACTGTCTTTTGAGCACTGAGCTCCAGATTGTTCTGTCTGCACCAGGACACCAACTGGTCAATCTCTCTGTTGTATAAACTGATGTATACTGTTGTATTAAAGCAATAAGACTTATGTCTACAACCTGATCACAACCGCGCTATATTCACCATAACACTCTCTACTGCTAGACGTGGGAATGGTCTGAGGTCTACCAATCAGCAAACACCCACAGCATTTAGTTTCTGGAGAACTAAAAAAAGACCCTGCCTGCGAGTGGGAGTTAAATAGGTTCTCAAAACTATGGTCATAGTTCTTATGTTGTGGGAATGCACCAAAAAAGTTCTAAGAACTAAAAACAGGTCCCACAGTGGGAAAGTGCCTTAAATTGGCTGACTGGTGTGGGCATTATTATAGATGTCAATGGTGGAACAGATGCCACTTCCTGATACTTCATCGTCCACTTCCTTCCTGTTCATTTGCCTCTTATTTTTTCACAGAGCCGTGGTGCACATTCAAGTCAACGATGTCAATGAGTTTGCGCCTGTATTTCGGGAGCCGCAGTACCACGCTGCGGTGACAGAAGGCAAGATTTATGACAGCATCCTGCAAGTGGAGGCCACTGACCAAGACTGCTCGCCACAGTACAGCCAGATCTGTAACTACCAGATCACCACCACTGACACACCCTTCGCCATAGACCGCAACGGTGAGTAGAAGAGAAACAGCGTACTCAGCTGGAAGAGATGCATCCATTAGCAAAAACACTTATCACCAAGACAGTTTTGCCCTGTACACACACACAAACATTTGCTCCTACCTGTATGCACTCAGGTCGTAACAAAACTCTGCCACATGTCTCTCCTCTGGGTAAAATGTATTCTTCACTCTTTCCAAGGACAAAGTCAAGCTTTACCCAGGGATCCATCAGTCTCTACAAGTCACATCACACAAGTCTGCGTACATATAAACACATAACACTGTAGGAAAAGGAACTGCTGAGTGTCGCAGTTACCATTTCAAATTTACTTGACTTTATTGAGATGTCACAAAGACAAGAAATATGCTTTAAAATAAAAGAAAGGATGGAAAATGAGGGTGAAAGAAAAGCTATGACTACATAGAGTCGCAGATATGAGTGGGATGCTCATGCATATGTCCCCTTGTGGCTTTCCTGTTTAGTTTTTTTTTTTTCCTTAGACAATTACAGTTATATAGATACACTACAAGACACACAGCCAACAATGACAGGATCAGAGACAGATATAAACACACAAAAACACAAAATAGTGAACCGCATGAGTGACACATAAAGAAATGTTGACCTCTGACCTCTTAAGTCCCACAAGCCCTGCTCGGTAGGTGAACCAATAGAGGTGAACCAAGGTGGTGTGGTGGTAAATTTTCCATGTAGTTCATAAATGGTTCCTTATCTTGAAGTAGATTCTACTTTTTTTTTTTTTTAATTCTTGTCCAGTAGGCTATTTTCACCAGGTTTATGTGGCTGTTTACTTCATATGATGCCTAGGGGGTCACACATGCTTCCAAAGACATGCTTATTTTTTTGCCATTCTATAATAAAG
This sequence comes from Gymnapogon annona, assembly GCA_029814585.1. NCBI lineage: Eukaryota > Metazoa > Chordata > Actinopteri > Kurtiformes > Apogonidae > Gymnapogon > Gymnapogon annona. The sequence goes on along the minus strand of JAPTHA010000006.1, from coordinate 3,598,129 downwards.
TGTACTGTCACATCCAAAACAGTAAGTGTTAGTGGTACTCTCATTGTTAGCGTGTGTACAGGGAGCTCTATGATGTAGATGTACACCCATCATTAATAGTTAACAGAGATTGTGAGTAGAAGAGAAGCATATGTCGTGCTGGACTTCACTGTGACTACGGTGGGAGACCAGGAAGCCAGGAGACCAGGAAAGGCTTTGGGTCTAAAACTGTTGGACAACAGTGGACAGTATGAAGCCAAATAAATGAAGGCGTCACTTAAAGATATTACATCCCAACCACGCTGATAAGACACTTAGTTTTTTTCAGTGAAAACATAGCGGATATTGTCAAAAATCAGCTTACTTTGTGAACGCCAACTGGCTAAATGTGCTTGACTTTATCAAGATGTCACTTTGACAAGAAAAATCATTTTTAAAATAAAAAGAAAGAAAGAAAGGCTGGGAGTCCACACAGTTGCACATGAGTGAGACACTTACACATCTATCCACTCGTGGACACAAGTCCACACCATTCCTGGTTTGATCAAGCACTCCCTGAGCTAAATTGCATTTTCATTTCTAAATAATTCATACGACTTGAATTTTTTTGAGTATTTTTCCCCTCCATATTTCTGATGGGTTTGCAAAGTCAAGGAGGCTTAACACATCCTATGAGTGCTCAGTTTCAATCTAGACTAGTTTTTACAACGGCAACGAGTGGCTCTTGAGCAAAATTCAGAACTGTAAGAGATATTTCTGTTTATAGATACTTACCGTCTGACTGCAGAGACTTGGTGACTTGTGAGGTGTTGCAATAAAAAGGCTGAATGGATGACGGTTGGGGCCAAACTGCTGTGAATGATACATGGGGGAGGTGGCAGACATAGTACTCTCTCTCCATTTGAAGGGGTCTCACTTAGCCATTGACCGCAGAGAAAGAAGCTTTGAGAGCTCTTGAACTCAAGAGTACCTGAGGGAGAGACGAATAAGATGGAGGAAGAGAAGGAGGGGCTGGGGATGAAAACAAGAGAAAGCTGTAGGAGAGAATTATGGGTAAGAGAGAAAACTATATTGGTGGATATATTTTGTGGTATTAGTTTCTGTGGAAGGAAAAATAAATAACTGAACAGTACAATGATCATGGATAGTACTATCCGAACCTAAAAGTATCATTTTAAAAAAGGAGATTAAAAAGCAAAACAATGTGGGGGTTTTGTCTAGGTACTAGGTATAGACTGATCCACAGATGATGTCACCTCTACTTTAAATACTAGGTATAGACTGGTATAGTATAGTATTTCACGGACGAGCCCCCAATTCATGTTACGCTCGGCCTAGGGGTAACCAACACGAAATTGTGTCTCCTCTCCTTCCTTAACCCCCATACAACATTACATGAAACATATGTAATGACCAGCCAGTTAACCAATTGAGATATTTAAGTGATTTAATATAGATGAAAGAAGAGAAAAAGTTAGGGAGTATCGGGAAACAAAAGAAAATAAATAGAAATACATAAGGTTACCTAATCTTACCTACTCAAAAACAAGACAAACCAAAGGACATGACCTTACCTATATCCTTGACGAAAAACAGTAGAAAATGCCAAAACAAGAAAGAGATTCCCACCAACAGATATTAACTACAAAATCACAATACAAACTATTCAAACTGCTGGTCACACAAGGGGCAATGGCAGGAGAGAAGCCACCCAGGAACCCAGCAGCGCTCTGGCTTTATCTTCCACCTGCCCACTTCTCAGCCAATCACAGGGGTCTGCTCCCGCAGCACACCTGCTACGCATTCCACGAATGCTTGTGATTAGAGAGAGAGAGAGAGAAGAAAAACAAACAAAAACAGAGAACATCCGAAAACAAAAAGTCTCACACAAACAGACTGACACACTTAATAATCACGGTACAGTAATTAGCACCGCAAGCCACACCAAGAAGGTCCTGGGTTTGAACACAAATGCAGGCAGCAGGAGTGCGTGTATGTGTGTGTGCGTGCGTGTGTGTGTGGTGGTCCGGTGTGTGGATGTCCCAGTTTCCATCCAAAGACCTGCAGGTTAATCAAGAATAAATAATTACTTATCAATGTCAACTCCAAACTGTCCTCATGTGATGAAAATGTTTAATGTTTAACTGTCCTTTAAAACAATAAATAACATTAACAATCTCAAAACTCTTAAGAAAAAAAAATGTAATATTAACAATATTATACCTCAGTTTATAATTTATGCATTTACATTAAAATAAGCATAATTTTAACAAAATTATACCTCAGTTTATACTTTATACCTATCCATTACAAGTTACAGATCACAGTGGATCTACAAATACACAAAACATTTAGTGACAGGAAGAATATTGTTAAAATTAATCTTACTTCCCTACAGACATTTCATGTCATTTATATTTCTTCATTTTAATTTTTTGGTGAAGTGATAAGTGTAAATACAGGAAAATTATATGAAAATATTCACATTTACACAGATATATTTTTAAAGTTGTATTTACAGGTTATTATGATAATATTTGGCCCAGTCTGTTTGTGGAATCTGAACTAAAGTATGATGATGTTTTTGTTTGGCTTTATCCCTTCCGGGGTCTCCACAGCAAATCCAGTTTACATATTTGATTTGGCAGGAGTTTTTACATCCAAATCAAATATGCAAACTGTGGGCTGTGTCCTTCCTGACACAGCCCACTGGATTCTCATCCCAGGGATCAAACCTGGGTCCCCTATACACCAGCCCAGTGCCTTACTAACTGAGCTAGCCAGCTTGGCATATATTATACACACACACAGAGAGACAGAGATAGAGTACATAGACATAAAGGATATAGATCTGGTCACCCTGTGTGCTGGATGTACAATTACACCTGAACCTGAACTACAGTATAATTATTCCTAATATTTTAGGTTTAATTTTTGCATTTCACAAATTCATTCCATGGGCTTGATTAGAACCTTTGGTGAGCTGCATTCGGGCCCTGGGCCACAGATTTGATACCCCTGATATAAAATGACCAAGATCCTGGCATTTCACTTATTTAGTGTTTGTTTTGTGTGGGGCATTTGTCTCTGATTATGTCTGATTATAAAAATTGTGGGATGTGAATGTTGTCTTGTATATGAATGTAACTGTAATATGGTCTACACCATGATGCTAGACCCTCCACCTCCTCCATGTAGGCCGTTATCCTGTTGTTGGCTATCAGGCCTACCACCACCATATCGTCTGCAAACTTTACAATGGTGTTGGAGGGGTGAATAGCCTTGCAATCATGGATGTAGCGGTAGTAGAGCAGAGGACTCAGGACGCAGCCTTGGGGGGCGCCGATGTTGAGGGTGCGTGGGCTGGTGGTGTGTTTTCCAATCCTCACTACCTGCGGTCTGTCGGTTAGAAAGCTCTGGACCCAGGAGCAGAGTGAGGAATTCAGCCCCAGTTCTCTGAACTTAGTGACCAGTCTGTGGGGAACGATGGTGTTGAATGCAGAGCTGTAGTCACTGAACAGCAGCCGCGCGTAGTTCCCTATTCCGCTGTCTAGGTGGGAATAGGGAACTGCTCGGTGCTCCCTTTCGGGCGGTAGGCGAACGGGAGGGGGTCGAAGGAGGTGGGTAATGAAGTGCAGATGAAGTCTTTTATTAATCTTTCAAAACACTTCATCACCACCGAGGTGAGGGCTACTGGGCTGTAGTCGTTATTGCAGGCAGATTTGGGCTTTTTGGGGATGGGGAGGATAATGGACCGTTTGAAGCAGAATTAGAGTTGTGTTGAATATTTTGATTTTAATGGGATATTATAGTGCCATTCCCAACTCACAACATCACAAAGGCAGTGTCAGAGGCAACAAACACGCATAAACAAACCAAAAAATTGAGAAAAAAAGAAAAAAACTACAGTGATTTTATTTAGATTTTTCATTATATTATTTAGATTTTTCATTATATTTTTCATTATATTTATTTAGATTTCATCATATTACCCTTATATTCATACACTACAAGACGACATTCACAATCCACAATGACAGACAAAAAGAAAGAAAGCAAAGTACACTGACGGAGACAAAAAAAAACCCACACACACAAAAGACAAGTCCAAAACCATAAAAAAAAAAAATCCAAAAATATTCAGATTTACTTACCTGTAAACAGAAAAACACCACAGTTCGACTAAGATAAAGGTCTTGGTTAGATGTTTGTTGTCATGGTTACATGAATAATGTCATTATTGCAGCGATCAAAATGGTGTGGATGAAAGAAATCTTTACTTCCTGCATTAAATAGGGCATTAATAGCAGTCGCATGGTCAAAGCATTCTTGTTCAAACCTTGAACCCACAGCCAGCGCTTTCCATCTCCTCACTTAAATGATCAAATATGAGCGACTATTCGCCTTCACTAGAAGCAATTGGACTTTGGTGGGAGTGATGGGACGTCTGGTACGGAAGCATTTCGCCTCATGTACGTGTGTGTGTTTGAGGCAAATAGAGAGAGGGAGATGGAGGGTACAGGAGTCATTTACTCGCTGACCACCCTCACAGCACGCACAGCCCACTGACATCTATACACTGATGAAGGAGCGGGAATAGAAATCTACGTCATGGTAAGGTGTGTGTGTGTGTGTGTGTGTGTGTGTGTGTGTGTGTGTGTGTGTGTTTGTCAGAAAGAAGAGATAGCTGCACAACAGACGAGGCAGCAAACAGTGAGACACTTTCCTGCTTTAGGAACTTTTTGTAGTTATTATGAGCTTTTGTGGTTCTTAGAACCTTATTTTTGTGACACACTCAGACACACACACACACACACACGTGACTACAATTCAAATATCCCACATTATCAACATTCAGCCCCTGTGCACCCTTGTTCTCTTCTGTGCTGGTTCCCACTCTTCTTCTTAAACTGCCCCTATGGTATAAATAAAGGTTTTTCTGATTGTGATTCTGTTTGTGGCATTTCAACTCGCAGCAATGAGTTGCTCATTTCAATGTTCTTTATGTGCCAGTTCTATTGTCACGGTTGGTGTGTGTCAGTTCTATTATCATTGTTGGTGTGTGTCAGCTTTATTATTATTGTTGTTGATGTGTGTCAGTTCTATTATCATTGTTGGTGCGTGTCAGTTCAGTTACTGTTGATAGTCTGTGCCAGTTCTATTATCATTGTTGGTATGTGTCACTTCTATTATCATTATTGGTCTGTAGCTTTTTATTGATTTAACTTATTAGTAACTTAGGCTAAGCTTTTTGTTGTGTTGTTATTTCTACGTACATGGAAAACACTGTATTATTTTGATCACTTATGTTCCACTATTAATTATTTTATGTATAGAGTTATGTTTTATTTTTGTTTGTTTGTTTTCTGGCTGCCAGTATGGTGTCGTCATCCGTCTGTAGTCAAAGACTCATCAAATATTAACAGACACATTAGGACAACAAGACCTCCCTCCGTGCCCTCTGCGCAGCGCGAAAAAGACGGTGGTTTGGTAAATGGGTGGCGGTTACTGATGTGGCAGGAGACACTCAGTCACTGGATGTGGTCTGGACACTGACTGCACTGCTGGGACACAGCAGGTTATTTGTTACTTTTTAAGGTGCTATATACAGACTTTAAACACCGATAAATCAAAGGCCAACTAGTTCAGTGACAAGGAAACAAATTCTAACAAAAGTCGGACATGCACAATGCATTTTACATCAACATGATGAACCTGCTGGGACTTCTTAAGATTGTACGAGTCATGAGGGATGGCAGCGTGCCACATCCCAGGGAACAGAGTTAAATATTCAGCTTTCAGATTCAGAGGGCTTTCATGACGAAAAATTAAATAGTTTATAAAAACAAATAGCATTTAAAAAAAAATGTTTTTTTTCATTAGACAGTTACAGTTACATTCATACACGACAAGATGACATTCACACCCCACAATGACAGGATCAGAGACAACAGACAAAACTCATATCCACATATTCGTGAACTTGTGAGGAGAGAACAAACACACGTCTGGTCTATGAACAGATGAAGAGAAGACACTAGAGTGTGGACATGTTCATTCTGTTGTTCATCAGAGATTATGGGATGTATGAGGCTAAATCCAACTTCTCTCCTGCTGTTGACATGGGAAGACACCACTAAACAATTTATGGAGATTGTCTTGGGCTCATTTGTACTCTATTCTATATTATTATTATATTTTGAACATAAATATAGATTGTATTCCATCCCTGTGCGTGTGTATGTGGGTTAGTTGCAGTGTGTGTAAACATGCTTTAAAGGATGCAGAATAAGATTATGTCACGCCACTCCGTACCATGGTTCTACTGCCTGTATGAATGTACAACTAAAAAGTTCCCCTGGGGAGAGTAATTTTTACAACTCAATTACAGGGACAGGATAGGAACTAAAACTAAGAGAAAACCTACTATTCTGTGGGAAAGCGTCTAGTGTCACATATTGCAACTTTAACTTTGGAGAACAACATCCATCATACTTAGATGTTTACTACTGCCGCTCTTTTATTTTGATACTTCCGAGATGACTCAGTTGATTATAATATATGTAAAGCATCATATATATAATATATGATGCTGATGTTTTTCATGATCCACATCTACCTTATGAGAGCAAATACGCACTGCTAGAACAGCTTAAACATTGCCATATGTAGCCCCTGTTTACAAAGTGTGTGTGCACATCGTATTTGTAATGTTAATTCTTTATTCTGTTGCTCAGCCCACCAGTGCTGAGACTGACATAAAGTAGCTCCATATTCTTTTTTTTTGTTTGTTCTATCATAGATGGTCTGCCTGTGAGGAAGGATAGAGTCTGCATTTGCTATCCCATAATATGCACCAATAGCCTAGTGCATGACTGAAGCCCTCACTGCACACAGTACTGCACTGAATGGCTGTAGGATCAGTACAGCAGAACTCAACAAACTCATCAGCAAATGTAGGTTTCACTGCCAGCGTTCTTCATGAGTGTTGACCTAAAGGGCTCATCCAATGGAGTCTGAGTGGGTTTACTGAGCAGTGGGACAGAAGCCCCATGACATACAGTGGACCCCAACCACGTTTAATGTCTAACAATATCTTGGATCGGTCGGCGTTTGCACTGTGGTTGGATGCCATCCATCTTCATCTTTATCCGGGTCTGGGTCGTGGGGGCAGCAGTCTAAGCAGGGAGGCTCAGACCTCCCTCTCCCTAGACACTTCCTCTAGTTCTTCTGGAGGGACCCCAAGGCGTTCCCAAGCCAGCCGAGAGACATAGTCCCTCCAGTGTGTGTCCTGGGTCTACCCCAGGGTCTACTCCTGGAGGGACATGCCCAGAACACCTCCCTAGGGAGGCATCCGAAACAGATGCCTGAGCCACCTCAGTTGACTCCGTTCAATGTGAAGGAGTAGCAGCTCTACTCCGAGCTCCTCCCTGGTGACCGAGCTCCTCACACTATCTTTAAAGGTGCGCCCGGCTACTCTGCAAAGGAAACTCATTTCGTCCACTTGGATCCGGGATCTTGTCCTTTCGGTCATGACCCAAAGTTCATGACCATAGGTGGGGGTAGGAGCGTAGATCGACCGGTAAATTGAGAGTCTCACCTTTCGGCTCAGCTTCCTCTTCACCACGATGGTCCAATACAGCAACCGCATCACTGCAAACGCTGCACCAATCCGCCTGTCGATCTCACGCTCCGTTTTTGCCCCACTCGTGAACAAGACCCCAACATACTTAAACTCCTCCACTTGGAGCAAGGACTCCCCACCGACCTGGAAAGGGCACACCACCTTTCTCCAGTTGAGAACCATGCACTCCGGATTTGGAGGTGCTGATCTTCATCACGGTGGAATGTATACAACAAAATAAAATGATAGGACACACATAACAACTGGTATTTAGGGAATACCATATACCGTATAATAATAAGGGTGTATGTAACTTTCCTACCTTGCTGGGTTTATATGTAACCTGGTGGTAAACTCAAGCCTGTACAGTATTTGTGTTGTATATGTTGTGCAGATTATTTGTTTTGCCTGGTGCAGTGGCTTTTCATGGACACCAGGGGGCAGTGTTACGAAGCACCATAGCTTTAGTTTCAGTTTCGTGGTCTTTGTTATGTTTTTGGGCATTTATTCTTTCTCTTCCATTATGGCCGTCTCAGAGAACAGAGTGAGATACTGCTCACGGAGTTGAGAATCAACAGATTAAGGAGACCTCCAGGTGCCAGTTTTGGTTGCAGGCTGAAACCACAAACAGCTAACCATGTGTGCATTTATGTTTCTTGGCCTTTAAGCTGCTGGACCCAGAAGCCCACTGTTGTATATATGAGTGATAGTAGATATTTTATTCATATTTATTTTGTTTGGTTTGTTGTATGTCTTCTTTTCTCTTTCTGATCAAATTAATCACTGATCAAATTCAACATTTTTGTAACTGAATGCAGTGAAACCTGAAATTAGTGCTATTTTTTTCCTGTTTCTTTCATTTATTTTTAAAATAAGTTCTGTTTACAACCAGCTTTAACTAAGAGCCCATTTTTGTGTCTTGTGATTCTCAATTCACATATATGCAGTGGCCAGCCATGCATTTCAGACCTGGGCCTGCAGTGATGCCCTACCCAACTTAATCCACCTCTTAAACCCATAATTCTGATCCATGGCTCTACAAATAATGCATTTAGACCAAAACACATACAATTGCATCACCTGAGCATAAAGTCACATACAACAGAGTACTCCGTAGACTAATAACAGAGAAACAAAAGGAATTGACATCCATCAGACACAGGTTTGTACGCCGCCGCCAGCCACACAAACACAGCAGGCCGTTTGCCAACACACAAGAAAACCAGTGGTGTTCGCCAGCACAGCGGTGTTCGCCGGCACGCACGCAAACGCCGCCGACCTGCATTGTTCCGGGCACGCATGCAAACGTCGCTGGCCTGCAGTGTTCACTGGCACACACAACTCTACCCACAATACCTTACGATTCGTATTTGTTAATAATATATTTTTAAAAATAATATTAACTTACTTTTCGGAGCCTGCCACCCAGGTGTACTGTTTGTAGTTATCAACTTGAAAGTGTTGGATAAATCCTTTTTCCTGCTGAGAGTTGCGGTCAGCGGCCTCTCTTTACAGTGTCTCACTTTTCTTGAAAAGTTTTTCTTGAGAATGGTGTTGTAACTAAATCTGCAACCAAATGATATCTTCGCCTCCTTCAGCCATTGTGGGT
>JAPTHA010000006.1:3566926-3581502 GCA_029814585.1 Gymnapogon annona | reverse complement strand
GAAGTATAATAGTTAAAATTACCCTTATCTTTTCAGTTTGTTTGTGTTAATTCATGCTGCTTGAAAAAGGATAGTTTTTAGATATGAACATTTTCATCATATAACTTGTTTCACTCTAAAAACAGAGAAAACTTTGGAGTTGACATTATTTATACATTATTATGGTATTATTTTACTGGCTCAGCCCACTTCAGTTCAAATGTACCTGAATGTGGCCCCTGAGTGAAATGAATTTGACACCCTCAGTTTAGCAGTAGGATGGAGAGTGAGAAGTAAATGCCACGTGAGGGTGAGTTTAAGAGTGCTACTGGTTTTCTTAAGCGCAGGCTGTGGATGGAAGGGTCACACACACACACACACACACACACACACACACACACACACACACACACACACACACACACATACACACACACACTCCACACAGAAGATGTCCAGTGTTTCTGGTAAGAACCAGTAATCTGTCTGTTCAAATTAGCTCTGGTCACTGACTTTGGACATCAGGGCTCAGCTGTGTGTCTCTCGTGACCAATCATGTCCTCACTTAGCGGGTGGAAACTCTGTGAACAATTCCCCTAGTATCACACTTTTCTTGTTCAATTTATATTCCAGTTATTGTGTTTCTCAGGGAAATTCTAGATCACATACAAATGATTTTAACCATCATAGTAACGATGAATAAATGTCACACATGATATTTCATTAGACAATATTACAGTTACATTCCCACACTACAAGATGACATTCACAACCCACAATGACAGGATCAGAGACAACAGACAAAATTCACGCAAACAAAAACACACAAAGAGCACAAAAACACAAGACAGGTACATTGCTATTTGGTCTTTAGTGTACTATCATAGCACACAGTTCAGAAACAGGATATTGTGCTTCGGGGTGATTATTTTGTCTGTCATGTGAGTCAAGTAAAATTTTTGGACCGGCTCACTTGCTAAAATTCAGGTTGTGAGTAAAATTCCTCCAACATCAAAAAAATCTAAATATTTGTCTTTGGTTTAGTGCACATAAGTAAAAGTGCAGTTTTAAGAATATTACACCTCATTCTAATATTGCCATATGTTCATTACAACTGACAGACCACAGTGGATCTCCAAAGAAATAAAGCATTAACAGACAGGTACAATATTATTCATATTACACTTAATTGACTTTGTTTATTCCACATGGGGAAAATGTATGTTGTAAATAATGTTCATGTAATTCTACTTTCTGCAAATGAAAATACAGAGGAAACTTTGGAATTTCCATTGATTATAGGTGGTTATGTTATTATTTTACTTTTCTGAACCACTTGAGATTTTTTCAGTGTAATTTTTGCATTTGATGATTTCATCCCACTGGCTGGATTGGGACCTTATGGCAGCCCAGCTTTGGCCATATGTTTGTGAGTGAATTATGAATATAGTTCTAAAAGTGAGAAAGAATAGTAAAAACCAATGCTAACAGTATTCCATGATCTACAAAAGTTGGATTTTATTTCTGTGATTGGATATTATACCATAAGTACAATGAAAAAAGCAAATGTGGAGTAAAGCATTTAAGTCACTTTCATAGTTCACCTGTCGCGTGTAAAGATGGCCATGTACAGGCTGAGAGTAACAACTTGAATCTTACAAAGTTTCGACAACAAGCAATTTCCAACTTTTGAGTGCATTACAGTTAGTGTCTTATCCAGTGTGTTAATCTGCCTCCGTCTCTGTGTCTGCTGAAAAACACACACACATGCACAGACAATAAAAAGTAATATTGGAGTAAGTGGACAGAAGGGGAGATAAGTGTGAAAGGCTGCAGCAAAGCCTCTTCTGTCCATTCAGGAGGATGGTTATCAGTTATATGTACAGTTTGACAGTTTGAAGGAAAGATTATTCAGTCAATCTTACAGTATCACAGCCTAAGGCATCAGTTAGAGGAAACAATCAGCCTCGGGGAAAAAAAAGAATCTGTTTTGCTGTGCTGGCTTTAACCAGAGCCTGTTGATAAAAAATAAATTAATAAAAATTTTAAAAAAAACTCCATTTGCGTTCAAACCTCTCTCTAAATTCGACCGCTTTTGTTGTATGCGGTATGTCCACCATGGCAGGTGGTGTAGTCACACACAATCACACACACAGCAGCGCGACTGTTGGCATACTGACACACACACAGATGAGCACACATCCCAAATGAAAGATAGTCACGCTGTTGAAGAAAGGCATCTGAATATTCATGGCCATCCTTTGTGTTTTGTGTCAGGCCACGAACTGCTTGTGTGTGCACAAAAGCCTCACATTAAAGTTGACCACATGGGCATCGTCACTTAAAGTGATTAGTATAAATCCTCAACTGCAGTTCAAGTTTCTAAACTGTTAGAAAATTCTAACAGCGCGTCTCCTTTTTGTCAAATTCTGTTTGAAATGTTCTACTGCTTTTTGTCTGATTAGTGTTTATTTCAAGAAACAGGAAAAAAAAACACACAACTTTATACCTACAAGGAACCAACAGTGGAACATAAGACAATAAATATAGGCGATAAATACAGTACAGTGGTTTCCATGTATGAATTAATAACAAATAAATCATTTGTGTAGCTCAAAAAGAACCGGAATCAGAATCCACTTTATTGTAACGAGTACAGTACAAGTACAGTAGACACAAAATTGGCCATCTAATGTTCGCACACGGGGGGGGGGGGGCAGACCGAACAGGAAGACAGGGTTGCAATCCGAAACCCTGGCACAAATAGCACATAAACGACAATATCACAACACAAGCACATGGACAACTGCGTGGGAGACCCAGGGGTCGGAAACAGCCAGACTAGTCCTGCAGCCATTAAAGGCAATGGTCAACAGACCATCGCCCCGAGTCCTCTACTCATTTATATAATTATACAACAATATAGATTAATCTAACTTGATCATAAATTGCAACTATAAAGGACTCATGAGAATACAAATAACACAATAATAAACAGATTAGGAAAACTAAATGGTAAATGGATTGCATTTCTATAGCGCTTCTCTATACATTTAAGGCACTCAGAGCACTTTACACACCAGTGGACGGCTGCTACACCACACCAGGTGCAATTTAGGGTTCAGTGTCTTGCTCAAGGACACTTCGACATGTGGACAGTTGGAGCCAGGATTCGAACCGCCAACCCTTCAGCCATTAGACGACCCACTCTACCAGCTGAGCCACAGCCACCCTAAAATTAATGCATATTACACTGAGTAATTATAGCCCATAATACACTATAAGTACGGCTGTGGCTCACTTGGTAGAGCAAGTCGAAGAGAAGAAGGGTTGGCGGTTCCAATCCTGGCTCCAACTGTCCACATGTCGAAGTGTGCTTGAGCAAGGCACTGAACCTTAAATTACGTGGTGTAGCAGCTGTCCACTGGTGTGTGAATGGTCACCCATTCATGTGAGGCTAATGTAAAGCGCTTTGAGTGCCTTAAATTTGTAGAAAAGAGCTATATAAATGTAATCCATTTACCATTTATAAGTCAACAATGATAACTGATCTGACACACACCAACACTGATATTAGAACTGACCAGTGACGTGCGGTTAAGTTGTTGGCTGGTGAGGTACTGACTTTATCACAATCAGTTTACAAACGTGAATCTACAGAGTAGCTTATTCAGTATTTGATTGGCAACAGTTAGTGGGTTACGCTTAAAATCTCACATCAGCTTTAATCACACATACAAACATAATGTGCACAAAAATGTGCACACAAAAACAGTTTTTTCATTAAAAAACATTACAATGGCCAGTGGACCAAACCTTTTTTATGGCACAAAATGGTTTAATGTGTGACAATATTTTTACGGATCGGCCTTTAAGATGTTGCAGATAAATACAACAAAATAAAATGATACGGAAACATATACTACCGAAGCAGAATCTGGACACCCATCAAGACTCACTCACTGAGAGATGTGGCAGACAGGATCCAGAAGTTTTTTGAAATAAAACATCGTTCAGACTGCGGAGGGAAAACTCAACAGGATGTTTGCACTTGACTCGCTAACTCTAGCATACTGTCACAGACTGAACCCCTGGGGTCACCAGTGCCCCCTACCAATGAGGCAGGAAAGCTGCGTGCCTCACCCTGTGCCTTTTCACAGCCATTTTATTCCAGCTATTCAGCACGAGAAACATGTTACACATATACAGTTATTGAAAAAAAAAACAAGAATCAGCTAAACTATGTAAGTTTAGTTCATATAGCAGATGTGTTTGAACATTTTAATAGTGACGTTACAGTGAGACAGCAATATGGTCTCAGTGCACAGTGCCAGTACAGTCAGCAGAGTGATAGATCCAAGGTGAGGGTGAACCGCTGTCTCTTCGCAGTATTTGATTGGTAAACATGAAAATTCAGCGATTTTGATTAAAAATTTGTCTAAAATGGGCCAAGTTAAATGAAAAATAAATGTTTCATACAAATCACTGGTTAAATATAACCATTTTTTTTCTTTTCATGATGACAGGTAAGGCCATGCCTCACTTCCCTCCCCTCACTGCACGTCACTGGAACTGACACACACACACCAACACCGATAATAGAACTGACATACACTAACAGCGATAACATAACTGATACACACCAACGATGGTGGAACTGACACACACACACACACACACACACACACACACACACACACACCAACAATGATGATAGAACTGACACACATACACACACAAACACCAACAATGAAAAGAAGAGCCCAGGATGGAATGGCCCATAATGAACAAAAAGCGCCTCCATCCCTGTATTGCTACCATTCTATGTATTCTGTACTGTACTACTTTTTCGGGAAAGTCAGAATGAATGGGAACTAATCGAAGTAAACTATGTTGAAGATCCTGAAAGCACATTTGTCAAGTAGGAGAACTAGATGAAAAATTAATTTCTGTGAAATGTGCATTGGAGAAGATGTGACTGGACATTAAAAATACATGCACCGCACATCAATACTAGTCCTCTGGAAAGAGGATTTTTGTAACAAGGACAGAAACAATATTTGCAGTTAATCAAATAGAAAATAAAAGAGAAGAATAAAGGAAGCAGCTGCATCTGAGGAGGGAGAACAATAACTGAAGTGTTGGTGGCTTGAGTGCTGCTCCTACCTGAGCAGGGCTTGTATGACTTAGGAGGTCAGAGGTCAACGTCTGTCTCTCTATGACTCATGCAGTTCACTTATTTATGTTTTTTGGTTTTTTTTTACTGTTTTGTCATTGTATCTGCTTTATGTTGTTCTTTGTACTATTCAGGTGTGTGTGTTGTGGTTTTCTTTTTTCGTTGTTTTTTTGTGAATGGCGTCTTGTAGTGTATGAATGTAACTGTATTATTATCTTGTGTAAAATCAGAATAAAATAATAATCATGATAAAAAACATTACATAATTTGGTACAATCGTGTTTTACCAACAGGCCGCAGGACCTGAGTAAAACTGTATCATACTTCAGACTGGTTGTAGAATAAGGTCAGAGCACTGTGTATTATTTTGGCCCGTATGGGTGTGTGTCAGAGTAGGTGAGTGTTGAATCATTAACACGTCACTGCTGACTGACAGACTACTTATGTTTTCCTCATGTTGTTTTTCCACAGTGTGGCAGTACTACTGTCACATAAACAAGAACTAAAACAAATATACTGGATGAATCTGAGATAGAATGGCAGGGTATACATGTCAGGATGTTGTTAGTACTTTCCTTTATTGGGAAAAACTCGAAAAAAAAAAACAAAGCCTATAAACGCTTTTTCACTGTTGGAACCTTTGGTAGTGTAACGTGTACTCTCCCAGACAGAAGACCCAAGAGCAGATCGACTAGTTTTCAAAATAAAAGTTTTTATTTTATCGTTCACACAGAACTTACACACTTAATATTATCAAATGCCTTACTCTAGTTTGAAACATAACAAAAAGTGCCGTCAAAAACACGGGGATCAGGATAACTCAAATACCCACCACGGGAAAAATCCTAAATGACAAAAGGAAAACTTAATATCACTCCGAAGAGGAAAAAATTCACAATTGAGAAATAACAGGGAAGAATAAACTCAAAACGCTCTACTGAGGATCATATCTATAAATTTAGTAAACTTAAATGACCAACAGGTTCTCAACTAGAAAATACCAATTCTATACTAAGGACTAACCAATTCTCACATAAGGAAGGAAACACACACAAGGACAGGAATGCTGGACAACGAGGCTTACCAATGGTTCACAACACGACGATCCAACAAAACAGGGGTGAGGACGCAGACCATTTATACACGAGGAAGAAGGGCAGGTGAATAGACTTGGGAACAATCAAGACAAGACACAGGTGTGGGAATCAGGGTAAAGGACGTGACAGACAGGGACTAAGACACAATAAAAGCACGGATGAACACATGAAAGACAACTTGACAACTACAGAACATGACAGGTAGTTCTTACTGCTTCTTTAGTTCTTAGAACCATTTTTTCGTGCATCCCCACAGAATAGGAACTCTAACCATGACCATAGTTCTGAGACCCTTTTTAGTTCTTACTTACAGGCAGTCTTTTTTAGTTCTGTAAGAACTATATCTTGTGGGTGTTTGCTGATTGGTAGACCTCAGGCCACGCCCATTTCCACGTCTTGCAATAGAGTGTGTTAGGTTAGATTAGATTAAATTAGATGTACCTTTATTGTCCCACTCTGGGAAATTCCAGTTTACAGCAGCGTAATAGATTACACACAGTACACACACAAGAGTTACTCAAAAACTTGGAAGAAGTCTTAAATAATATAAAATATATAAATATAATTATTTATTACGGTTATAGTTAACAGCGATTAAAAACTTAATGTGACCATTATCTGCAGCATTTCAGCTCTCGTATACATGTCTCTGTGATCTTGTGAGAAGATAACGAACACACACTACACAAAAACACAATTTTAAGTGAATGAGTTAGAGAGAGGATTGGAAGGTATAGGGGTTTAATTAAAATTTTCTATCAATACATTTCTTAGTGAATCAACTTCTGTCAGTTTCTTCACATACTTTGACAGTTTGAGATTAGTTAGATTCACTAGCAGACAGACATCAGGGTCCACTGGAATTGTGACTCCACTGATATTCCATGTTGGATGTTCCATGATCTATCACCCTTCCCACCCCTGGCAAAACCCCTGCTATTTAGAACACTGATAGGTAAAATGAGGTAATGTACCACATCTAAACCACAGAGTATGACGGGTGGTGACATTTTTTTTTCATGGGGTCTGTGGTGTAGGCTAAAAATGCTCTTCTCCCCGGTGCCGGCTTGTCTGTTAGGTCTTGCTGGAATAGAGACTCTTAGACTTTGTTAATATTTAGATATAGAATTTTATTATAAATTGATTAAACATTTTAGATTAACGAGCACCCGGCATGCCTGGGGATCTGCCATGGCCAATTGCGCAAATCCTCCCTGTAAGAGTTTCTCACAGCAAATATACAGTACATTAAAATGCAGACATACATCATTCACTCCACATGAACATGTCTCCAATGGGAGACATGCTGACAAAACTGCATTGATCTTTGACCAATACCTATAGTTCCAGTAGGTTCAACAGAGGCATTCTGTCAATGACTGAAGATCTAAATGCTTACACACGCCTCACAGGCACAGACTTTACCATGAGATGGAGAACATGAATTAACACAGGAATACAAGTTTTTAGTGGAAAATATACAGCAGGTCCAAGTCAGTTTTCAGATGCAAAATTACCACAAAGCAAGACGAAGGAGCTTGTGGTTGACTCCTGTCGAAACACCCAAACACACACAGCCATGAACATCCAGGGCTCAGACATCGAGATAGTGTAATCATTTTAGTACCTGAGTGTTCTTATCAACAATAAAGTGGACTGGTCCTCACATACAACTACCATCTTCAAGATGGGCCAGAGTCAGCTCCACCTGCTGAGGAGACTGAGGTCCTTCGGGGTCAGAAGGGCTCTTCTCCGGACATTCTATTATATCGTGGTGGCCTCTGCAATGTGCTATGCCATCGTGTGCTGGGGAAGTGGAGTTACGGACAGGGACCGGAAGAAGCTGGACAAACAGGTGAGGGGAGCCAGCTCCGTCCTGGGCTGTCCACTGGACTCCATCCAGGAGGTGGTGGACAGAACGATGTTGGCCAAGCTGACAGCCATCATGGACAACACCTCCCACCCCTTGCACCACAGGTGGAGAACCTGAGCAGCTCCTTCAGCTAAAGACTGTTGCACCCTCAGTGCAAGAAGGAACGCTACTGCAGATCATTCCTGCCAACAGCCATCAGGCTGTACAACTGCACTCAATAAAAGCTCATCCCCTAGAAACTGTACACTATCTACAAGGTGCAATAAGAGTTTATTTTAAACATGTAAACTTGTGTAAATTGGTGTAAATATGCTTTATTTTTTGTAACACATTTCTGACATAATGTCGCCTTGCACTGTCGAGTTTTTCAATCTTTTTTGCTGTTGTAACTGTGCAAATTTCCCCACTGTGGGGTCTTCTTCTTCTTCTTCTTCTTCACATGCATCGCTATTCATGCATTCATTCATCTTTTGGACTCATTTTATCCTCACTAGAGAGGTGGAGCCAAGCCCAGTTACTTATGGGTGAAGGAGGGGTGAACCCTGGACGGTTCTCCAGTTCATTCCAGGGCCGACACATAGAGACTAACAACCAATGACTGTCAATAATGGGCAAATTATATTGACCATTTAACCAGTCAGTGCATGTCTTTAGGATGGTGAGAGCATGCACTGAACTCACATAGACAGGTCCCTAGATGGGATGACGTCAACATATGTCTCTCTGTGACTCATGCAGTTTACTTATTTATGTGTTTTTTTTATTATTTTGCACTGTATTTCTATTCTATTATGTTTTATTTACACTGTGAAAGGAAACAATTATCATCATCTATCTATCTATGTTAGCCAGCTACTACTTACCTACCTATCCATCCATTCATCCATCCATCATCTACCTTGTTCAATACACTGAACACCATGTGCAATAAACCACAGCTGTACATCCCCACCCCTGACATTTGTGTGATATATTATATGTAGAAATATATATATGATATATGATCATTTTATTTTATTAATTAGCTAAGTGAGCTAAATAACATAGTTGTTTATTTAAATATTGATGATTTTGTGAAATAAATGTATGTGATTCCTATGGCCAGGTGGATGTAAGTTGGGGCGGGGCTATTGACGTGCCACCAGTAATATTGTGTATTCCTCATTTCTGCAGTCCTGGTACTCACCTTGCAGTGTATGAAAGTAACTATAATATTGTTTAATGAAAAATCCAAATGAAATAATTTTAAAATAATAATTAAATATTGTAAAACAGAACCAGCCAAAGCTTTGTACGGCAAACACTGCCACAACAACATTCCAAACCATGGAACAATATTGACAAGGAGTTAAAAAGATGTCACAACATAACACAATTCAAAATAAAATATGTGTCATATTTTTAAGTGATACAGGCATGAAATAGGTGTGTGAGTCACTGTTTCATTTCATTTCATTGTGTTATTTATATAAGTTCAGTATTATGTTATGTTACTTTGCATCTGTGTATTTATTAATGTTATGTTCAGTATAAATTGGTCCTTTTTTGCGTTTGTTTTTTGTTGAGACCATTTATGTCCTTTTCTTTGTAATACTGTATGTATTTTAAATGGATTATTATTGCTATTTCTGGATGTAGTGGTGTTATACATACACATACACACACACATACACACACGTGTGTGTGTGTGTATGTGTGTGTATGTATAGACATTGTGTAGTGTATATGTATATGTATACATATGTATACATATGTATGTATATGTATATGTATAGTGTGTATGTATAGACATTGTATAGTGTATATGTATATGTATACATATGTATACATATGTATACATATGTATGTATATGTATATGTATAGTGTGTATGTATAGACATTGAGACGTGTTGGGTAGTTGAGTGTTGTTGAGGTCTGAGATCAGCACTGACTCTGAGGTGTTGGAAATGGTAGATGCATTTTGTACTTTTAGGTCTTCAGTTTGTCATTCGAGTGTGTGTGTGCGTATCTCTGTGTGTGTCAACCTGTAGTCCCAATCTCTGATCAGGAAGAGGGTGAATTAAAGAAGTGAAAAAGGAAAATAAATGGCCGTGCACTTTCCTCTTCCATTTCCTGTCCTCTGTAATCTCAGGGATGGGATGTCTGCCTGCAACTCTTGCACTTTTCATCCCCTCTGCAGTATTAGCTGGTTCCCCTTATTATCCACGTACTTTCATTTCTCATTTTTCCTGTGTGCTACTTCTATTCCCTGTGTGTTTCTATTTTTTTCTTTTCTTTTTGCGTATATCTATTGCTATTGTCCCGTCTTTTCTCTTCATCCAGTCTTTTTCTTGTCTCATCACACTTGTCTTACTTGCATCTTTACTTCATTCTCTATGTTTGAATGTACAAAGAGTAGTTCAGGGGTGTCAAACATGTGGCTCAGGGACCAAATGCGGCCCACCAAAGGTTCCAATCTGGGCGTGGGATGAATTTGTGAAATGTAAAAACTACACCTAAGATATGTGGAACAATATTACTTTAGTTCAGGTTCCACATACAGACTGAGGAAAATATTGTCATAATAATTTTTAAATACACCTTGTGTGACTGTGCATATTTTCATGTGATTTTCTTGTATTTCCTTTATTGTTTCACAAAAAACCCCATAAATAACCTGAATAACCTACAGAATGTCTTCAGAGAGGTCTAATTTTAACAATATTCTACCTGTTATTAACAGTTTTGTGTATTTGTAGATCCACTGTGATCTCTATGTTTACAATGTACATGTATAAATTATAAACTGAGGTGTAAAACTGTTCAAATTACACTTATTTTAATGGACATGTATAAATTATGAACTGAAGTAGAATATTGTTAAAATTCCACTTATTTTTCTTCAGAGTTTTGAGGTTGTTAATGTTATTCATTGTTTTAAAGGAAAGTTTGTAGATGTAAACATTTTCATCATATGAGGACAGTTTGGAGTTGACAATATTGATGTGTAATTCTGTTGTTATTGTCCTGGACCTGCCAATTCACACTAAATCTGGTTGAATTTGGCCCCTGAACTAAAATGAGTTCAACAACACTGGACTACTTGATGTTCCTATCCTGTACCTGTGAGTGAGTTGTTGGAACTACTCTCCCCAGGGGAACGTTTTGGTTCTGCATTCACACGGGCAGTAGAATCACAGTACGGATTAGTGTAATGTAATCTTACTCTGCATCCTCCAAAGCACTTTTAGACACAATACAACTAATACACACACATACACACTGGAATGGAAAATGATCTATATTTATGTTCAAAATGTAAGAATTATAAAGAAAAGAATACAAATGAGTCCAAGGCAATCTCCATAAATTGTTTAGTGGCGTCTCCACATGTCGATCTGAGCAGGTGTGTAGGACTTAGAAGCTCAGTGATCAACATATCTCTCTATATGACTCATGTGGTTCACTTATACATAAATAAGTGATAATAAATGTAATAATAACTATCAACTATCCAGTGCGTTGTGTCAGGAAGGGCATCTGATGTAAAAACTCCTGCCAAATCAAATATGCGAATAGGATTCGATGTGGCAACCTCAGAAGGGAAAAAGTTGAAGTATATCATCATCAAGTATTATTTATGTATGTGTTTACTACAACATTCAAGTGAGTCTGTGCACATGGCCTATTCATGTGTATTACATTCTATAAGGCACATAACAACAATATGTGCACAGATGGCGAAGTAAAAGATAGACGCATCTGGAAAAATATTAATTTCACCAATGCATTAATCACCCAGATCCAAAAATAAATGCAATGCAAACAGATGCCTGATGCACACATAGCAATTTACATATATGCATAAAACACACAGGCAAAGACATGAACAACCACACATGATGGCACAAAATGATGCACTCGCACTTTGAAAGAATGTTTACACTCCTCACATCTCATCTCTCTATTCCAGATAAGGCTGTAGTTGTATTTTTAGTGACAGTGGTAGTGTTAAATCCCTCTCAGATGAAAAGAGGTCTGGGTCTGAGAAGAAAGCGGTGAAACATCAGGGAGTAAGTGGACGTGAGAGGCACTATGTCAGAGGAAGAGGGGGCGGAGATTAAGGAAGGCTCAGAATCTCTGTGTCTCTGGGTTCATATTTTATTTATATTTTTCATTAGACATTATTTACATTCACACACTACATCAGACAACAGACAAAGCACACAAAAAACAACAGAGACCAGACAACATACCAACCCACAATGACATGATCAAAAACTCTAGCTTCACCCCAGATTCCCTACCCTCCTGTTTCGAATCACCCATTATTCCCAATCTTCTCCACCTGCGTGTCTCCCTTTATAAACCCCACTCTTCCTGTGCCTGTTTGTTAGACCGTAGTTTGTCAACCACTGGTTCATTCTCGTCTTGTCTGTTTTCTTGAGCTCCCTGTGCGCAAGTAGTGTTTAGTTTAGGATTTTGTATATTCTAGTCTTGTCATATGTGTTTTGCTTGACTCTAAATCCTCTAGTTCAAGAGCGTTTTCTGTTTATAGCCTTTTGTTTTTTCCAAATTGTCTTTTATCCCTCAAATGAGTGGTTTTGATGTAAACTTTGTTGCTTATTATTTTCCCGTTGTGAGCATTTTGATTTCTTAAGATAAATTTAATCCTGTGTTTTTGTGAACGGTGCTTTTTGTTATTTCTACAAATAGATAATCAGAATCGATCATTTGTAAGTGTTGCATGTTCTTTGGGAAGGAAAAAGAAAAAGAAAATTAATAACCTGCATTTGGGTCAATTTGTCCGTGTGGCACCGTAACAATAAATTTTCCATGTAGTTTATAAATGGTTCCATATCTTGTAGTACATCCTGCTTCTTTTTTTCATCCAGTAGGTTATTTTCTCCAGGTTCACACAACTGTTGACTTCTTCAGCCACACCTTGATTGGAAGGGGGGCAGGGGTTAATTTCCATTTTCTGTCAATACATTTCTTAGTCATTGCCAACAACATTGGTAGTTTCTTCACATACTTTGACAGTTTGACTTGAATTTGATTAAAACTCACAATGACAAATAATTACACACTCGCACCTTTTGAAAGAATGTTTCCACATCTCATCAGTCTATTCCAGTGAAGGCTGGAGTTGTATTTTTAGTGACACTGGTAATGATAAATCCCTCTCAGATGAAGACAGGTCTGGATCTAAGAAGAAAGTGGTAAAACATATGGGAGTAAGTGGAAGTGAGAGGCACCGTGTCAGAGGATGAAGGGGAGGAGATTTAAAAAAAAGGAATAATAAATAAAATAAAATACACACACACACACACCACGGCCGATAGTTGTAACGGCAGTGTACATCTGAACACCCCCTGATGTCCAGTCTTTGCTTCCGAAGAGAGGCTTTCAATAGCGTGGAAAGGGCAACATTCAGGTGTTCATGTTGAAGGGATTACATTTTATATCCCAGCTCCATGCAAATCCATGTGATGGAGAAGTGTGAACCAGAAGAAAATGTCCTACTGAGAAGAAGAAGAAGAGGAAAAGAAGAAAGAAGTAGGATGTACTACAAGATATGGAACCATTTATAGACTGCATGAAAAATTTACAACACATCACATTGGTTCAGTTCTATATAACCGAGCAGGGCTTGTGACTTAGGAAGTCAGAGGTCAACACATGTCTCTATGTTCCTCATGTGGTTCATATATTTATGCGTTTTCTTTAGTTTACTGTCAACGTTCCTGTTTGTGTTTTTCATGCTATTGGTGTGTGTGTCTGTTTTGTCTATTGTCTCTGATCCTGTTATTGTGGGTTGTGAATGTCGTCTTGTAGTGTATGAATGTAACAGTAATAATGACTACTGAAAATTCTAAATAAAATAATTAAAAAAACAAATTAAGTCTTTTAGGATTTTTCCCATAGCAAAATGGTAAATGCTTTAATGTTATTAGAAATGAACCTATTAGAGGCAGCAATATGACTCAGTTACCCCAGGTGATGTACAAAGCATATGTGTCTTTTCTATCTCTGGTGAAAGACCAAACCACTATAATTATCACACTGACATTATTGAGCGCAATTTAAAAAGAGAGAAAATGTTTTCTAACAGGTTTAAACTAGAAGTCTTTGAGGGATGGAGGAGGCACCCAATGGAAATTTGCCAGCACATATTCTCTCCTTCTTGCAAAACAGTAAGATTTAACACTTAATCTGATCACATTATGGTGAAATCCTTGAAAATGCTTGAAATGCTTGAATTTTAGAGTAGTGTTTTAATGTCTGCAAAGTGCTTTGTTTTTAGTCGAAGAGCTGAAAGCGCTTGCAATGGGCTACTTGCACATAAACTTCCGCATTCACTGAAATGCGGCTCGCTCATTTCCGGTTCCTTAAAAATAGCGGTGTTTTATAGGAGATGCTTGCAGGACCTGCCTAAACTTAGTGTTAATGACGTACATCGCATTTGCA
>JAPTHA010000006.1:3537330-3549775 GCA_029814585.1 Gymnapogon annona | reverse complement strand
ATAGGCTATAAGTGTGTGAATAGCTAAGTTGGCAAGGCACCGGATAGGCACACAATGAATGGTGATTATATTTAGTTTATAGTGAATATTCAATCATTTCATTCGGCTGTGTGAGCAGGCGACCACAAAGCTTCTCCATTTACTTCATTCCAGAGCAAGCTGAGTGATGTTCTCTGGATTAAGGTCATTGTTGTCATCACCCAACAGTCTCTGGATATATGTCAGTTCTTCTCAACAACACATTTCTGTGTCTCCCCTTGTGCTACCATAGTACTTCCTCAACGTGCCCTTTCTATTTCCTTAGAGGTGTGTTTCATCACTGAGCTATGCGCTAAATTAGCGAGCGGTGACTCATATCTCGCTCTTTTTGAAAGTCAGTTTCATTTGCCATGAATCAATACCCACATCCTCTATCCATCTCGGCCCATTGATTACATATTAAGCCTTGCCATCTGCCATACTCATAAGTAATCATAGCCAAGGTTAGGCCAATATACACTGCATATCTGCTGTGATTGTTATTGACACGTGTTGTACCATACCTCTTATTTGTGATGACCCCAGGGGCGTCCTCAGGCAGCACTGACCTTCTGCCGGCCCCCAGCACTGCCACAAATTGGACGGCTTCCCTGGCGACTGACAGCGGGAGAGACAGCGACTTGATCTTCAGGTTCGATGGGCGTCAGGCTGCTAAAATCCCAGACTGGGTGGTACCGCAGAATCTGACAGACCAGTTCACCATAGCAACGTGGATGAAACATGGACCAAGTCCTGGACTCAGAGCCGAGAAGGAAACACTGCTCTGCAACTCTGACAAGACTGGTGAGTATTTTCGATGGGGAAAGACGCATTGATTTAATGTAATACCCGTTGGAGGATGTATTTTAAAAGCGATGAATGAATGTATTGTGTGTGTGTGTTATATCATCAAGTCATTAGTGTTACACAAATGAGCAGGCGAGCATGTACTAACTGTGCCAGCAATTTAACTGAGATAAGTTTTGCAGACATATGGTGAACACTAAAGAACAAAAATACAACAAAAAAAGCTAATTTGTTAACAGCAAGTGCTTATGTGAGTGTCTTTGTGTCTTCAGATAATCTTTTTTTTTTTTTTTTTCCTGTTGTCCATGCAGTAAACCAGCTTCGACTGGTTGCCAAACCACAGTGCAGGTGTTTCATTAGAGGTGGATGTGACACTTCCAACTAAAAATAAAAA
Organism: Gymnapogon annona; assembly: GCA_029814585.1. Lineage (NCBI taxonomy): Eukaryota > Metazoa > Chordata > Actinopteri > Kurtiformes > Apogonidae > Gymnapogon > Gymnapogon annona. The sequence goes on along the minus strand of JAPTHA010000006.1, from coordinate 3,548,556 downwards.
CATGCTCTGTAAAACTATGTCCTGTTTGGCTGATATGAGATTGACTGTGGACGTAGTGCACAATAATGTGAAATCAGATTTGTTGTCAAACCCTGTGATTTTGGGCAACATTGACTATGACTATGATTACTATATAATATAATTAACAATACATATTATTATTATTATTATTATTATTATTATTATTATTATTATTATTATTATTGTTATTATTATTATTATTATTTATTATTATTCATTACTATATGACTGTATATTACTATATAATTGACTATGTCATTTATTGATCTTTGTTGTTGCATATATATACTCAATCCTTAAAATGTTTTGAATATTTTGTGGTAGTTGACGATTAAAGACAGACAAAGACAGAAATAAAGACATGTCATTTCACCCCCTAGGTTTGGGGGTGAAAATGTTTTCTTCATCCTGGGGGAGGGCAAATAGAAAATAATTGAGGAGCTTGACTTTGTAGCTTGACTTTAGGTCAAGCTACAACTCCCTATTCGAGTAAGCAAGAAATACCGTAAATAATTGTTGATGGAATTGAAACCATACCTTGTTGCTCTGAGGAGACAGTACTATCCACTGCAGCACTGTGTTATCTGTGTGTAAAATGATCATATAGAACAGAGGTGTCAAACAGGCAGCCTGGGAGCCAAATCCAGCCCACCAAAGGTCCACTCTGGGCCATGGGATGAATTCAAGATGTTGTCAAACAAGGCAGACCAGTAACACGATCATAATAACTGATAAATAACAACAAATCTTTGTAAATGTAAACATTTTCATGTATTTTTTTACTGTATTTACATTGTATTTACCTATTCTCTAAAAATATGAACATCCTGAAATGTCTTTAGAGAAGTCAATGCTATTGGACCAATATTCTGCCTCTTATCAACTGTTTTGAGGTTGTAAATTTTAATGCACTTTTTGAACTGACATATTGTTAAGCTAAGTTAGGTTAGCAACTTAAGTTTATTTTATTAACACTGTTTTAAAGTACAATTTGTAAATGTAACTGACGATGTTTAGTGTTTTTTACCCTTTTTAGAGGAACATTTGACCCATGAAATGAACCAAGTTTGATATAGAAAATTTTTTAGAAGCATCCTCTGTTCTGTGCCTTTAAGTCAAATCTTTACATAAACTGATCCCTGAACAACATATTGTCATTTGTACAATATTAGTCTTTTGATGACTGAAATTGAGTTTGCCTTTCACAGCACGACTTAGAATCCAACACAGACTTGATGACCCTGTCAATGCACGATCCATGACCATGTAATTGTTGTCGAAATGTGAAAACACATCAAATACACCATTCATCATATCGTAAATCATCCAAATGGATCCATCAGTCTCCAGGTCTTTAACAGTGACAACAATCATAGGTCATCATTTCACTTAAGTTCTGGCGTTCACGTATAAACCAGAGCACTTTATGGAACCCATTATTTACAAGTACAACACTGGAATGCACTGATTACAACTAACACTACCACGGAGTACAGCACAGTAGCTGTCTGAGTTTATATTACCACATTCATTGTTAAATATGCGTACATATACTTTTTTTTCTTCAGAAAATATTAGTTACATTCATACACTACAAGACAACATTCACAACCTACAATGACAGGATCAGAGACAACAGACAAAACAAAACCATGAGGAGCACAAAAAAAACACACCACTGCTACAGTTAAAAAAAAAATAAAATAAGTGAACTGCATGAGTCACATAGAGACATATGCGGATCTCCTCCTAAGTCCTATAAGCCCTGCTCAGGTATATAGAGCTGAACCAATGTGGTGTGCTGATAAATTTTCCATCTAGGTTATAAATGTTATATCCTACTTCTTTTTTTTTCATCCAGTAGGTTATTTTCTCCTGATTCACACAACTGTTAACTTCTTCAACCACTTCGGGGAGCTGAGTCAAATTTCCATTTTCTATCACTATCTTTCTTAGTGGTTCAATTTCTGTCACTTTCTTGATTTCTTCAATGATATAGACACAGATCAGTCTATACCTAGTATTTAGACTATAGGTGACTCTACTTTAAATATTAAACTTATATTTGCAGTTGTGTTTTTTTAATATGTATCTGTGTTTAGTCATTTTGGCCTGTTGTCGATACTACATATACAAACAACTTGGTCATGATCGTCCAGGAGTACATTTGTAGAAAATGTCACAATTACAAAATACAAACTTAATTTTTTTTTTCATAATTCATCTTAAAAATATATAGTGCACAACAGTACTGCTTTGCCAACAGGCTGGATTTCACTGTGGAACTCATAGTGTGAAATACTGTCAGAAAGCTGTCCTCCATGGATGTAGCATCTGTGTCTGTGTGTTTTCGTAAAGAGGCCGGACCAGATTTACCCCACACTCCACTGATGTCAACAGGCTCCCTCTTCCCTTCTCTCACAGAGATGAACCGTCATCACTACTCATTGTATGTCCATAATTGCCGCCTGGTGTTTCTTCTGAGGAGAGACTTCACCCTGGTGGACACCTTCAGACCTGCAGAGTTCCACTGGAAACTGGAGCAGGTATGTGTGAGTTTGTATGTGGGAGGAGTGGGGAGGGGGTTAGAACACATTTCATGGACAGAAATGTGACCTTACTACTTTTGGTGGATTTAGAAAGTAGGTTATGTCCTGACGTCTCCTGGATTAAAAACTACATTAAAATCCGGTGGGATTTGTTTTCTCTTTTTCTTATTTGATTTAGATTTTTTATTAGACAATGTTACAGTCACATTCACACACTACAAGATGACATTCACAACCCACAATGGCAGGATCACATAAAACAGATAAAACACACACAAAGAACACAAAATACACAAAACTGTTCCAGTGACCAAAAAAAAAAAAAAAGAAAAAAAATAGAGACATATGTTTACCTCTGACTTTTCTAAGTCCTACAAGCCCTGTTCGGGTATATAAAGCTGAACCAATGTGGTGTGCTGGCAAATTTTCCATGTGGTTTATGAATGGTTACATATCTTGTAGAACTGCCTTCATCTTTGTTTCATTCAGTAGATTATTTTCTCCAAGTTCACACAACTGTTGACTTCTTCAACATCTTGATTGGAAGGAAGCAGGGCCTAATTTCCATTTTCTATCAATACATTTCTTAATATACTTTCACAGTTTGACATTTACTATTCACTAGTACACAGATTTCAGGTTCCTGTGGAAATGTGACCCCATGGATATTCCATGGAGTTTCCATGGAGTTTCACATAATTGAGGACACACCTGTTTTGGTGTCTTGCAGATCAGTCTATACATAGTATTTATAGTAGAGATTTCTCCATCTGTGGATCAATCTATACCTAATATTTATAGTAGAGTTGACTCCATCTCTACACAAGTTCCTCTATAACTGTTCATCAATGGTGATTCCTAGATCTCCTTCCCATGATTTCTATTGTACCCCCTGCAGGTCTGTGTTGGTGTTAATAGAAGAGTCTGTCTCTTAAAATGGGGGGCTCATTTATGTAGATCGTGGTGTGATTGTGGTGTTATTATTATTATTATTTATTTATTTTTAATGTAGCTGCAAGGGGGCCAGTGTCTTTCTGTGCCAGTCCCAAGCTCGGATAAATACAGATGTTTGTGTCATCCAATTTAAAAAAAAATATAAAAACCAAAAGTTTTGGTAAATGGTCTGCATTTATATAGCGCTTTTCTACACATATGTACTCAAAGCGCTTTACATTGGCCTCACATTCACCCATTCACACACACATTCATACACCAGTGGGCGACTGCTGCCATGCAAGGTGCTACCAGGCTCCATTGGGAGCAACTTAGGGTTCACTGTCTTGCTCAGGGACACTTCGACATGTGGACAGTCGGAGCCAGGATTTGAACCGTCCAATGGATTTGAACAGCCATTGGACGACCCGCTCTACCAACTGAGCCACAGCCGCCCCCAAAACTTGAGACACTTAAGACTCCCATACTGGATCAGTCCAGGCCCGGGTTAACAACGGCCGCCATTGGTGCTGTTCACCTACAGGGTGCCGGTGGAAATTGGACTACTGTTGGTCAAAGAAGGAGAGGAGGAAGGTGTGTTGGTGGGAAGAGAGGGAAGAGGAAAACTAAGAGTCGAGGTCTGAGAGTAGGGTCTCTGAATGTTGGAACTATGATTGGAAAAGGTAGAGAGTTGTTGGACATGATGCAGAAGAGAAAGGTAGACATACTGTGTGTTCAGGACATCAGGTGGAAAGATAGCAAGGCTAGATGTTTAGGAGCAGGGTTCAAACTGTTCTATCATGGGCTACATACAAAGAGAAATGGAGTAGGCGTTATCTTGAAGGAGGAGCTTGTTAGGAATGTTCAGGAGTTTAAAAGAGTGTCGGACTGAGTGATGAGTCTGAAGCTTGAAATTGAAGGGGTGATGTTCAATGTGGTTAGTGGGTATGCTCCACAGGTAGGATATGAGATAGAGGAGAAGGAGAAATTCTGGTTGCACCTCAATGAAGTGATACAGAACATCCCCAGAAGTGAGAGAGTTGTGATTGGTGCAGACTTGCTGGTGCAGGAAATGTTGCTGCAGGAAAAAGAGGTGATGAGGAGGTGATGGGCAGGTTTGGTATACAGGAGAAGAATACAGAAGGACGGATGGTGGTTGACTTTGCAAAAAGGATAGAAATGGCTGTAGTGAATACTTTTTTTCCAGAACATAGTGTGACTTAAGAGTGGAAATGGATGACTGCTGCCATGCAAGGCACTGCCAGGCTCCACTGGGAGTAACTTAGGGTTCAGTGTCTTGTTCAGTGACACTTCGACAGGAGCCAGGATTCAAACTGCAGACCCTTCAGCCATTGGACAACCCGCTCTACCAACTGAGCCACAGCCGCCCATAGAGGGCAAAGGCAGAACAGAGGACAAAATGGTGGAAGCTAAAAAATGAAGAGTGTTGCAGTACTTTTAGGAAGGAGTTGAGAGAGGCACTGGGTGGTCAGGAGATGCTTCCAGATGACTGGAAAACTTTAACTAATGTAATCAGGGAGACGGGTAGGAGAGTACTTGGGGTGTTATCTGCAAGGAAAGTAGATATGGAGACTTAGTGGCAGAATGAGGAGGTGCAGGAGCATAGAGAAAGAGGTTAGCTAAGAAGAAGTGGGATAATGAGAGGACTGTAGAGAGTAGAAAGAGAGAACATGGGAGATGCAGCGTAAGGTCAAAGTAGAGATGGCAAAGGCCAAACAAGCGGCTTATGGCTTGTATGCCAGGTTGGACAGTAAGGAGAGAGAGAGAGATTTATACAAGTCGGCAAGGCAAAGAGACAGAGATGGGAAGGACATGCAGTAGGTTAGGGTCATTAAGGATAGGAATGGAACCATATTGACGGGTGTCAGTTTTGTGATTGGAAGATGGAAAGAGTACTTTGAAGAGTTGATGAATGAGGGCTGTGAGGGAACGAAGAGTAGAAGAGGTAAATGTTGTGGACCAGGAAGTAGCAAAAATTTGAAAAAGATGAAGTGAGGAGGGCACTGAAGAGGATGAATAATGGGAAGGCACTCGGTCCTGATGATATACCAGTGGAGGTATGGATGTGTCTAGGAGAGGTAGCAGTAGAGTTTTTGACTGGGATGTTCAACAGGATCTTAGATAGTGAGACGATGTCTGTGGAATGGAGGAGAAGTATTCTGGTGCCCATTTTTAAGAACAAGGGAGATGTGCAGAGTTGTGATAACTACAGAAGAATAAAGCTGATGAACACATACACACATACAATGAAGTTATGGGAAAGAGTAGTCGAGGCGAGACTACGGACAGGGGTTACCATATGTGAATAGCAGTACGGTTTCATACCAAGAAAGAATACTTCAGACGCGGTATTTGCTTTGAAGATGTTGACAGAGAAGTACAGATAAGGTCAGAGGGAGCTGCATTGTGTTTTTGTAGATCTGGAGAAAGCTTATGACAAGGTGCCATGAGAGGAACTGTGGTATTGTATGAAGAAGTCTGGAGTGACAGAAGTATGTTATAGGTTATGTTATGAAGATGCTGAGGTTCTCTTTGAGAGTGACCAGGATGGATAGGATAAGGAATGAGTACGTCAGAGGGACAAGACATCTTAGAGGTTTTGGAGATAAGGTCAGAGCGGCCAGGCTGAGATGGTTTGGACATGTCCAGAGGAAAGAGAGTGAATATATTGGTAGAAGTATGCTGAGTTTTGAACTGCTAGGCAGGAGGTCTCGAGGAAGACCAAAGACGAGGTTTATGGATGTAGTGAAAGAGGATATGAAGGTTGTTGGTGTGAGAGTAGAGGATTCAGAAGATAGGGTTAGATGGAGGCAAGTGATTCACTGTGGCGACCCCTGAAGGGAAAAGCCGAAGGAAGAAGAAGAAGAAGAAGAGGTGTGAGGTCATTTTTCCTACAGCTGTCCACAGGACCTCAAACAGATCAGGCTCAAGAACACCTTTGCATAGTTTCCGTCATGGTGAACCGGTGTCGCTACGGTGTATATGTAAATTAGCAACTTCTTTCCATACTCTGCTATTCAATTATATGACATGTTTTTTTTTTGTTTTGTTTTTTTCCTGTGGGATCACATATATACAGAGATAAACCACTTACTTCCATGACATGGGATCAGAATTGGAAATGATTGCGAACACATTTTGGATGAGTTTTTATTTATTTATTTTTATTGGCAGAGGAATGTGATGGCTAAAGTAGGCCAATACTCTTGGATGTTGTAGAAAAATGCTAAAAAATTCAACACTGGGATTCAATGAGTGGTGGCTTAAAATATGCAGCTTCCATTCATTGGAAAGTTTTCTCAATCAATTTTTAACGAAAGCTCCATTTAGGTACGTCAGTGATTTTCATTTTGTGGAGTTTGTCTTTGTCATACGTCATGTGTCAGAAAACTTCAGAGTGATGAATGCTTGAATGAAACAGACAAATAGAGCCAGCTGACAGGCATGTGTGTGTGCGCGGGCTTTTGTGTGCATGTGTGCATGCGTGTATATGTGTGTGTGCGTGTGTGTGTTGACCAAGGATGCTGTCTTTAAGTCAGACAGGTCACTCTGACATTCGCAACCCTCTGCTCCCCCAGCAGGGACATGTGATTTGGGGGAAAGTCTCACAGCTGAGCCATGGCATACAGAAACAACACACACAGGACCAATTGAATCAGACAGATCACTGCTCTTGATTGGACGACAGCATGAAAGAGGTTGTACATCAGCATCCTGTCTGAACATTGTGCGTGAGGCGTTGTTGGAGGGAATTTAGACTCGTGCTCCTGTAGAGTCACTATTTTCTTGTCTGACGTATCTGCTGGGTTTGTCTTATCTTTTCATATGTTAAAAGTCTTTTATTTTAAATAAAATAATCTAGAATCTGTATTACAGTTACACTGATTGACTACAAAATGACATTCACAACCCACAATGACAGACTCAGAGACAACAGACAAAACCCCCCCAAAAAACAAAAACTCAAATAAGTGAACCGCATGAGTCCCATTGAGACATATGTTGACCTCTGATCTTTTAAGTCCTACAACACCTGCTCAGGTATATAGAGCCGAACCAATGTGGTGTGCTGGTAAATTTTCCATGTAGTTTACAATTGGTTCCATATTTTGTAGTACATCATACTTCTTTTATTCATCTAGTAGTATGTTTTCTCCAAGTTCACACAACTGTTGACTTCTTATACATCACACACCCTCATGTAGTTGTTCCTTCCACTGCTTCGTTTAATGCATTTATTTTTAGAAAGTAATGTTTCAGATTACCTGCATTTGACTTTTCCTGTGGTTTAAGATTTTAATACAGATTTTAATTATGTTGTCTTGTTTAAATTGATCTGGATTTTCTTTTCTTTTCTTATCTCTTTGTGATTTTCTTTTTCTTTCTTTCTTTTTTTAATACACTCTGCCACATACATCTTTGTTACAAGCTGGACAGTAGTTGTTAAACTGTTAAGTTTCCTGGGCACTTGTGAATTTCCTCTGTGTGTGTTTTTCTACCCTTTTTCTCATCTCTGGCCCTCTCGTTAATAGTTGTCTCTGGAACCCCGGGGCATAAAAGGAAACTTTCATTAAGTCACTATCTCGCTTCACCTCCTGCCACTTCCTCCTCCTCCGCTAATGTCTTTTAAACCAAATGAACTTCTGAATATCTCCAATCCTAAAAAAAAAAAAGGCCTCGTGGAAGAATCGACTCCTCTTCTTTCATTGGTTTATCACAGAAGTCCAATTAATTTCTCATGCAATCCAGTCAGGCAGCAACATAATGACTAGAGTACTGGAAGGCGATGGTCACAGATATTAGTTTTACCTGCTGAAGAAAAAAAAAAAAACTCATACACTATCTGTTAACAGCATGCGCTGAGTTGTCAGAGTCTTTGTGAGCGGCTTATTGGACTGGGATTGATTTAGTATTTTTGAAGGCTTTACTAACTGCACTGTGTGTTGTTGAAAGAGATGGCCTTGTTTTTTTGGGGTTTTTTTTTTTCCGTTGACTTCACTGAGGAGTTTTGTACCTAGTGTGTAATGAATGTCTTTTGTGTAGATTTTCATGTTCTTTAAATATGGTCTTTTATTGAAGGTCCACAAAGAAAGAGAGCTGCCAATTTCTAATGTGTGTTTTCTGAATGAAGCAAGAATGCAAGTAAAAAGTAGAACTGAATGGGTTTTTTTTGTTTTTTTTTTGTTAAAAAGGCTTTTGTATATCGAAGTGTCCAGAAAATTGTCTTTTTTTTCTGCAGTTTTAACCGTGAGTTAAGTTTCATTATTCTTTTGACAAACAGAAATAAAACATGGCATCTGAACGAAGGAGGAAATTGTAGTTGTTGGCCAGAAGAAGAGCGGAATTGAGAAATATTTCCTTGGTATATAATGAAATTCACATTTTGATATAACTTTTTTTCATTAGTCAATATTACACTTACATTCATTTGCCATTCCCAACCCACAATGGCAGGATCAGAGACAACAGACAAAACACACACGCACACACACAAAGACATCCTAAGATGGAAAAGAAAAACACAGAACCAACAAAAAAACAAGTTTTCTATGTTTCTTTGCATGTTATTGTTAAATATGAGCAGACTGATCTGAACCTGAGTGTGGTGTGTCATGTTTTGAAGATCTTGCCCCAATGGAAAAACACATTTCCCTTTGGCGGATAAACAATGTTCACCTGTTCCCATATTTTCCCTGTATTTTTTTGTTATTTTATTTTAATTTTACATTAGACAATCTTACAGTTACATTCATGCACTACAAGCTGGCACTCATGACCCACAATGACAGAATCAAGGACAACAGACAAAAACCAAATAAAGCACACACACACACACACACACACACACACACACACACACCCTGAGAGCACAAAAAAAGCTGAAAACAGGAACAATGACAAAAAAAAAAAAAAAAAACTCCACATGAGCAACTTAGAGACATACAGTATGTTGACCTCTGACATCCTAAGTCGTATAAGCCCTGCTCGGGTATATAGAACTGAACCAGTCTCGTGTGCTGTTAAATTTTCCTTGTAGTTTATAAATGGTTCCATATCTTGTAGCACATCCTACTTTTTTTTTTTTTTTTCATCTAATAGGTTATTTTCTCCAGGTTCACACCACCGTTGACTTCTTCAACAACATCTTAAGTCTAATGAATTTGCCACTGGATGCACATGCATGATTTTTTTTAATTATTAAAGGAAGATAAAGTAAAAAAAAAAAAAACATAAATAAATAAAATAATAATAATAAATAAAAAGCCACAGTTTGAGGTTTTGAGCATATTTAGCTGTGAGTGATGCTTCACAGCGTCTGTTTTTTTTTGTTTTTTTTTGTTTTTTAAGAAAATTGACAAATGGAAGAACGGGTAGAAAAAGAAGCTCATCTGACTCAAGTCAAATGGACAAATGAACGAAAGAAGTGAAAGGTCCTCAAGTTGAGATATAAACCAGTGGTTGTCAACTGTATACAAAATTAAGGTTTTTTTTCTAATTACCTCATCAGTTAGTAAATACTGAGAAAAACATTTTATGTTTATGGCATAAATTCAGTTTCTACAGTTTTTATTCAAAAACTGCATTTAAAAAATCTTCTTCAAAATAAAAGCACAGATTATTATCATTAATATTATTTTCATTGCCCTGGCAAAGGCCTGTGACCCACTGAAAGCGACAACCAAGCAGTTAATAGTCACTGATATATGCAGATTATTAACATACTATTAACATACACGATTACATCACCAACTCCAATTAAGCCTCTCCAAATGACAGATACTGATTACATTACATATTACAGATACTAATCTGTCTCTGAGTATCAGAGACAGATTAATCCGTTCCACAGCAGCATGTAAACCTCAAATGATGTTATGACACTTGTGCAGTGCTGCACATATGGTCGTCTCACATGGAGGGAGTACAACAAAACCTGAACCAAAATGAGAGAAATACTGAGGTTTAATATTGTGTTCCTCTACTGTGAACTCAATGTGGGAATTCTTTATCAGTTTGTCTTTTTGTTAGAACCAATGATTGATTCCCTGTTGCCTTTGAAGACAGAGTGGAAACATTAACCCTTTCATGCATTAATTATCATCATAACGTACTTCAGGACTTTTTTTTTGTCAGCTGTGACATTAATACTCATTCATATAAGACAAAACAACTTGAAAAAAGCTGTTCACTGCAGTGACCAGTATGCATGAAAGGGTTAATGTTTATACCAATAAATGACCAAACTGTATTGTTCTATATTGTTTGTCTTGTATAGCCCCACCACAAGGTAGAAGAGGAATACATTATTCAAAAGGTTTGATTTGTTTTAACAAAGCGCAACACGAAAGAAATCTCAGACCAGTTTAATGTTCATAACCCTACTGGACACAATAAACAGGACTACTGGGTGTGCATGAGTCTGGAACCCTGTTTCACTTGTACTGTATGTACATACCTGGAGTTACTGCAGCTCATACACTGATGTCTACATCTTTGTTTTGATGTTTCAGCACTAAGTTCATTATATAAAGGTCAAACACACCAGTTGGGGTGTGATGCTCGGTCCACACAGATACACACACCAAACATTTGGAAGTGGTTTTAAAAATGTGGTTTTGGAAGCATTAACAATATCTCCAAGCAGATGAAATGACCAAAACATGGAAAAAAAAATCTCTTAAAATGTACTTGAATATACTGT
>JAPTHA010000006.1:3518519-3529149 GCA_029814585.1 Gymnapogon annona | reverse complement strand
TCTCCTTCCCATTTAGTTCTTGCTCTGTGTCTATCTGGTATCACTGTGGTGGACATAAGGGCTGTATACATCCTTGAGATTGTTTTCAACATTGGTTTTTCCGCATGGCACAGGTGTTCAACTGGAGACATGGGAAGTAGATTCCAACTTCCCCAGACACTGATTGGTTAATGACACTGGTCCATTCTCATTCACTTTAAGCTACCATGTGCTAGCACTGTCGCTTCTGAAGGCCTAGAGCAGATTTTGGACCCTGGCAACACAAGATCGTGAATAATGATTGGATCAAATCTCTAACATAAACTCTGCCCTCCAAATATCCACCTGGGGCTGTAAACTGAGCAACCAACTTAGGAAAGTTATGAAATGAAGAGTATAGACCATGGGGAATGATTTAATACATATTTGTGGAAAAAATATATATTAAAAAACATACATTCCTGATTATTTTTAGGCCAGCAAAGAAGGCCTTGCTGGCCTTAAGGGTCTATCACTCATTGTTATATGATATAATGTTAGCACAGATGGAGGCTGTAAATGCCTATAGTTATACCCCTCTCCAGCTTGATTTGCCGCCTACCCACCAGCACCAACCAACCAGATCCTTTCATTTTGCACTCCTGCTTTCACTTTACTTCTACAGTAACTTTTTCATTCCTTCTCTGCCCCCCACTCCTCTTTAAAGTCACCTTGCCTCCACTGCTCATCAATCTCTGTTGTGGATTCTCCCTCCATCAGGCCTCTGACGCCGCCCTCAGCTCCCCAACTCCACCCTCTCTCTGCTCAATCCTTTTGTTTTTCTCGGCTCCACGCTTTAACAGTGAGTCTAAGAATAACCTTGAATTTATAGTCATTGTTTCTTCTTTGTGTGCGAACACACATCTGTCCCCAACACATGCATTCAGTGGCATTCGGAAAGAGAAGACGGACATGAGGGATATGAATTTGTCCACAAACATTTATATGCAAAGATCTAGAAAACCCACAAGAAGAAGATTAATGACATCTTCCTTTTCCCTGGAGGTAGCAGCTTAAAGTTTCGCTTTCTCTTTCTTCTCAGTCAGAACCCTTTTCTTCAACGGTTTATTTCTATCCACCTTCTCCTCCCCATCCATCACTCTTTTTCCTCACATCTCCACCGTCCTTCCTCTCCGTCGCTGCCATCTCTCGGCCCTTTGCCACCTTTCTAATCACAGATAACTTCATCTCTCTTCATTCTTCTGCCTCCCCTACCTGATTTCACCACCGTTTGTTTGAAGTCAGGAGGTTGGTGTTGGGTGACAGATCTCTTTAAGACATTCAACTCCAAAAAGACTTGAGGCAACAACTCCCACAGCCAGGTTCAAATGGTGAGTCAGGCAAAGAAGAAAAGAGACCAAATAAAGTGCAGTGTGAAGAAAAGAGTGCAGATAGATAGATGGGGGGGGGGAGGAGGTGATGGATCTTTGATGTGTTATTTTAGGTTCTCTCGTTCTTGCTTTCCGTCTTTGTCCTCCAGTCGTTTCACGTCCTCCCTCTTCTTTTATTTTGCATGGTTATTTATTTAATTCCTTCCTTCCGTCAGATGGCGCAGAAACATGGGGAAGTGCATAGAGAGATCGGGGAATATGAAACTTTTTTTATCCGCTTTCCTTTCAAGGCAATCCGAACTTTTAGCTTCAGCTTTGAGCTTCGTCATTGACACTTAATGGTTGCAGATTGATGTTTGTGTGTGTTTGTGTGGGTTTCATCAGGTGGATTTACTGTCATGCCGACATGTACCTATATGGAATGTTGCAGTGTATAAATGTAACTGTAATAGTGTCCAATGACCCCCCACTTTCCTTTTTTCTTTTTTTTTGTCAGGAACTTTCTTTGCTCAGATCACATGATTGGTCTTTTAAGAGCTTGTTGCTCTCGGGTTGGTACACAAATAGTCACTGGAATTTCCTTTTTTTTATAAATCTTATTCTGATTTTCCATTAGACAATATTAAAGTTACATTCATACAATACAATACAAAATGCCAAATAGTTACTGAGAAAAAAAAAAGGTTGTAGTGGGTGTAGGTTATGATTATTGTTAATATTTAAGAAAATGTAGTGATTAATCACAAAGCTTAGATTGTCAAATACTAAAGCATTCGGAAGAACAGAATCAAAGTAGAGACATGGAGTTCAAAGACAGTGCACCATGGTGACTACACAGCTATTGGTTCTTTTTAATTTCTAATTATTAATTTATTTAGATCTGGGATAGGCTCCAGTCACCCCCTGTGACCCTGCAAAGGATAAAGCGGGTTTGGAAGATGAATGAATGAACGAATGTTACAGTTACATTCATACACTACAAACAGGCCTGAGAATGGAATCTGAGAAAAATCTCAGAAAATTAATCGCGAAGTGATTAATAACGCACACGTAGTCGCCCCCCTTTCAAGGAGAATTTGTTTAAAATTCCATAAGGTAAATGGTGTTAATAGGTGGACTCTAGACACACGAAACAGCTATAATCATCTCTCAATTTTAATGATGAAATTTATGAATTCTAGTCAAAAAATGTGTATTGCAAGGATTAATGATGATTAAAAGACTACATTGAGAATCTATAATATTAAAAAAATGGTTCTTAATATGTGAACCTCATAATAAATAAGTCATAAAACACAGATAACTGTCAGTCAAAATTACTGTTAAATTTGTTTAATTTGTCAGTAAATTGAATCTGGAAAAATCATAATTGATATACTGCATTCAAACAAATCTTAGGAATTCTTTATAGAAAATGCTGTAATAAATGGTTTGAATAGATGAACACTAACCACATGAAAGTACTAATGATCTTTCAATGCTAGATTAATGAAATTTAGTCAGTAAACTATTAAAATATTGTAAAATATTGCCTTTCATCTACAAACAAATCAAACCATGTACTCATCAACCCCTGATGGCACAGCAAGTGATAAAATGGGTCAAGCATCAATCTCTTTCTTATCTAGTGCAACTTGTAACAACAATTTTTCAATGCGAGGCATTTTGTTTCAGTATAAGTAAGTCAGCAAGCACTACTTATTGAACTGTTCATTTAAATTTTAACAATGCAGATTGTTAAAAATCACTGTGGCATCAGGTCTGGTGTGTGTGTGTGTGTGTGTGTGTGTGTGTGTGTGGGTGTGTGTGTGTGTGTGTGTGTGCGCGCCACCACACAGAGACAGGCACGCACGCAAACACACGCCCACACCACGTGCGGACGATTGTTGTCAATTTGTTTATAGCGGTATTTCTTATATTTGTGAATAAAAAAAAAAAAAATTTGCCATCAAAAATCTCTTTCTCTATTGTTTAGATGTGTGAGGTGTGACTAAAGTGACGAATATTGATCTCACAGTCGCTGATTAGATTGAAATAGTTCTGCAAAAAAGCTAATTTTCTCCATTTCTTGGTCAAAATCCTGCGTTTTTGCTGAAACCACCCTCTGTTCTACTGTCAATTACTTGACAACCGAAAAGGTTACGAACAAAACATTTTCCAGATGAAAGAAGAGAATCTACGCTTTATTTTGATGTGTGCCATGTTTATATAGACACACAACTCAATATTCTTTGAGTCTTCTAAAATCAGTGAAAATGCGCTAAAACCTCTGGCAGTCTAGGGGTTTACACTGGGAAAACAGGCCGGCAGTGAAAGAATTAAAGGGTCTGTACCTTTATGCTTTTTAGACTGGCAGTGTTCTTCAATAGTCCTGACACCTCTGCTTGCATAATTCACGGTCTCTGAACACAAGTTACAGTATACCTTACCGGGTACATCAATCTGTTCAGGAAAACAGTCCGAACACCCTCTAGCCTAGGGATACCCCCCCAAGAATTTCTCAAGGGATTTACGCAAATCACGAGAGTGATATTTTTGGTCGGAAAATGTCGGAAATCCGTGGAAAATTCTCAGGCCTGTACAAAACAACATTCATAACCCACAATGAGAGGATCAGAGACAAGACAAAACACACTAAAAGAAACTAAAATATAGTGTCACAGTGGTATGCTGACACTAAGAAAGAAAAAAAAACAATTAAATGAAGCACATGAGTCACAGGCAGTCATATCATGCCAGATTCAGCCATGATATATGCAGGGAGTAGCTTCTTCATGGTAACCTCTCTGACACAGTCTGATACCTTTTTTTTTGGTATGAGTGGTTTGAGCCTAGAATAAACTTCTAGTTTCTCTGAGTTATTTCCAGAACAGACCTTTTTCTTTCTTTTTTTTTTTTTTTTCATTTACACTGATTTCACTCTCTGCACACACAACAAAGCCAATGTTTCTGTCCAGCTGGCATTTTCCCATGTGTGGTGGTGCACCTGTTCACTCAAGATGTAATAATGTCCCTGAAAAGACCAGAAATTTTGCACCAACTTTATTCCACAGTATTTACACAACCTGTAGTTTATTACACACCATGGCTTGAAAATGGCAAATGCAGATGAACCATTGTTTAATTTGTACGTTAAACAACGGACAATGTAGACCTATACATTATACTGAACATGACGGATAACAGAGGGTTTAGTCTGTCATAAAGTGACTTTAACCCTTTCATACATAGTCTTCTCTATAGTGAATAGCTATTTTAAAGTAGTTTTCTGTTATATGAATGAGTATTAACCCTTTCATGCATAGTGGTCACTACAGTGAACAAAATAATGGCTGCACCCTGTGAGGCAGCGGCTTATTCGGCTCCTGATAATTTGTTTGGATATGGGATAATTTAAGTGACTTCACCACGTGCAGTTGCGCAAAAACCACATACGATGTCAGGTTTTACTAAATTTACGCGAGTTCGGATGTCTGGACGACGTAAACTTAGATACGCGCAAAAATTAAGATCCCAGGTCTCCAACATCTGCCGGAACAACTAGATCTGGAGGCTCATTGGAGTCCCCTGCCATCACAGGCCACTCACGACGACTTGGGAAGTGGTGCCAGAGGAGGCGGATGCGTGGTTATCGCGGCAGAAATGTGGCCAAGCTAAGTGCTAATCTGTTCCGGGTGCCGCTGCCTTCAGTTCTCCTTGCAAATATCCGCTTACTGGACTGGAATGCCAAGTGGATTACCTGAGGCTGGACATTAACACCAGGAAGGAGACAAAAATTGCTGCACTCTCATTTTCACCGAGACGTGGCTAAACTCACCTGTTCCCGACAGCGCTGTTAGCTTGGATGGGCTAACAGCATTCCAAATGAACAGGGATGCGGCGATTACGGATAAACTACGTGCAGGTGGGATTTGTTTGTACACAAGGAACAGCTGGTGTACTGATGCTACTGTCATCTCCAGTCACTGCTCCATAGACATAGAGTTTATGATTGTGAGATGGCGAACGTTTCACCAACCCTGCGAGTTTACAGCATCTATATACCTCCAAGCGCTAACACCAAGCCAGCGCTAAGTACTCTTTACAATTCCATCAATGACCTGCAATGTGCACATCCGGACAGAGTTTTTATTGTAGCTGGGGATTTTAACCTGACTAAAATGAAGACAGTCCTTCCCAATTTCTACCAATATGTGAACTTTGCAACCAGGGTGGATAACAAACTGGACTTGGCATATACAAACATCAAAGGCGCCTACCGTGCACTCCCACGCCCTCATCTAGGCTCTTCAGACCACCTCTCAGGCCTGCCCTGCTCATCAGAGAGAAACTTGCTGTGAGGAGGGTGAGAGTCTGGTCTGACAGAGCCATGGATGCACTACAAGGCTGCTTTGAATGCACCGACTGGGATATGTCCAGAGGCGCTGCAGCGGACGGCCAGCAAAAGGATGTGGAGGAGTGCACTTCATCTGTGTCGGACTACATCCAGTGGTGCATGGACCAAGTCCCATATACAAAGACTTTTACCACATGGGCAAACCAGAAACGTTGGATTAATAAAGAGGTGCATCTGAGTCTAAGGGAACGTAATGCTGCCTTCACATCTAGTTACGCGGTGGCTCTCAGGTCAGCGAGAGCCAATCTGAAATAGACCATCAGGGTGGCTAAACATGCCCACAGTCAGAAGATCCAAGGTTTCTTCCATGACTCTGGAAATACTAGACAACTGTCCCAGGGGATCCAGTCTGTCACAGACTATAAAGCCACCCCCCCCGTTGTCCGGATGATATCAGTTTCTTCAATGCCCTGAATTACTTTTATGGAAGATTTGAGGATGTGTACAACACGCCGGCAAGGAAATCCACCCCCCACCCCAATGATCAAGTCCTCAGGCTCAAAGCCATTGCTCTGCGGAGAGCTCTAAGCAGAGTCAACCCATGGAAAGCTGCGGGCCCTGACAACAATCCAGGACGTCTGATCATGGAGTGTGCTGACCAGCTGGCCCAGGTGTTCACAGACATCTTCAACACATCACTGAACCAGGCTGTCGTTCCATCATGCAACAAGTCAGCCTCCATCATCCCGGCTCCAAAGTCTTCCTCCATCACATGCCTTAACGACCTTCGTCCCGTTGCACTAACATCCACCAATAAGTGCTTCGAGCGGGTGGTTAAGGATCATATAATGACTGTGCTGCCCCCATCATTTGACCCATTCCAGTTTGCCTACCAACCCAACCGCTCCACTGAGGACACCATTTCCTCTGCTCTCCACCTGAGCCTGGAGCACCAGGAGGGTAAAAACACCCATGTGGGGATGCTGTTCCTGGACTTCAGCTCAGCGTTCAACACCATCATCCCCCAGGATCTGGTGAGCAAACTGGGCCCCCTGGGACTAAACACCTCCCTGTGTAACTAGCTGTTGAATTAATTACTGTTTATAGTATAAACTGATGTGCAGTGTTTCCACTGTTATAGTACTGTTTACACTGATGTGCAGTATTTTCGCTGTTTATAGTACTTTTACACTGATGCGCAGAGAAACTGTATTTACACTGTTTATATTACTGTTTTACATTACTATAAACAGTGTAAATACCACACATCAATGTTTATAGTATAATTTTACATTCCTGGCTGGATAGCTCAGTTGGTAAGGCACCAGGCTGGTGTATATGGGATACTGTGTTCGATCCCCAATAAGAGCGTCCAGTGGGTTGTGTCAGGAAGGGTATTTGGGGTGAAAACTCCTCCCAAATCAAATAAGTGAATTGGATTTGCTCTGGCGACCCCGAAATGGAGAAAGCCAAAAGAAATCATCAGCATAGTACTCTTTTACATTGATGTGTGGCACTTTCACTGTTTATAATGCTGTTTACACTGAAGTGCAATGTTTTCACTGTTTATAGTACTGTTTACATTGTAAACAGTACATTGAGTACAGTGTGCATTCTATTGTGTTTTGTGCCCCTGCAACAAACTGAGCTCTCTAGAAACACATCAGTAACTGGCAGTTTGTACTGGCCTTTTAAACCAACCTTTAAATGTGGCTGTTCAGTGGTAGTTCTCTGTAAAGCTCTCCAGCTGTGCTCAGCTTTAGAAAGCCAGACAAAATATTTCCTTTAGGAGGTGATAAATATTAAAACATCATAAAAAAAAAAAAAAAACATTCAGACCATCTCTCATTTTGACAGCATAAAATGAAAGAAGATATTATTCAATTTTTTACAGTTTTTCAGCAAATTCTCTCTCCCTCCATGGGTTTGTTTTATTTACTCAGTGACTACATTTTTGGTTTTTCTACAAAACTCAACAATAACATTTCCAGCATGGGGGTGGGGTCTGCAAACACACTGCAAAAACTCAATATGCATTTCATTGGAGATACATGATGTTTGACTTGCTTTTAAGAAGCATTCCCATGTATAGTCCCAGCTGTGGGGAGGGGGGGCAAATTTGCTTTCTTCCTAGGGAGTCACAGAAAACAACTGAGAAGTACACCCTCACAACACTATCTTAGAGAAATATCCATGAGGAAAACATGGAGAATATTAAATTAATATTCAAAGTCAACCATCACAGTAAATATAGAGATTTTATATGAAGCAGGAATAATCACAATATAGGTCTTTTATGTCACATCGTGAGGCAGCCCTTCCGATGTAACGCTATAATAATCACCAGCCTTGCCACCATCGTACAACATCGCATTGACACGTGCGTTACTCGCCATCTCCTATCTCCGAGAGGCATCTCCAACTGACATGTCAGCATCCTCTTAAGCAACCGTCCCTCCCCTTTGATGCCTACGAGAGGAAGTCACCCACTAGGTGCTCAAATCTCACATGGGCTTCAGAAGTCTTTGAAATACAGCAGGAAAAAAAAATATACTGGAGGAAGTGACTTGTTTGCATGTTCAGACTGTAAATGTCAGAAAGATTAGTGAATGAACATAACGTATTGAACACTTGGAAGTAATGAGATTGAACCATATTGGGGAATAAATCCAGGTAATAAATGAAACAATACAGGCAAAGCATGTCTTCGTCTATACATGCGTAAAGTCTCAATGTTGTTCTCACAGCAGTTTGATTTGGTAGGATTATTACTTGAAAGGGCATCAGGATGAAAAATAGTGCTTCACCTCAGTTTTTAATATTATTAATGTGAGACTTAGGTGCATTGTGTTTTTACAAAGAAGGCATTAAATTCCAGAATGCATCACAGGAACACATCAAAACATAGTCTAGATAACTAATATGAAGGCTTGTTACCAAGGCTGCATGCAAATGGCAAGTGTAAGGGATTCCTGGTGTTTATCTGTTAATATATGTTTCTGCAGGCAAATCGAAGGCAATTTCATCATTATCAATCACATCAGAGGGGCCATCCGAACTACAAGCAGACCATTTACCAGCAATTCAGAGCAGCAGATTGACGTTGTGCGTATGTGTTGAGCAGCTGTGCAAAATGATCACCAATAGACCAGATGTTATCCAGAAACTCGGTAGCAGCGAAAATGAACTGAATTGATTAGAGCTACCATCTGCTGCTGCTGCTGCTAGCACAGTGTTAATAAGCAGTCTGCAAAGCGTTCTTCATTAGAGAGGGAGGTTACCCAAGGCTAAGTGTTTAAAGGCTGTCCTAGGTTTTATCACAACAGCTGAGAGGAAGAGGTGCAACCTATGAGTATTGGCACTAATTAACTAAAACAAAACCTGGAGCTGTGAAAAATATAACAACGCTATAGGTAGAAAGACTTTGACAGAAAGAAAGACAGGATCAGTATTTTGCAATCAATTAAAATGCACAGGGAAGAGGAAATGTTCCAAAAAAATCCAAATGTCACATTGCCATTAATCACAGGTTAAAGCTGTAATATGAATAAGTAACTGTGACCATAATGTGGTTCTGTATGTAGGATCAATATGTGACAAGGCTCGCATTTCCTACGGTTCTTACATTCATGTCAATCAGGCACATGAACATTGACGCACATGAATTGAAGCCTCATGTACAAGCACTTGCGTGGATTTCATATTGAAACCTGCCTTCATATTGAAACCTACGCTTAAATCCAGAAAACTGTACGGACAAAAAATATGAATGGACATAAATCTCATCCTTGGGAACAACACAATGCAGAGTCAGACTGCATATGCACTGCACAACAGAATGGTTACAAATATTCCAAATTGTCAGCTGACAAACACATATCTTATAGTTTTATCAGATTCAAGTTTTTAGACAAAGTTCCAAGCAATTTAAATAACACTTTTATAATGTTCACCTGCTGAATCAGCTAATAGTTTACATTATAGCTCTGTTAGCTTAGCTCTGTTTGTAGGCAGAAAACAGCCACAATAAAACCACATCATCACCTGTGTTTTCTGTACAGTTTACATCGATAACTGCATTACACATCTGTTTGGAATAGTACAAATAAGGTCAGTGTCACGGTTTCATCCTGCTGTGGTTTGAGCCACTCCCTCTCCCTCTAGGGATGACCCAATTAGTGGTTAGCACCTGTGAGCACTATGCTAATGGTGGCTGTGGACTTTTTCACTGCCGTTTCTCTCCGAAGAATGCATTAACGGCCCCTCGTTATTGTTATCATCTCTGGAACTTCAGTCATGTCTATGTGGTCCTTGTTGTGCATGAATTCAATTTGTTGGGTATCTGTTCTCTTCTGCCCTTTTCTTTTTATATTCTCTTTGTAATCTGCTTCCTTTTTCATTAAAACAGCAAATGTTTAGTTTTTTTTTCTTTGTATTTGACAGAAATTATTTTAATGTGTATCTACATTTTTTGGACTTACAATCAAGTGCCATTATAGTTAGATAGATAGATGATACAAGCCTTTAATTGTCCCACTAGGAGAAATCTCAGAATTACAGCACCATAATGCAAAGAATAGAAATAACAGGAGAAATCTCAGAATTACAGCACCATAATGCAAAGAATAGAAATAACCGAGTAAAGCAGGGGTGTCCAACTCCAGTCCTCGAGGGCCGGTGTCCTGCATGTTTTAGATGTTTCCCTCTTGATGATGAGGGACTGTGGATGTGCCATCTGGAGCTGAGAGATGGTGGTGTGAATGCCTCGCAGGCCACCATAGCGTAACAAAGAATAGCATCGTCCGCTAACAGCTAACAGTTGAACATCTGCAGTCCAGCGTTCACAGATGACCGTTTCACAATCTCTCAGTCCCCCCATCTCCTCCTCAACCACTCTCCCCCATACTTCCAACCAACCAAAAAACGACAGAGTCTGGTGGGTTGT
>JAPTHA010000006.1:3393280-3426522 GCA_029814585.1 Gymnapogon annona | reverse complement strand
TTGATTCCAATTAAATGATAAAATTAGACCATCGTATTAGTACAATTATGGCATAGAATGTGAAATCACACCGCACAGACCATAAATAGGCCAATTCAGGAGAAACTTTGAAAGTCACCTCTTGTCTTTTTTTATTTTCTCTTCTTTTCTTTCCGTTGGCTTTGGACATCTGAACCCCTCATCTGAACTCATCACACTAAGCGTGCTGTCAAGCTGGATTAGTCCATGCAGTTTAACTGGTGGGTATTTTTTGTAACAGGGAAGGAACTCTAGGCTTTCGTCTGACAAATAAACCTTGCTGAGTCGCAGGTTCAAAGTTGATCCATTTATTTTCTGCAGGGTCGTTTCGCCCCCCGCCCCCCCTACGATTAGTTCTCCTGAGTCCAAAGTTTTCCTGCTGCAGCTTAACGATACACGTGTGGCATCATCAATAGCAGAGCCGGAGGAGGGTGAGGGAGGGGGGCGGGGTGACTGCGAGGTCGGCCCCCGTTCTGCCTGGACTGGATTTATTATGACGGGAAAACACAACGGGATGAGGAGGAAAGAAAACAACAGTTACAGACGGAATGAGTCATAGGATGCACAGGGAACTCTCTCAGTATTAGAATATCACCACGTCTGTAGCTTATGTGGGAAATTACTCCAACATACCAAGATGTCGCTGCCGCCCCCCCCCCCCCAAACCCTTATAGACCCAAATAACCACCTGTTGATGTAACCATTTAATGCCCGTTGATACATTAATCCTATCAATACATGTCAACAATTGGTGTAAAATAATAAATAATAATAATAAATACAGTTATTCATCTTTACATGGTTATCAGATATGACCCATTTGGATGTTCAGAGGCTCTGGTTACCATGGGAACATTGTCATCTTCTACAACACTGAGTCGCCAGTAAAACCCATGCAGTTGAATCAATGACAGTGGATGAACACACTGAAGAAATTGGATTCACGTTCAGTTAATGATATTTTTGCTGGAAAAAGTCAGTTAACGATTCCTCAGTAAAGATTACAAATTCATTTAAAGTTTCAATTAATTTGAATTATAGGCTCCAGTGACCCCCGCGACCCTGCAAAGGATGCAGCGGGTTTGGAAGATGAATGAATGAATAAAATGAAGTAAAATTCAAAATGAAGAATAATTAAATGAAAGTTAATTTTAATTTAAAAATAGTTAACTAATTAATCATTACAAAAATATTTTGTTTCAACCCTCTGAGACTTCTGAACTACATTTCTAAATATATTGAAATGTTCAGGTGCAGCTTTTCGCTGGCATCAGATCATCTGACTGGGATGTTTAGAAGCTCCATAGCAAATGTGGACTCATCGCTGTCTGCGGCACGAACACACTGATAAAACTATTTGCCTCGTGTCACTGTGTCAGTTCATAATTATTACTCTCCCAACATTATTAACTTCATATACAGTCATTATCATTTGTCCGAGACCAATTCACCCAACTATTAGTGAACAGTGGCATCTGTTTGCAGACTCGTAAACAATGATTAAGTTCTAACATGGAAACATAATTTTTTTGAACATTGACTCATCTACAGCACGCTGGCTATATTGTTGCACTTAAATCAAGTTATTGTTCAACAGCCCATTTCATTTCTATCACTTCCAATTAGTGTCATATTGTTTGTTAATGCTACTTGTGGCTGATTCATTAGAACGAAGGGACTTGAGCCGTGAAACATGATGTGAATAAGACTGACAGATATTACCTCGCCCAGGTGACGTCAAAAATTACCGGTGGTTACATGGATGCTTAACGAAGTCTCATTCCAGGACTGTCACACAAAAGTATTAGTCTCGACAACTGTTAGTGACAAGGTAAATGATGTAATTATGTGAAAGGCTCGGTACGGTTCATAACGATGGAGCTGCTCCAACTGAAGCTGAAACCTGCGCATGCTGTCGGCTTTGACCACGGCTTGTTTTGGATTCAACATGTGTTAAGTTCAGAGTCGGAGCCATTAGGGTTCAAGACAAAAGCAAAGGAACATTCCTTCATTCTATTAAAGTCTTGTATAGGTTCGTACTGTCTTCCCAATGATAACTATAAAGTTAGGTTCTTTTATTTCCTTTATTTCTTTCGGTATCTATTGCTTTCAGCAACATTTGGAACACGCAAAAAAGAACATGAGATAGAATGTGAGAAGGAAATATTATATAGACAAACGAGCAGCAAAACAACAAGCATTGCAGGAAAACCTGAAATCAGCCATTTCAGACCACTGCAGAAGGGAAAACCACACTATGGACTGGACAAAGGCCAGGGTGATCCGTGCTGATAGCAATAGATACCACCAATGGATCAAGGAGACCATTGAAATACGGAAACGAGACTATGAAAAGGGACGGATACACTTTATCGCACACCTGGGATGCGGTCCTGGAGAAGATGTCAGACAGCAGGGGGCGTAACAACCCCAGTCCTCCCGAAAATAGCCTATAGACAGCTCACAACAACACCATGTGATGCTTCTGAGGAAGTCTACAGGAAGTAGTTGAAACTGGTTAAGCAGGTAAACTAACACTGCACCTGTCTGATAAAAGAACCTAACTTTATAATTCCTTCATTCTACCTACCAGCGTTCAAATCTGCAGGGGTGATGCAGGAATAATGACTTCTTTCTGCTGTTTCCCTTCTGGGGTTGCCACAGCGAGTGCCCTTCCTGACACAACCCTTGTATTTGTCCCCGGCTTGGGATCGACACAATGAGACATTGTAGGCAGCAGCGTGAAGGTTCTTGCCCAAGGACCCACACTGGATGCTCATCCCGGGAATCGAACTCGGGTCCCCTATGCACCAACCCGGTGCCTTACCAACTGAGCTATCCAATCACATTTCCACTGGACCCTGATGTCTATCTACTAGAATCAAGAATCTTGTCATTATGCAAGGCACAACAAAATTTTGATTAGCAGTGCTCGGCTTAAGGCACACAGGCAACTACTATATAAAAAAGAGGCAAATAACAGTACAAGTCAGGCTTTTAAAGTGAGCAGTTTTGACAATATTGCACACAATGTAGCAGCATTTAAAGTCCAAAGTGCGGTGCTGTGTGAGTGTCAGGGGTTTAACACTCAGAATGACTAGAAACACTAGTGAATCTAACTAAACTCAAACTGTCAAAGTGTGTGAAGAAACTGACAGAAATTCTGTTGACAATCACTAAGAAATGTATCGATAGAAAATGGATATTAGGCCCCACCCCCTTCCAATTAAGATGTGGTTGAAGAAGTCAACAGTTGTGTGAACCTGGAGAAAATTACATACTGGATGAAAAAAAGAAGTACGATCTTCTCCAAGATATGCAACCACTTATCAACTAAATGGTAAATTTACCAGCGCGCCCCATTGGTTCAGCTCTATATACCAGAGCTGGGCTTGTAAGACTTAGGAGGTGTGAGGACAACATAGGTCTCTCCGACTCATGCGGTTCACTTATTCGTTGTTTTTTTTTTCTCGTTTTTGTCATTGTATCCATTTTGTGTGTTTTGTGCTCTTCATCTGTGTTTTTTTTTTTTTTTTTTCCCTGTAGTCTCTGATCCTTCTATTGTGGGCTGGGAATGTTGTCTTGTAGTGTATGAATGTAACTGTAATACTGTCTAAGAAAAACAAAAAATAAAATATATTAGGAATATATAAGGAAACGCTGATGCGTGTGATTGGGAACATGGAACATTTATCAACTAAAACACACAACACCTGAACCAAACCCCGAACCACAAAACACATTTACAAAGTACACAACAAGAAGGACAACCTACACCATCATCTAAACACAAGAGATCCTGAAGTACTTCTGGAAACAGAGTCCAGATCACAGTCCATGTGAAACAGAATGTCTGGGTTATTGGAGCTGTGATGTGAAGATGTCTATGAGGCCACACTGCTGGCTGGGCAAACAGCCCTTAAATAGCAGTCCAATAACCTGCTCAGCCACAGCCAAGCAGCGTGGCCCAGGTGTTACCAATCAATGATGCTCCTTGAAATAGAGGGTCTGGCCCAGCCACAGCATGAGCTGGCCCCGATACACAGGGAACATGAGGACTTGAGAAAGAACTGTCATTTCCAGTTGCACTAGTTTGAGAACCCTGTACTACAGAGCGCCCCCCTCTTCCATCTCCCCCACCGGGTCATTCCAGTTCCATTCCTGCATTAATTTTATCCTTGTCCCACTCTCTCAAACTTTTCCATCCTCTTTTGCTCAACTGATATCTCCTCACCTCAAACCCCCCCCCCCATGAGTCAGAGCTGTCCCTTTGGCTGCAGTTTATCAACATCATTATCACTGTGTTAATTCTGGAGCCTTATCTTTCCTAAATAAAGTGTATGGTTTTGTCTCTTTGTGCCGACATCCCGGGGCTGCACTTGAATGCAACTCATTTCTATCTTGCTCCACTTAACACTGAAAAGAACCATTTTTTTTTCTATTTTTTTATTTTTTTTGGGGGGAGGGGGTAGAGTAGGGGGTGTAGCACTAGCGTGTCTTGCATCAGCCCCATGCAAGCTAATAGGGGTATCAGCAATTGCTTGCATCGTAGAACATCAAAGCCAGCAATTCCCTCAGAACACCGAGTCCGGGTGCACACAGCGGGCACGAATGCAACGACGCACACACACACACACACACACACATACACGCACACGGGTGCATTCAGCGGGCATGAGGGAAGGAGTAGCGACTTGTTTTCACACTATATTTCCATATATGTTAATGGAATTCTTGTTATTGTGCAGAACCAGCCGGTAGGGTGATGAAGTGATGAGCTGTCCTGGCTGCAGGGAAAAGCAATGACAGGGTTAGAAAAACAGCACGTGATGGGGAAAGCTGCTTTTTTTTCCCAGCGTACTTTTTGTTCTAGAGTATACACACATACAAACGCACACGTAGGACTCATACACTCAATTGATTTCCTGCCGCCATCCGTGTTAGCGCTGATATGAATGATGTGTTTGATGTGGAGGTGAATCATTGATGTTTCTACTAACACCACATGATTATCCTGTGAACAGCTTCATTTGATGCAGTTTCTTAAAAAAAAAAAAAAAAAAAAAAAAAAAGCACTCGCATGGGAACTGGGTCATGAATTTCAGACGTTCAAACAATCCCAGACCAAAGCTGGATGAATGGGGTTTGTTTGGAACGCACTCTGCTCTCCACCCGTTAACTGATGTGCCATCATGTGTGACTGGAGTAATCGCTGCCCCTTTATCTGCACAGTCACCATGACAAACAACGCATTAGGCCTATCAAAGCCCCCTCATCATACTGGGTGAAGAAGCATTTTTTTGGGGTTTTTTTTTTTTCTCCATTTGTTGTGTAATTTGATCTGCTACTGAGTGGCCTCAGAGCGCTGCACGTCATAATATTAATTACTCAGAATGGATGAAGTTAGTCATTTCTACATGTTATCAGTTGGGTTTAATGTCATTTAAGACAAGTATAGAACTGATTATGCAGGATTTAAAAGTGAGCCCAGACAAGAACATAAACCGAAGTTCCCATTTTTGTCAAACATTTCATGACCGTATTTTAAAAGCGACGGAATCTTCCTTACTTTTGACTTTGAAAATACTTGGGAATTCTTTTGATGATGGTTTTTAAATCGGTTTCATTAATTCAGACACTCTTTAGGTGTACAGACTCATCACTTATACTCCATGAGTGATCTAGCTGGATTTCAGACAACTGTGAAGCGCTGGTAGAATCACGATAATTAAACCCAAGCATCTCCTCACCAACACTTCTAGATTTATTATTAAATCTTTGACTTAGTTATATAAAAACAATAAAAAAAGTAAAATAAAGATCATGGCATTTGTAGTAAAAGTGTGACCTCTTACAGGGTACATGATCTTGTACAGCGTCTCTACACTTTGTTTTGCATTTGTCTGTGTAACTGTGATGACACCTTTTGTAATATTCATCCATGTGTTTACCTCTATCTCCCCCAACTCACCCCCCCACTCTCTTTCCCTCTCTCCCTTGCTTTTCCCTGTCCCTTTAACCCCAGTGGGTCTAGACAGACATCTATTCTCAATGATTCGGGGTCTGCTCCATGTTTCTGTCTGTTAAAAAGGAAGTTTTTCCTCTATTCCACTGTTACCAATGTGTTCACTCCTGGAGGATTCTTTTGGGTTTCTATGACAACTAATACAAGAGTCTGGTTAGACCGACTCTATATGAAAAGCGCTGTGAGATAACTTGCCGTGAGTTCGCGCTATATAAATAAATTTTGCTTTGATGTTCTTGTTGTCACTGAATCACAAGTTGCACACATTGACCGTTTCAGTGTTGATGTGAATTTGACCATCGATCTCCTGAGTTCATCAACCCACTTTGTCAGTTTCTCAATTTTTCTGTTAAATAACGTGATACTTTGATGTGGAAAATTAACGACCGTACCTTTTTGTGAGTGTGTCAAGGCTGTACTAACGTTTATACATCATCCATCCATCCATAGTTCAGGGGAGCAGAACACTCTGTATGTACCATAAGGCAGAAAGATAAAAAGATTTACTAACAATTTTACCAATTCAGACAACTGCAAAATCAATTTAACTGCCAACGTCGGAGACTTAAAGTACAGAAAATGGATAGTTTTTTTTTTTTTGCTCATGCTACACGGCCCTCACTCAGTGTTTTATTGACCGTAACTTCACCCTGTTGCTTCAATTCCGTTTTCCTGCTACAAACAATGAAAACAAAACAATAAAAGAATATGATTTAAGGCTGGAAGTTTGCAATCGTAGAATTTGTCCGTCGATCCACAGCAATGCACATAGAATAAACTTCTCCAATATCTGACGCGATTTAAAAGTATCTGTGTCTAGATCTGCATTTCATTTAACCCAATGGGCAATTCAGTTTGCAGCAATTTAACACCAGCTGTGGTGAGAAGCAATAATAGTGATGAAACTACTAAAATACAATGCACAATTGCAATATAATACAACAGCATTATAAATTACAATATTTTTACTGTTTATAGTACTGTTTATATTGATGTGTAGTATTTCCGCTGTTTACTATATAGTACTGTTTACATTGATGTGTAATATTTACCCTGTTTATAGTACTGTTTACATTGTGTAATATCTACATTGTTTTCAGTACTGTTTACATTGTTGTGCAATATTGCACTGTCCATTTTATTTATTTCTTGTTTATATTGACTGTGTGTGCTGTCACCTTCGCACCCTTGCACTGCAGCCACTCAAGGCTTTGGATTTACTTTTGTAATTGTGCACTTTTGTATTCTCCACATTAA
Organism: Gymnapogon annona; assembly: GCA_029814585.1. Classification (NCBI taxonomy): domain Eukaryota; kingdom Metazoa; phylum Chordata; class Actinopteri; order Kurtiformes; family Apogonidae; genus Gymnapogon; species Gymnapogon annona. Next base: position 3,419,222 of record JAPTHA010000006.1, on the reverse strand, counting down.
TTTATTTGTGTTATCAGTTGCCAATCTATGACATTTCGTTGCCAGATTCATTGTGTCTGTGTGATGACAATTAAAGGAAGTCCAAGTCTAAGTCAGTCAGTGTGCACCACATACCAATATAGTACATATAAAGCAGTACAATGCCATGGAACAGCCAGCTTTTTCTTAGAAATACAGCTTCATATGGATGAAAGAGGACTGAGTGGGATGTCAGTCCAACTGGCCTTTTGTTGGACTTTGACTCAGGATCCTGACCCGCCTCCATCCTAATCCAGACCCCCTGTCCCTGCCCTTTCTTCTTCTGCTCACTGTTCCGCCCAAATCCAATGGTGTTAACGTCTGTAGGAGTTGTTCAATGCCTGGGCGACAGATGACTTCACCTTAATGTAGCTGCATTTACTGTTTATAGTAAAGCAAAACAACATTACCTATTGTGGCACCTTATTTAAAGCCTTGTTATTTCTTTCATTTGTCACGTAGCAGGACCAATAGACCAGGGAATTGTTTTATTCCGGCTGCCATCAAGTCCTAGAATAGTGTGTGATGTGTGTGTTTTGTGATGTATCTGACATTCGGCTTTGATGTGTGTACTGCGTGCTGTATCATAATCAATACCAAAGACCATTACCATTAAGACTGTATCCGTTAGACCCCACAGCAGCATATTCACACAAATAATAAACAAACATCTTTTTTAATATATAACATTTGGCCTGGAAGAAAAAACAAAAACAAACTGAACTACTTGGTCCTTTAGAAGGTTTGCACCCCGGATGTTAGGTCTACGTTCAAATAAAAAGTGATGGGTTTGGTGTTTATTTTCTTGGTGTCAGTGCAAAGATCGCAGCTTTATTTTGTAATTGTTTTCTTGTCAACAGTAAAAAGAAAAAAAAAAAAAGAAAAAAACATCTATGTCTAATGTAGCCACAACTTTGGAAAAAGTATTTTTCTCCAGCAATTTCACGATATTTGATACTGTGTATAGTTTTAAAGGTTTTCCAGAGCCTTATTTCCACTATTGTTGGTCAATGTGTCAGTTTAAGTCATGTTCTGACATTAGTGTTGTGTCCCCCAATAAGGCTCAAATGTATGAATCAGAAACAACAGGTCACAGGTTGTTCTAAATGTTGTCATCTTGGATGTGTGTAGAGCTAAACCCATTGAAGATGATTTCTATCCAGTAGTTGATCAGCGATTCACAGCCTGATGTTTGTCCTCGTGCAGGTTCCATTGGCTCTGCGTAGCACTGACCTGTGAGGTGTTCAGGCACCTGATTAAGATGTCACCACATGTCTCCCTGTGGAAGTGTCCCAGGTTGATTGGGAGGAGAGGAAGAACGAGCTGGAGGGATCAGACTGTAAATTCCAGCTGACCTGAGAATGCCTCCGGACCCCCCAGGACCAGCTGGAGGCAGCGACTGCCAGGCGTCTGGGACAAACTGATGCGCCTGCTGTTGTTAAAACTGGGCTGAGGAACTAAAAGTGGATCTTTGGGTGAAGTTAAGAGTCCAAACAAACAAGTCAAGGACTGTTTTGGCAAAACGGTGTCTCTGATGGATGTCATTTTAAAGTTTACTCTTTTTGTCAAGTGAAAAACCACTAGACATCATAGGAAATATGTCTACTTTAGATCCAGCGACAACAATGCAAGCAGTAAAAGGTAAACGTATCAGACAAAACCTCCTGAGTGGAAATATTCTAGGTCCTCATTTACTCTTTGAAAAGGTTTTAATGACTTACGGCTAAATCTCAGTTTTCATTAATTGTCTAACTCAGTCACTAATCAGCACCAAACAACGAAACGTCCATACCATCAACATCCGCCAATTATATTAGGCATTGGGTTGAAATCAAATCTATTTTGAAGATTAAATCTGTAATGAAAGTGTTGCTTCATTCTGTTATGAATAATCTTACCGACAATGGCAGCTGTGAGGACTGTTTATTGTAGGGTTATCTAGTTCTAGTAGTATTTAGTATCTAGTAGTAGTAGTTTAATCCGAGTTTTCTAGGTCAAAGTTCAACGGTTCAGGAAGTAAAACCAAATATTAGAGAGTCGGCTGTGATAAGTTGGAGGCAGCAGCAGAGTCAGAGGAACACAAGTGGAGAAGCAACGATGAACCAACACCCAACTGACTGGAATTCAATGACAGAGATCTGTACATGGTGGGGAGTGTTTATGCTGAAAACCAGGATTTTGTACTGAGGAAATGAGGATGGAATACAGGTGTGTTTGTTTGGCCACGCCCTCTCACACCTACAGGAAGAGGGGTCAGTAAGAGGACAAGGAGGGGATTGAAAAATATTTGTGCATGTTGAAGAAAGATATTTGCACAACTATTAAGAATCAAAAGTCGTTGCGAGTCTACTCCCAACATTTTTCCACATATAAAAATAATTTAGGAGCCAAACCCTCTTGACCCGTAGACCCGAATCAGCAGTGTCAGTCGTCAGTGTATGGGACATGTATAAAACCCAACGTCTCAGAAAAATATTGATGACCCAATGACCCATCAGTATCAAAACTATCTTGAGAGGTACCTTCAGTTTGGTTTTATGAGAAGAGGACAAGCTGGGGGCTGGGGTGTTAAACTTATTGTCACGATACAGGTGAGGATTGGACCCAGAAGCAGATACACACCAGATGCATGTTTAACAAAAAAATTATTTTCTGGATTTCACAATTAAGGCAAATTTCAACTTCTACTATCATCAATAAATTCTTATAACAAAAAGCAACTCTGAAAAATGCATGAATACAATTCAACAAAAAAAGCCTATAACAGGAAAATCCTATATTCAAAACTATAACAGAAAATCTCACTTACGTGGCAAAAGGACACAATATTAGAAATTAACATTTACTTCCGAACTTGAATATTTTCTACCAAACAAACACACGTACTAACCAACTCTCTCAAGAGGAAACCAGCGAATCAGTCGAACTCTCCAACAAAGACAAGACAAACTGACACTAAACTGAAGGACTCACGCCGACTTTATACACAGGGAGACACCAGGTGCGGGACATTAGGAGGGAATCAGACATTGGACACAGGTGGGATGGGAACTGGGTGTGAAGCTAAGCTACAGCACAAGTGAGGAGAAGACGCTGGACTACATCAGACCTACAAAATAAACACAGACAGTCATGCACACATACAACCACCCCCTGACACTTATAATACTACTGACCACATCTACCATGACTAGAGTCAACTTTGTGAAAACATAGGAAAATGCCTTTGGTATTTTCATCAGGGAATGTGGACAATGCTGTTTAATTATGAACGGACTATCTATCTAGAGTATAGCCATCCCCCCAATCGTTCAATTAGCTTACTCCAGCCAAGGTCAGTTATATCAGTGTACTCATATTTTATGTAACCCTTAAAAATGCCTGTGTTGAGTTTGCACAATGTCTTTTTAATGAGCACCGATCTTCATATCTTCCTGCTGCTGTTGTTGAGGCATTCCAACGCACACGCAGCCCAGACGACTCGGCAGGGTTCTGTTTTTGAAATAGAGATTGGGCTGGTCTCTGTGGGACTGTCAGGAGTTTATACTCACTGTTGGAGATTCTGTTTTATAGATTGTCTATATTGACTGGTGTGCATGAAGGCTCAGTGCGTAGCCTGTGGACGTGTAATCAATAATGTACTGAACGTCAATGAGATATGTAGTTGGATTTATACTTTTCACAAAGCACACACACACACATACGCACTTTGATGGCTTTGTCTTATGATATATTGTAAATAGATGTATGGTTTTGCAGAGCAGCTTTTTGGGGACGTGTACCCAAATATCAACACAGTGCAACATAATATTTTAAGGGCAGATACACGGTGTTGTAAGCAAATGACAATGTTGTTACATTTCCCCTTAAATTAATAATCAACATCTTATAGACATTGGTCAGAAACTGGGAGAGGAACACAACTAGGTGCACAATAACCATGAAATTGGGTAAGACCATGAAAGATCTTACCCGAAAGTATTTAAGGACAGGATGGATGGTCGGACACCGAAAGGAACCAACCAAAAACAGAACGCTGGACACTTGGAGAACCCACAGTCCACTGACCTGAGAACTGAGACTCTTTTTAAAGACTAGCACTGATCAATCAAAGGAAGCTGAGGGGAACGCAGCAGGTGGATCTGATAAACACTAACGACCTGTGGATCCTAACAGCAAAGAAACATATCGAGGGGGATCTGAGCCTGTTTACCTTCAAACCAATGCTCCATCCGTATCTGATCCTGGGGCTTTCGTCTAATGATCAAGTAAACAGCATAATCTTGGTTTTCGGACAATAGCAATAATCTGATTATGAAATTTCAGGTTAACACGACTGGATTTAGTGTCCCCCTGCACTCTAGTGTCCTAGATTAACCGGTAAACAGTTTAATCTGATTTATTTAGGTCTTTTATGTCTGCACATGTGTGAATGCAACTGAAATCATAGAAAATGGAAGTTTTGTTGTCAAGCATCAGTGGAAATGTATCAGATCTGTTTATTATAATTATGTTCTTTTGATTGTCACGTAAACAGACTCCATGTCAGTTAGGGACATTAGTCAAAAACTAATTTTTAAACCAAAAGAGTAATTTTTCCTGTTTGTCGTGTCTGTCGGATATGTAATGACGTGAATGATCATTTTAAAGTTTTCCTTCTATCGCACCATCATCTATTCGTTAACGGATGTATTGTCTCGCGGCGTATATTAAAACCTTTGTCAACATAATGACTTAATGCAATTCAATACGGAACAAATGCTTCAACGACTGCACCGTTAACTGTTTCCATGAGACAAACATTTGCACAGTAATTATTATTCAGTCGTCTGCATACATCTTCAGTAAACACTTGTGTTGACGCCGCGCACAGAACATGGCGGCGCACCAATGTTCCAGTTACTCCGAGAAGAGAAAAATCTGTTATGTCTGTGACAATATATTTCCATCTGAGTATTTTTTTTTCATTTTGACCATGAGTCGATGCATGACCCGTGTCTATACCCTGTGGTATACTGATCTTCAGCATGACTACAGCCTTCCTTAACTTAACAAATCTGCATTTTCATTTATATATTTATATTTGCTTTTTATACTTTTGTGTATCTCATGAATAATATATGACCTATTTACGGAGCGCCAACATTAACTTATGGAGAAATGCGTAATATAGCAGTGTTTGCGCAATATTGGTGACAACAAAACATTCTGTCAGATCCACAGTTGACTATGACAGTGGTTCACACCTCAAACCCGGCACCTCCTGCAACTTTGCGAAGGTTATGCATAAAACTAGTTTCAGGGATTGTGCACTTTTTTCATGGTCAAATTCAAACACTTTCTAAGTACTTTCAAGGTAAATTTTCTTTTCAGTTTTCCCATATCATTAAAGGAGAAATTTATGTCTTGCACTCCATCAACAGAGCGGTGTCTCCTCTTATGTCTATCATCTTATGGGCTAACATCAGCTGTGCTTTAATTCTCAGTTGCGGTAATGTCCTACACTCAACTATTGAGGAATGCTAGCTTTGTTTTTAATTTAGCCCTTTAATAATTCTCCCTTACTGACATTGGAATTCAGAAACATCATATACTTCTATATTTTGGTCTAGCATGCAGCTAATGGTTAGCCAACAAATCAAACATGTACGGCTAGTCATCTTTGCGGTGTACCTTTCATATAACTCGAGAGTGCTGATTCTCCCATAGCAAAAAGTTGAATCTCCTTTTGCCTTATTTTAGAGCAGGATACATTTGGATTTAGTTCACATTTTGTCCACTGTTTGTACTTTTCGGTTTCCAGCCCACATTCACTAAAACCGCAACCACCTGGCATGTTGTTGGGGGCGTGACACAATACAATCACTTCAGCTCTCCCGAAACACATCACAGTGTGAGTTGTGAAGTTGTCGTTTTTAATCTGACGTACTTTATTTCCCTCCATTTAATTTGTGGTCCATTTAGTCTGGCAGCCCAGAAATATGGTAGAAATTTCAAGCATTTACAAGCATGTTACCCAAAATTCAAGTATTTTTCAAAAATATAATACACAACATTAAAATCCAAGCGTTTTCAAGCATCCGTACGAACCCTGGAGCTTCATTCTTATTGATTAAATCCAACCTGACCCTGCTATTTTATATTCAATCAGAAGATGAAAAAGCTACAGGTTCACTAACTTAGATATTCTAAAATACATTTTTTGATAGGTCAGATTGATTTGTCAAATATTTAGGGAAGCCTGTGTTATATATATATATGTGTGTGTATATATATATATAACTATTGATTGTAATTATTGATTTTTCGTTCCACTGTCGATAGCATTTATTTATGGTGAAAAGGCTTGGAAGACAATCAATCAATCAATAATGTGTATATAATAATCATGTAATTAATTCTACATTAGAATTATGGCTAGAGATAGGTAGGTAGATAGATAGATAGATAGATAGATAGATAGATAGATAGATAGATAGATAGATAGATAGATAGATAGAGATTTTTAGTATGTGTTCTAAACCGTTTCACCATAAATAAATAGATAGTGGAATAAATGCCACATCACTACAATAGTGCAGCTGTTGATTTCTCACTGCCTTGGATTGAACAATGTATGAGTTGGATTTTTTCCGCCCTGGATTCTGCACAAATGAGCCGAGGAACCTTCTAAAACATTTTCTTGCTACTTTGCATCACTATAGCTATGAAGACGTTTGGCGCTAAATGTTTATGTGCAAGCATTTAGCCTTTTGATGCCATTTATTCGTCACACCCCCAGCGTGTAAAGTCCTCCAAAATGCGATTTAAGCCGAGCACAAAGAGAAGCCCCATTCACCGGTCCGACGGCTCTGTACAGTGAAAGGACATGTTTCAAAAGAGTTTTTTTTTCTTTTTTAAACCAGTCTTCAGGTTGTTCTTGCTGCGCACAAACACTTTTTTTAAACTCTGAATGAGAGCGTTAGGCTTATTCAACGCTCACCTATTGAGTCCCTTTCCTCTTGTAACATATTAATCACTTTTACTGCAGAACAGTGGCAGGTTAATCCAATAAAACCCAGTCGGTGATGAATTTGCACAACGTCTGTCAAATAAAATGCTCAGAAAATATCTGAGCTGGAAGACATTTAGTGTTTTACTTGGCGGGAGGTCCCCACACAGTGGCGTAAAAATAATCACAACCAAAGTAAAATTACCCAGAGAACACCAGGCTTGATCAGGTGACAAGCCCACCCCCTGCTGACTGTGTCCCTCAGACTCAACACTGTTTTAGTTAATGAAATATATAGTGGAATTACAAAACTGTGAGCTTTATACACTCATACACACACCGAGACTTCAATGTTGTGCAAGTTTCTTCCAAACCTCTGACAGACATGTTTCTGTGACTGTGGATTCGATGGGTGGAAGTGACATAGAGCTGAGTATCATCAGCGTAGCAGTGACACGACAAACCCTGTGGTCTGAGTCAGTGAGGTGGTCTATGTGGCAAAGAGGAGTGGTCCAGCGCTGAGCCTTGAGAGACCCCCATGACAATGTTTTGTAAAATTAAAAAATATTGAAAATGAATCGGCCATGCCTTTCACTACTTACAAAGTAATCTGTTACTGTCATGCATGACTTTTGGCAAGACTTTACTCCCAATTCTGACTATGACTGCATCAAGGTTTACGTACATTCTCAGGATTCTGAACAAATGTGCATCGTCGCTGCTTTATGATAGAAGGAAAGTTGACACTAAAACGAGTTAAATCTCTTCCATATTTTCCCAGCCTGCTTTGAGCTGATAAACACTACCAGCATCACTATGTCTTGATCAGATCTGGGTGACACTATTACGCACTTGAACTTCTGAGGATTACAGATGTGGCAGAGATGGCCGTGGGCTGGCCTCCGAGTCGTCACGGGGACGGGGGCCGCGGCTGATAATTGGTCGTGGGACTTGGTGGCAACAAAACCGCGCGGCTTCAGTAATGAGATTAATGATGTTGTGTTAGGTCTCGTTTCACCGTGGAGAGGATTATCTGCTAACGGTGCCACTAAGGTGAAGGAAAGGACAATTACTCAGACACGGATTCATCAGGGCCCGTTCTGTACTCGGCCTCGGCTCCAAATGATGTTTCAGAGCTGGGTCAGGGCTCATTCCCACAGAATAAAAAAGCAATTTACTCAAAAACTTAGCAATGAGCATTAGGGAAGTCAAAGTCAATTGTTTTCAACCCGACTGTTGCAGAGTGAGTGTTACGTTCTCCAAAGTTCACTTCACCTCCTGATCAAACACCTCAAGGTGAATGTAAATATGCTTCTTGGCTGAATAATGATGTGCTTTTTTTTTTTTTTTTTCTTTATGGGATAAATTTTCTTGAGCTCTGCCCTTGTCGCACACAGGGAAAAGAGTCATTACAAATGATCTTTGAACGTCGTGAGGTTTAAATGATGCGTCGTTGTACCCCAGGGATGTCACTTTTACGCTGGTCCACCTCAGGCTCGTATGAACCATACACAGGGACGGTGGATGTTTTGTGGTTTTTATTTTTATTCTTCTATTTTTTTTTAATTCTAACATGTCTTTATATGTTGAATGTTAACTTCAGGACATAACTACACAGTACAGAGTGCCAAGTTTTCGTATATTTTTAACCCTTTGTGACCCCTGATATATCTGCTGGGCGTTCTGAACGTACACCTCAGGCCTAAAGTTTGGACACGCCTTCTCATTCAATGTGTTTTCTTTATTTTCATGACTATTTCCATTGTAGATTCTCACTGAAGGCATCAAAACTATGAATGAACACATGTGGAATTATGTGGAGTTTTTTGTCTGTTATGTAATGTCGTTATTTAATGTCATCTGTGGGTGTGTGAAGCCCTTTGAGACCTGTCGTGTGATTAAGGGCTAATTTGATTGATGTAAAGTGTCTTTGAGTGTCCAAAAAAGCACTATATAAGTCTGAGGTGAATGAATGTAACGAACGAAAAAAGGTGAAATAACTGAAAACATGTTTTATATTCTAGTTTCTTCCAAACAGCCACCCTTTATTCTGATCACTTTTTTCCACACTCTGTACATTCTCTGGATGAGCTTCAAGAGGTCGTCACCTTAAATGTTTTTCACTAATTATCACTAATTATAAGGGTTCATTAGTGGAATTTCTTGCTTTATCAATGGGGTTGGGACCATCAGTTGTGTTGTGCAGAAGTCAGGTTAATACATAGCCCACAGCCCTATTGGACAACTGTTCAAATTCATATTATTTTATTATCATTATAGATTTATTATTTTGATGCCATCAGTGAAAATGTAAATATGTAAATAATAATAAAATAATAAAAATAATGTAAATAGTCATGAAAATGCAGAAAATGCATTGAATGAGAAGGTGTGTCCGAACTTTTGGCCTGCACTGTGTGCATAAACATTCCTATAAATATAACCGCTTTCTCAATAGGATACATTTAAAAATGTTTCGATGGAATAGACCTTGTTCTGTGCATAGATATGTGCATCCTAAGTACACCCCTGCCTAAGGAATGGGGAGAAAAGACAGGTTTAACACCCAGGTTTAGCATGTTTAGTTTTAGCTGTTGTCGGTTTTCGCAGGATGTGAGTGTCAGTGAAGACTCAGTGTTTTTGCACAATGACACCAATGCAGTACATCAAACACACACGTGTTCCATTATAGACACCCATTAGTCATTTTAAACAAACTGCTTTTATCTCGCAGGCATTGATTTCATTTCATTTTACAAAGAATCACAGAGACAGGACTGAATCATTACTGCAGATGCTCCTGACATCTGCCCTGCAGCACTTTAGAAACATAGACCTGCTTGTACAGGCTGTGAAAAACATCAACAGCAGCAAGGCTATGACTACAAAATAAAAAAAAATAAAAATAAAATAAAAATCTGAAGGAACACTGTGTTATTTTTCCCCTTAGCGTAGACGGTAAAAATGAGCTGAAGTGAATGTATGCCTCCACCATGGAAATGAGTCCCAGCTCAAAGAAATAAGTACGAATACTATTAGTTATTAATGCTAATGTGCACTTTGTAAAGCAAAGTATTGTGTTTTCAGGTGGGTATATCAAATAGAAATGGACATGCTTCAAAGAGTCCTGCTAAGTGTTTGAAAACATAAAATATGGCTGTATGTTTTAGAGAATGACTGGCACTAATGGATAGTTGGTGTAAGCCAACTGTAGTGATTAAAAATGTAAAGCCCTTAAAGGAATATAGCGTTTTTCTTCTTTTCATTTTTTATTGTGGGTTTGTCAGCGCTACTGACATTTGTCACCGCGCACACAGTAATTTGCCCTGTTGTTAATATAAAAAGCGGTTAGTGCATCTTTAAGTCAACATAAAACAGCTGAGTACTTTGTTAGCGTTCAGCAGTTACAGCTCCCAGGAGGTTTAGAACACGCATATATTAAGAAGTAGTAGCTGGTGAATGTAGGGTGCATTGGGACTTTGACTCTCTATTGTATTATAAATAGGCAGAAAATCACTGTTGCAGTCACACACAGACAAACGTTCCTTTATTGTGTATTTATGGACAGTTTGCACATTTATGATTTATCATTAGCAACAAGGATGATTCATCAACTGTAATAAAACCTCTCATGTTGTATTATTTGGAAAACAAATGAGCATGAATAAATAAAATGTGAATAAATTTATTTTTTTTCTCTTCCTTCCAGTGACTGAACTTGCTGTATACATTATAAATCAATTCATCTAGCAAAAACATATCCTAACTTTATAAAATATGCATTTTTTGTTCAAGTCCAGTGTCTTCAAAAGCATCCTAAACCCAAAAAAAAAAGGGAAGAAATCTTTTAAATCAGTAGTGAAATGCCACTATAATACATATTCCAGAAATATCATGAGGTTCTTCTCTAATAAAAACTGACATCAAACAATCTAGAGGAAAACCTACCGAGGTGCACAAGAAAAGACATTCTCTTGATGGCACAGAGGGGGTATAAATTAGGACAGATTATGTTCTTTTGAGAGAGTTCAGATACAAACATTCTACTTACATGTTCTTTGCCTTTCCAACAACACTGAGGCAAACAGTGTGATCACATTTAATCAGAAGTAACACTTTATTTTACACTCTGCTTAGCTTATGTGCACTATAGTCCCAGCATTCACTATTCAAATGTGTTCAGATACGTACTCTGAAGTACAGTTAGTGCTGATGTTGGTCTCAAATATTATATTTATATGTATTTCCATATATTATATTATAATATACTTAAAGGTCATCTTGGGTTTAAATTGGATAAGTTATACATTTGCAGGATTTTGGTTAAAGGCTACCTATATATTGATAATGGATAATCGTTTTTAGGATTAATATTTAGGGAAACATTGAAGGAAATATACAACCCGCATACAATTGTCCAGGTTTGGCATGTGTGCACTGAAATTAAGTTCATAATTGGACAAACTTGGGTGAAAATCAATAAATCAGTCACCTTTAAAAAAGTTCTGCATCTCAACTGCAGTCGCGGCAGGTGGTTTACCCAGTTAAATACCTCAGGAGCTTGTTTAGGCACTGGCAGCCAAGTTGAAGGCCTTGACAATCACTGTTTAGAAGACACGAAGGCCGATAATTTCTGCTCCTTGTCACAAATACACCTCACTGATTTCAGTCTCGGTATTTCCCGTGACAATTCGCCAAAATTCTGTATTTCCTTCAGTCACTCGCACGGTTGACATCAGATACACTTTTCTCACTGAGTAATGTTTTAGAAGATAACGTTTAGCATCAAGTTACTGACGTAAATTAGCATTAGCTGCCGAGCTACGATACTTGAAATAACTAGTAGCCACCACCAGCTAATTAACTTGTCAGTATATAAAAAAAAAAATGTTAACAGTTGTTGGCTTTGGCTGTGATAAATTGCCAATACATTGGTTTTCTTCATGGTTAATAGCTTCTGTAAATACTTCTGTTGTTGTGCATCTATCATAGAGTCAGCCTCACTTATTGCTGCTAGCTAATTGATATTATAACTGTGCCAAAAAATAGAAAAACAGCTCGACTGATGTTGGTTTTAGACATTATACCTCTTCAGTACATGTGGTTTTCCAGTTTTTGTGTACATGTAACTAGGACTAGCTTCCAGCACAGAATAATGTGGAATCTACAGTTGGCGTCTAGTTGTCAATGAGAAGTACTGTATGTCATAGCTGCTCTGTGTAGCCTGCTGCTGCTAGATAGCTAGCTTGATAACAGTGCCAAAAGAACGCAAAAACTAGGGCTGACTGGTGATTTTGAGACGTGATACATTTCCAGAATGATGGGATTTTCCAAATGTATTTCAAAAGTTCTCAAAGGCCACATGAAAACATGAAAAGGATGCATCTTGACATTTTGACAGAAATAAAAGGCTTACTTGACAACGTTTTTGGCACAATATGACAAGATCTTGCTGTGGAGTAGCGACTATTACATTAATGTAATACTGGCTAATAATTTTGAAAACAATATTGGTTAATAAAATTGAAGAGGTAATGAAATAAAACTATTAACTTAACTGTTGAATTTTTCCCAAGGTCACCATTGACCTAATTTTATTCTTATTATGGTCCTAACAGAGGTGAAACATGAAGCTACTGCCACCTTCCACTTGGCAGAAAAACTGGTCAGTAGTTCTACTCAAAGGTATCACCACCTCGCTGCCATGTCTACTTATTCCTAATTATGATTGTATGTCTTGTGTGACTTTACAGTACCCCAGATGGTAACATTATTGGGGTTAAATGACACTTCTCTACTTATTGCTTGGCAACCTCAAATTGTCGGACCAAATCACCTCATCGTCTACTTATTACTTTTTTTTTTAAGCTTATAATCCAACAAAGTGAGGTGAGTTGAGATGTCCTTGTGGGTCCGTTTCGAAGTTATAAATGTTGGTGAATGGACCTCATGTTAAAATGAATAAAATCAATCAAAACACCAATCCATGTGTGAACTTCCTCTGAACGGACTGTATGCAAATGAATAGATAACAATACAGACCTGCAGTGGACTTTGCTAAAGGGCCCCAATGTTACTCATATAGAAAAAGAGCCTATTGGCTCTGATTTAAATTCTTTTATGTTGTTGTTTTGTGGTTATATTTCTACTGATCTCAATATTGCACATTTTAAAATAGGTGTTTTTCTATGAAATAGTTTACAATGACACAGCAGTAAAAAAAAAAAACCTCTCAAGAGGCCCCACGTTATTTTATACACCACTTTTAATCGTTCTTTATAATCTGAAAATTGGACTGATGAAAATTCTGAAATTTCCCAGAGTAGGACTAATAAAGGTATATCTAATCAATGTGAGTATTTGAAGGGACCCCGTGTCATTTTTATATGTAGAACAGCATTTGAATGGCTCTTTACATTGAATTTCTATCATTATTATCCTACAGATACCATTTTAAATTTAATACATGAAATGAACCAAAACTAAAATAAAAAACACACATTTTTATAATAGTAGTGAGATTATTTGACAGGATTATAAATGTTGGCAGATGGGAAATTTGGTCTATGTATATTTGTATATATAGAATCCCAACAGGCTCATATACATGCAGTTTTTTTAGATGCATGTGAAGTGGATTAGCTAAATATGCAAACATCTTTTGAAGTGCATTTGGAACCAAAAAGAAATCCCAAATTATACTGGAAATGGATCAAATGCTGTAGTTTAGTTAAATATTTAGTGAAAGTATTTTGAAAATGTTCTCTCCTGTTGGCTGTCACAGTGAATGAACTGTTATTATTCGCCCACATAAGATATTAAGAACTTTCCACTTATCTTTTTTTCCCATCATATATATATATATATATATATATGTATACCATCTACTTATACACTTACCCTCATTTCTTTACCCATTCATTTAGAGCAGCTAATTCCTAAATGGAGCGACATTGTGGCTCCGCTTGTGGCTGCGACGAGTTCTGTGACACAGCCTCCGCAAAACACACTCACAGAGAGAGATTGTAGAATAAAGTGCACTGTAACTGAGTCATACACATCTTTTTCGAGTCCAGTAGTTGTGCGCTACGCAGCTTCAGACGGGGCAGAGGGCTCTAAGGGCTCTGCTGGGGTCATTCATCAAGGTTGGACGGTGGAGAGCTGTGCCTCTTGTTGGTATTAATAGCCTGGGGTGAAATACTGTCGGTCTTCTCCATGGTGAAGACAATCTGGCAACTTGGGTGAGCCCTAAGATACTATTCTCCACCCTTTTATTTTCATTTTAATGACTTAAGCCTCGTTCTGGACCTCATTTTCCTCGAGCTGTTTGAAAACATCAGAAAACACCTCCATCTTATACACTAAATATACTCTTACTATTGCCGGTGTTCGGTAAATCATATTACTCTGATAAATTCATGATTGATAAATTATTTTCTCTTTGTAAGACAATAAACTTAAAATAATTTGTGGTAATTAAGGCAGTCTTTCCATTTAGAAACAAGACATTTCAACTCAGGAAAAATGTAACAGGATAGGAAAGAAAAAAAATAAAAGGTTGGACTTGTCCCAAAGAAGTCATGTTCACTTGCTCCGTAGTTAAAACCTTTCACTGTCTTGAGGAAATAGTCTTGTAAAGGTCCTGCTCGTGTTCTCATTATTTCCATCATCATCTTAATTTCCATGAGGTCCACCAAGACCTTTAAGAAGCCTCGGTTTCAGCGAAGGAGGAGAAACCTCTGCTGTGGAGTTATACGTGCACGGACGGTACACTCTTGTTGAGGACCTGCGCTCGCATCAGTTGGACGCTGGTCATGATCTTCTTCTGGTGGCCCATCAGAGTCACGCCCAGCCTCTGGATGTCCCTGCAACGCAAACACACACACACGCACACATGCACAAGTCAATGGATATTTTTTTACAATCAAACTGCACAGTTTTTGAGTAGCTATTATCTGCAGGTGATGAGATGAATATACGAAGTTTATAGCTTATGCTAATTCTCAACTCCAGTCTGTAACACTATAGTATAATGCATACTGTACAATAAAATGTAAACAAAAACCAAAAAGAGAGATTTTTAAAAAAAAACAATACACAGTTACGTGATTTACAAACCCTGATAGTATTGGACTGGTCTGGTTCACTTCAGGTCATATTGGTCTGTATGTGGAACTTGAACTACCATTGACTGTTAATATCTTCAGTGTAATCTTTACATTTCAGAAATTCATTCCACGGTCCGGGCTGGATTGGACCCTTAGACAGCCCGGTTTTGACCCACAGGGCAAATGCTTGACACCTGTGCACTTACTCATTCTGCCACCAGACTGATGTTATTTTTGCACCAGACGCAGGTGTTTTTTGCCCATTTTGTGTGTTTGTTTTTTTTAAACCAAGTTCAGACGCTCATTCTGTTGTGCTTGTGTTTCTTCCAATGGTCACTGTGTCAGACTAGGTGATTAATCATAAAATATTGACGTGTCAAGGCCCAAAGACATGACAGACAACACTTTAATCTTCGACCAAAACACTGGGTTCCCAAAAAAGGTAACAAAACCAGACCAACGGTGACACAAAGGGGACAGAGGGGGCTAATGAGGTGTCAAAAATACCATTAAAGATACAACACATAGGTTCACCTGAAAGTCTACATTTGACACATTTAAAGTGTGAACCTGACATTATTCATATTTACTACTTTTCACCTTTTAACTTTAACTATATAATATATCAGACGCTGAGGACCATGGCTTTAAAGCACAGGTGTCAAACATGTGGCCCGGGGGCCAAATCCAGCCCGCCAAAGGGTCCAGTCAGGCCCTTCAGATGAATCCGTGCAATACTGAAATGACACTGAAGATATTAACAATAATACTTGTTCAGGTTCTACATTCAGAACAATTCAGTCTCATGTGGGTCAGACCAATAAAACACTAACACGACATACAACACAATACAACATAATAACTAGAACTATAACATAAGAACTCCAAATTTGATCATGTATTTACATAAACAAAACACAAAGTAGTATTTAACGAAAATTTTTGTGAATAACCTGAACAATTATGAACAACCTGAAATGACTTAAAAGAAGTCAGTGCAATTTTCCTGCCTTTTATTAAATATTATGTCAGTTATAATACTGTACTGCACATATGTAAATGTTAAACTGAAGTAGATGGAGGCAAGTGATTTGCTGTGGTGACCCCTGAAGGGAAAAACCGAAAGAAGATAATATTGTTAAAAATACACTTATCTTTTCAGTTTGTTTGTGTTTATTCATGTTGCTTTAAAGGACCGTTTTTAATGTGAACATTTCCATCATATAATTTGACGTGTTTCACTCTAAAAACATAGAGGAAAGTTTGGAGTTGACATTATTTCTATATTATTATGGTATTATTTTACCAGTTCGGCCCACTTCAGATCAAGTCTACCTGAATGTGGCCCCTGAGGGAAATGAGTTTGACACCCCTGCTTTAAAGGGACAACCACTGTAGATGTGTAGTACCGCCGATGACCACTAGGGGCTGGGGACAAAAAGGCCTCGACTATCGACCTGTATCTCTTCTACAAACTGACCTACTTTAACTAGGAAGTTATATTGTAAACAGATAAGTGTAGATATGTGTAGTTGATACAACAGTTCAAATGACAAAACCTAACTGTGCCTTCCTGCATTTACTACCATCCGTATGTTGTTGTTGTTTTTTTTTTTTAACATTCAGTAGACAGATTGAAAGGGGCCGGACTATAGTTTGCATCAACAAAAGTGTCACAAATGTTTGAAGAAGATGATCTTTTTAGCATTGCTAGAATTTAACATTATCTCATTCATCAAGTATTGTGCTTTCCCATTTCAGAATCAACTTCAATGCCAAGTATGTAATTTTTCTTGCCATTGAGATGCACTTCAAATAAACATTTCAAATGAACATTCAATAAATACACATTATCTACATAAGTCTCCAACAAACTCCAAGTATTAAAACTGAGAGTCTATCAACCATTGGGTGAAGCTCATGGTCCAAACATTCACTTATATCATACTATGTTATATTATATTATACTATGTCTAATACGCAAAATGTCTTTTAGTTTTTACCCGTCTTCATAATTCACATTCAAAAAGCAAACTCTTCCTTTTAATATGAGGTTCTTAGCATTTTGATGTTACTCGTCAGATACACGGTATAAAAGTAGTCATTTGTGTTATCAGGGGATTAGTTGGTGAATTTTCACTTCAAAAAACGGGTATGATCATGAACAGGTATGTGCATTATGACAGATATGTTCCTCCAGGGAGTCACGGCTCATTTTATGGCAAAAGGAGATGTGAGTGAAGGAGTGAGAGGGAAGATGAGGGAGATAGAAGAGATCACTACAAGCTCTTCAGACGTTGCTGAAGAGGAGGAAATGTTTTCAGGCAATAGAAAAAGATGGAGTCCATGAGGGCGGGTGGTTCTACTGAGGAGGACGAGGGCACTGATCAAAAAGGCACAACATGATCTCAGATAAGACGATCTGAAATACCACAGGGTTTTTTGTTACAAAATAAAATAAAGAAAGGATTAAAATGTACATATATTTGGACCATGATTTGAGGAACTACTGGGTATGTGGACGCTTGTAACTTGGTAGAACCTCAGTGTGGGTACTTTTGAATTGTTTTCTTCACTGATTACAAGACAGGTTGTGGAGCAGTCATTTAAACAGTACTGATGATGACTTGATTTTTACGATGGCTTTTTAAAATTTTTTTTGGACTGTCATTTTAGTAATCTTTGTAGGCGTTCCTTGTATTTGCTTTTAAATGCCGTTTTCTCTTTGATCTTTGTTTTTCAATGCTGTATTTTTAATCACGTAAAGCACATTGAGTAATTTTTTGGTATGAAATGCATGACATAAATATACCTGCCTGGCCTTGCCATGTGTGCTGTATGCTAATGCTAATGCTAGGTTCTGTATTGGATGGGTCAAATACAGGGACTGAAGTCCCCTATGATACTAAAGTGAGTAACAGCTTAATATACACATAAGGCATGACTTAACTAAATGAAAAACATAGTAATGCTCAGTTATGTTTTAAATCTCACTTTGTACTCCTGCTTCTAAAAAAAATGCAAATAAGTGCAAAAAACCAAACAAAGACGATGTGAGAATGTGAGTAGAATCTCACTGGAGTTTACCAACCGTATAATGTTTCATATTAAAATCGCTACATAAGCACTTTACCTGGTTTTATTCCCTTAGTTTCCACTCATGTTTTAAAATCTGGCTGCAGATGAACAATAGTACAAAAGTATAACTCTAAGCTCAACAGAGTGATATGATGGACGTGTAAGGTATTAAACCACAGGCCCTGAACCTTTATAAACCCGTAGGAGCGCGTACCATGAAGATTGAAGTCATTTTCCATTACAGGGGAGCTGTGTTTCATACAGTGTGATGACCATTGTCAAGGTTGAACTTCAGATCTTGGATGAAATAAAAAAAAGACAGTACAACTCTAGACTCTTGTATGAAAATCAGCAGAGGAGTAGTTTACTGTATAGATGTGGAAGAACAATTTAAAAAAAAGATGTTCTCATTCCTTTGCTTGGATCAGTTTGGGGTTTTAATATTTTAAAGTTTACCTGGAATCACGCCTCGGGTTAAAGGGTTAATGGTCTCAAAAGACTCATTTTACTACCTTACTAATGAGGTAATATGATTTTTTTTAATGGAAAAGGGTGAACATCCTCCTTCTGTCAGGGCAGGGCAGATAAAGCCAATCGATACCTCCCATTTAATAATTATTAGGGCATTTTCAAACCTGCGTTTTTAATACAGATTTTGCTGGAATCGCTTTTCTGCATAATATGGTTTGTTTGGGGTTGATAATAGTGAGATATGGACTCATACAACCACATCAAGCCTATTCTGACGAACTGACCAGACTGTGGAACGGCTCGACTCAAGTGAGAACACGATCTGAGGGTGATCCAGTTGGACGCTGCAGCCAAAGCGCTCCTTTATTCTGTTCTGGTTTCCTGACAGCGATAAGTATGGGTGGAATCCATCCTGGGAGAATCCACTCATGTCTGACCAACCTGTGAAAATCAGCGTCTGCTGGGCGCTTGATACGGACCTCCTTTTGTCCGTCCAATCAGATGACAGACATGCTCACACCGCCTCTAGTGATGCATCAGTTGCTTGTTATTTTTTGTCCAGAGCTCTGGAGACGTCACATAATCAGTCGAAAACCAAAACATTCTCCTATTGGCAGGAACATACAAGACATTGCTGTAGGTACCAGATGTAGTCAGTCTGCCAGATCAGTAAATGCATCTGGTACGTCGGCACGAGCAGCTTGTCTTTTGGCCCGCTGCAGTTCTCCACAGTGAACATGGCTGGACAGTTGTTGTGCTTCATGCCTGACGTGCTACCGCTGTGTGTTCCTTTCATACATGAATATATGGGATATATTCAGAGGGTTATGGATTGATTTTTCTAGAAATCAAACCAGGATGTATGGCTGGAAATATCTGGAGAACAGCAGGAAGCATTTTAAATGATATTCTGTCTTAGTCTTTGGCAGTGGGTTAGGCTGATTAAAAAAAACCAAACAAAAAATACAACACTCGACTGTTCCCAGCCCTTCAGCCTGACCTTTTCACATCCTCTTTGTGGAATAGAGTTTTTTTCGAGACTGCTTTAAAAATCTATGGTGGCGTATTAGGGCCACACAAAAAAAATGAAAACACTTGTCACGACGAGAAGAAATGTTTTTTTTTCTTATTTTTTTTGTATTTATATTTCTATTTAAGCCCATAAAGACACAAATATCCACCATTGATTAAAATCCTCTACTGATCTAAACTGTTTACTGCCTGTCGATCCTTTAATCCTATCAATACATGTCAATAAATGGTGTAAATACAGTTATTCACCTTTTCATGGTCGTCACATATTATCCATTTAGTTACCATGGAAATACTCTCACCTTCTACAACATTGATTCACCAGTAAAAGCCATGGAATTGAATCAATGACAGGGGATGGACTCACTGGGTTTATGTTCAGTTAATGTTATATTTCATTGAAGAAGTCCTTTTTTCTTCCGTTTTCCCTGCTTTGGAACTAATCAATCTTGGCTTTAAATCTGAGCTTCTATGAACATCAACATCAGTAAATTAAATCTAGCAAAATACTTGATCTATACTGATAACATGTACAATATTGAAGACAATATTATAATAAATGGGGACAAATGATTTCATGAAAATTAATTATAGAGAGATTTTAATGCTGGGTCTATATAGGTTAATATGCAATATGAATTACCTTTTAAAGTGAGGGTAAAGGAGTTTGCACTAGCTTTATAGTTTCTGAAGGTAAACATTAATCATAAAATGTCACTTTCAAGAAGCTAATGAAGTAACTAAAGTGAGACTATTGGACAGTTAGGTCTGTAAATGTGTTCATTTTTGTAAAAAGCATCAGAGGGGAATTAGAAGAACTGCTCATGTTGAACTTTTTAAGCTCTGCAACATGACATTCAATAGATGTATGCTGAGGACTTGAACTCCACTATACGCGCCATGGAGAGTGAGCAAGACGAGTCACAACCTCCAGAGGTCTGATATGGCCTGAGCTAGAGACTTCCACCCTTCTTCTACATGACTCACAGTCGACACTTACCCTTGGTTCATGCTTATGACGTGTCCCAGAGTGTGGAACCCCCCTGCTGCAAAGTGTTCCTTGTAGCGACCCATCTTTATGGTGTCCAGCCAATCATCTACTGAGTTACAGCTACTGAAGTCGGGGATAGCTCTGTCCATCAGAGGAGGACTGCTTAAACTGTGGCTGAGAGACAGATGGCCATAGATGGACGGGGAGAGAGGAAGACGAATGGGAAGACAAACAGATTAGTCGAGGGGGGTGAGGAGTCTGAAAAGGAGGAAAAAGTCAGAAAGCGAGCAAAAGAGGAGAGAGAGCAGAAGCGCGTGGGGTGGAAGGGAGCTTGAAATGCGCTACTAAGCGAGGCAGAAAATCAATAGCAGTTAAAATGATAGAGAAGAGGTGGCGGCTGCGGTTGCGGGATGGCTGCTTTGGGTAGATTAATACCCAGAGAAATCCTGAACACTCCAGCTTCTGCTCAGGCGTCTGCTCTGTCCATAGCTTCCCTCTGACGCATACGCCGATGATGCACAACGCTACGCTCCACTGACTCTGTAGGACCCGGGATCTCAGCTGAGCAATTTACACAGGTCCAGCTCTGGCGCCGGTGTCCTCTCAAACCTGCTCCCTGATTCTACGCGGATCAATGTCAATATCACAGCCAGGCTTTTACTTAACGCACAGCACATCTATCAGAAATGAGCTTATTGGAAAACGAACATGACCGCTCGCTCCATCTGCCAGAGAACTTTGAGGGAAACTTTAGCCTGCAACTTTATCCCACCACGCTGGTGTTTGATAGCAGCGGGATGAGATTGGATTTACTCCGCCTGCCGCACCAGGACAGTTACTTACTCGCCCTAACAGTCCATCACAAGATATTGTCCGGGAGATCATCTTCACAGCCCCCCTGCAGAAGGCGACCGGCTTTGATTTGCAGCTTAATCCGCTAATCACATGAACCAATATTTGATTAAATGTTGGCGAACTGCGTGGCCAAATTAAATCAAAATACTCCTCAGTATGTGTCACAATGCACCCACGTCGCTTCCCTCTGAAAGTGGGTGTGTTCAGCCGCCACCCACCTGCAGAGCGTGTCCATGGACTTCAGGTTCTCTGGGTTGCGGATTAGCTTGTCCAGAACGGTAACTATTTGGCAAAAGCGTGGTCTCTCATTGCGATCCTTCTGCCAGCAGTCCAGCATGAGTGTATGCAGAGCGCCAGGGCAGCCCATTGGAGCCGGCAGCCGGTAACCCTCCTCCACCGATTTGATCACCTGCACACACACATTATGGGTAAGGCCACAGTGCCCGGACGCTCATCATACATAGGGATGAACGTTGACTGGTGAGATCCCAGGAGCTTAATTCCTTTGGGAACATTTGTCTGTGTGCTTAACGTTTCCGTGACATCATCATATCAAATGCGTCAGCAAATCATTTCTATAGTTTGGTTGTTGCTCAACAGTATTAACAACAGCTGCAGAACTTCCTTTAGAACAAAAGAGGGATATACTTTCAACATATACAAACATATAACCACAGCATCCAATTAAACTGCACTGGAATGTCTCTGATTGGGTGATGAGAGAAGGGGGCGGTGACTCTAGAGGTGGAGTCCACCACTGCAAGGCATCCTCTGTCAAGGCCGTAAACACTGAAATCCTCTGGGTTCTATTGATGCTGTTGATGTTAGCATGGTTTCACATGGGTTAGCCTGGTTTCACAATTGTTTACGAATAATCTCCTCGACGACCAGGCTCACACGCTGCAGGTTGATCTGACACTCCTTTAACAACAGCTTTGAAACTCTTTATGATGTTTATTCTAAACAATGCAAAATGTCAGTGCATATTTGACATTAAAGAGTTGATGTGTTCTATGTATTTATTCCCTAATCCAATGACACTCAATTAGAGGATTGATAAGGGAATGGAATCGCTAAAGTATTATCGACTCCGATTCCTAAGTAATCAAGTTAAGAATGTCATCCATCGTGTCTTTGAGTACTCACATCTCTGTTGGTGAGATTCCAATATGGTCGCTCTCCATATGACATCACCTCCCACATGACCACGCCGTAGCTCCACACGTCACTGGAGGAGGAGAACTTCCTGTAAGCGATGGCCTCCGGGGCAGTCCAACGGATTGGTATTTTTCCACCCTGTTGCGTTAGCAAGAAGAGGATTCATTAGCATAAAGAAGAGAGAGACAGATTTAACAGGAAGAAGAAATGTTACGGTTAGAGACTGATTCCATTAAATTTTAATTCAAATCCCTAATATGACAAATCCTTTCAAATGGTTTTACAATCTTTGCAAAACAGAAAACTCTCTGAACCTTAGACCCTTGGATGGAAAATGCGGAAAATCCTCCCAAAAACAGAAACATATGATTGGAAGTTAGAGAAAAGCTACAGAGGAAATGTTACAGGAAAAGTGTGTATAGAGTAACTGGATGAAGTGGACCAGACTTATTCTCTTAGGTCCAAACTATGGTCCATGATAGAGTTATCTTGTACACCATGAAAAATACACCCACACCTTATCACTATCACCTCATCAGACTTGTGTTTATAAGTGATATCAGCGTGTAGACAGTCTGATACCAGGCGCTGTTGTCATATCAACAAAGAAAACTGAGGGAATAGATTCACTTGGTTGCTGCTATGATGTATTCTGCAAACACAATAAAAGCACAACAACACCACAAACAGGGGAAACTTCAAACCACAAGGAAAATGATGTAAAAAAAAAAAAAAGAAATAAACCCCAAACTGTCTTTTTTTTTTTTTTAAAAGTCTCAATCACTGTCCTGTGCTTTTGCTCCCCATTACACAGGGGGTGGGGGTGCATTGAGCATGCTCAGATGTCTATGGAGAGAAGGTCTATTTCATCAGAACGTTTAGAGGTTTTCCTCTAAATTTCCTCTAAAGGTTTGAGCTAACGGTTGAATTTTTATGTCCATTTTTAAATCAATCATACAACACTCACCGCAGACATGTCAGGGGTTAATGGGTTAACCACTTTTTTAAAATTCTTATTGTGTTTTAACAGCTGGTGACTTCCTGTATCTGTTAAAACAGTGCAAAATATCCATCAGTTTTTCGGTCTAGAATCAAATAGAGCCGTGGTTTATTTTAATTACTGCTAAAAACATTGAAAGAATTAGGCCTAAAAGTGTCTCATGTCAGGATGCAAGTTAAGAAGACGCACTCGTCTGGTGTAGTTTGTAGATCAAAAGAAAAAAAAAAACATATATGGGTGAGGTATCGGTGGAGGGGTGGGAATCACGATCGTGTAAAGTCATGGTTAAAGGTTTTGGCAGTGACACAGATGTGTTATTTTGAAAGGTGTCCTCGTGTTTCTGAAGTAAAGGGAGCGAGCACTAATTATAATCCTTCAAAGCCAAGTTCAAAGACTTGTATCAAACGCATCGCATTTATGCAAATGGTTCATTCACGTCAGTGCCAAAGCGTTTGGCCATGACTCCACACTTAATTCACAACAACACAAAGTCATGTCTTCAAGTTCCCCGCACTGATGAAAGTAAATACCAACTGAAAAATATCCAGGGGAAGGGTTTCGTTCATTAAATAAAAGAACACATTCCAACTGAAAGTTCATCCAAATGCGGAGGCAGGAACTGAAAATACTAGAGAAGCAAAACCATGTCACCGGCAAGACCGACCAGATTGGTCTGAATTTTTTTTTTTTTTTTTGCATATTGAACAGAAAATCCAAGAGGAGGTCACGGACTGGTTTATAGTATCGTCACTGAATCATAAAAAGCGTCTTGTTAACGCTTGTGTTTGTGTTCAATATATTATAATTTAGATTAGATTCCTTTAATCGCCCCACTCGGGAAAATTTCCATTCACAGCAGTAGAATACATCCACAGCACTCAAGAGCAAAAACACAGATACAAAAGGAAATAATAGAAATACAACAGGAAATTGTATATATACAAAAGGAAATAAACAGTTCAACAACAATGACTTTCTGTGTCAGTCAGTCTACTTTCTATTATGACACCTGCAGGAAGGACGGAAGGATTTATGTTTTTTTTATTATGCATTTACTTTTTGTCCAACATATTATTAAGGCCAGTAATAAAACTCTGAGAGTCCATATCCATATTTAGAGCAAATAAGATGGAAACCAACAGGACACCCTTTAACTTGTCAACTGGTTTTCACGTCTACTGCAACCTACAAAAGCTGTGTACTTTGAGTAAACGTACACACTTCCAGTCCAGCTGTGGGTAAACGCTCCTAAAAGCAGGGCGTTAAAGGCACGTGCTGGTTAAACGACGGAGACTGTATAAATATGTGCTGCGTGCCCAGACAGGAATAGACTTGCAAATGTTAGCAAGTATGTGAACTACTTACATTATTCTTGATATAAAAGTGACACTTAATTAGGTTGACAAATGGATCCATCACTTCTTCGACAAACAAAAGAGTCCCCACTGGGTTATTTTAAACATCTGAAGGTTACTTTCAAAATGGAGAACCATTACGCTGTACACATTCCACGTCCCGCTAACGTTCAAAACTCACACAACTGATATACACCACATGGACGCAGCTCCATATACCTGATATACACCACATGGACTCAGGTCCATATGCCTTTTTTTAATGTTTTTTTTTTCATTAGACAACAACATTACATTTCATCACTCAACAGTCACATTTGTTCACCACAAGGCCACGCCCCCCCACCCATATTAACAAGGTCAGAAGCGACAGCCAAAACAAAACCAAACAGCATGAGACAAGATGAGACAAAACGAAGGCAGACAAGACAAGACCAGCCGTTTACAATACGATAACAATACGAACTACACAGTACGCAGAGAGACACGTTAACCTCACACCTCCTCCGTCACACATGTTCAACTCCGATATATGGAGCTGAGTCCATGTGGTGTATATCAGGTATATAGAGCTGATTCCATGTGGTGTACATCAGGTACATGGAGTTGAGCACATGTGGTCAGCTCCATATGCCTGATATACAACACATGGACTCAGCTCTATATACATTTATAAACAACATGGACTCAGCTCTATATACCTGATACACACCACATGGACTCAGCTCTATATACCTGATGTACACCACATGGACTCAGTTCTATATACATTTATAAACAATATGGACTCAGCTCTATATACCTGATGTACACCACATGGACTCAGCTCTATATACCTGATATACACCACATGGACTCAGCTCTATATACCTGATATACACCACA
>JAPTHA010000006.1:3167465-3177817 GCA_029814585.1 Gymnapogon annona | reverse complement strand
TGTGTGTGTGTGTGTGTGTGTGTGTGTGTGTGTGTGTGTGTGTGTGTGTGTGTGTGTGTTTGTGTGCGCGTGTGTGTGTGTGTGTGTACACATATACATATACATAGCTGGGCCTCAGTGTTCACCAGTGTCTATATTCTCATACATGGATTTCCATTCTGGCAGATGTATGTGACCCATAAATAGTCATGTTTCACCATGTTTGTTTGTTTTTTTTTTACTTTTCACTGACATAGTGATGATGTAAAAGGGGTACACACCATTAGATATTTGTCTGTTTGCTTATTGCATCAATAACAAGCATGATGATAAGTTTATGAGCCAAGGAGAAGCGCCACAGTGGTTGTTGACGCAGTTGGTATTTTTGGTACTTTCATCAGTTTTCATTGAATATGTTGAAGTGAAGATGCCAACATTTGACTGTTATTGCCATTGATATGTCTATATCTCTGAGATCTATTCCAAACCACTAGTATTGACATACAGTGATTGATTTCCATTGGAATTTTGTTGTAGTTTATGATACTTGTTTGATTCTTAACTTGATTTTTTTTCTTCTCATAGCTCAACTCACCTCTGCTCAGCTAAAGTATCTACAGGTGTCAAAGACAAATGCTGAAATACTGACATGAAGCAGTTAAAGTTTGAAAGAATATTTTCAGAAATTGAGGATAAGGATTTCTTTTACTGAGGAATTTAACTTTTGTTAAATGACTGTATTAGAAAAGCTATTATCTTTATTACTTTTTTGAATGGGTGGCAGTGGTTATTGTGTGGTATCCCAGGGGAACAATGCAAAGATAATGTATGTGATTTTGTATGAGGTTCATTCAATAAGCAACAGTGTGATCAGCTTTGTTGTGGGGTCATCTATCTGTTCAATGACGTAATGACATTTTCTGAGGAATCCATCAAGATATTTGCACCAGGTATTTACTGGGGTGCATCTTACCATGGAGCACGTAGCATAAGCCTCTGTGTGTGTACATTATAATGAGATGCAACGGTACAGTTTGAACTCTGAACTCACACTGCTGGGTCACAGTGGTGCATGTGTAATTCATCTTCAGAGCTACTATGTGAACAAACAAAACAAAAAAGTCAGGTTATTACTCAGTAATAGCTTCTTTCGGCCATAAGGCAGCAGCAGGAAGTGTTTTCCACACATAGAAGGTACATGTGTGTCACATGGAGATTGTGTGGGATTCTGTAGGTTGTTTGTTGACATCGCTAAAGCAGCTAAAAGCAGGTTGTGTTGAACATCATTATTTTAGAGGAGAATCCCTGTGGAACTCCAAAGCAAAGCTAAACATTACTCTTGTCATTTTAGATTGTTTTTTGTCTGATATTAGCCCCCATCAACGGCATTTAGGTGGTGCCATCAGAGAGCCTTGAACAAATCAAATCATTGTGTTTTCAGAGATTCCCCACTACTTTTGTGTTTCACTCCCACCTGAAAAGTTCCAATTCTGGACTCAGTGACTTAAACTAAACTAAGAATGAAATTTATTTTCAATGGTTTTAGTGCCATTTAATAATTTGAGTTTCTCCATTACAATATCTGAAATCTGCGTTTTTCATTCTCACACAAACCACTAACGCTTCTGAGCGAAGGACACAGGTTTACAGCCTCAAGACATCACAGCAGTTGTCATGAAGTGTTCTATAGTTGCTATGGTATTTGTCATACTTTTATAGTTAGGCTCACCATGTAGGCTGGGTTAAGCTCAGCACACTGGTAAACGGTTCTCATTTGAGACTGTTTGGTTGAATATTAAAGACTACTGTTAGATCCTCTGTGATGGTTCTTCAGGAATTGTTTTGATGGCATCGGCGGCGGCTGTTTCTTCAATCAATCAAATTTTATTTATGTAGCCCTTAATCACACAACAAGTCTCAAAGGGCTTCACACACCCACAGATGACAATAAATAATGTTTCTTCAGAAATGTTACTAATTATGTCTAAAGTCACGTATATGTTGGTGATTATAACTAACAGTGCGGATTGTCGTGGTTGTAATATTGATGGATGAAGTTGTGATGACAACTATGGTTACTGTTCTGTTTAACTAGCATTGGTGACCACACAAATATCTTCTTTTTTCATCACAATCTACTTGAACATTGGCTCTCTACTAAACTTTTTAAATTCAGATTATGTTTGTATGTGTGGCGGGGTCATTAGCATTAATGTAGCTTGAATATTTTTATTTTGCACAAGTTTACCAGCTGTAACCAATGCTCCGATGCTGCTGATTCAATGAAAGGAAATAATCTCAGTGCCTCAGACCACAGATATGCATATGCTTTATTGAAGCATTAGGAGAAAATACAGTCATGAGTAGTACCTTAAACGTATTTGTGAAAAATGTATGTTAACGTAAGATTTAACAGCTGTTCAAATGACTACAGCATAAAAACATGCTACTAAGTTTACCAAACTCTTGATCTCACTTCAAATCACTAAATCCATTGAACTCTTTGTCCTCTTTGTTGCTTCTGAACAACTCAGGTAACTCCAGAGCTAGACGAAGCTCTGCTTCTTTCTGTGTATGGCTGTTGTCAGACTCAGTATCAGTTCCATTTCCAATTATCCCAGCCTTTCTGAACCACGACAAAATAGTTTCAGTTGTCACTGAAGTCCATGCTTTCTCGATCCACCCAGTGACTTACAGGAAAGTTGCATGGTGCATCCTCCCGGTTGCCATGAAGCTGTGCTCTCCATCGATCATCTACTGCTTCCACAGCTGACGCAAGACCACCTTAAAACTGCGGTTCACGGGGATGTGAGGCTGGAGTACTTTTGTTAAGCCTACATGGATGATGCAGAAAGTACCTTTGTGTGGTTGGTGGTGTGAAAACAACAAACATATAAAATCATATATTTTAATAATTCACACTTGAGTCCAGAAAATACAGTGGTGATGATGTCTTTCGGCTTTTTCCCTTCCGGGGTCGCCACAGCTAATCCAATTGGTCCATATTCAACCAGTTCAGAAAGTACAGTAGTTTTGTTAAAAGCTGTTTGGGACTATGAGTTGTTATAGGGTCAGCGGTTGGAATCCTGGCCCCCGACTATCTGCATATTGAAGTGTCTTTGGGCAAGACACTGAGCCCTAAATTGCCCCTCGTGGAGCCTGTCGGCACCCTGTGTGGTAGTTCCACCCACTTGTGTGTGTGTGTGTGTGTGTGTGTGTGTGTGTGTGTGTGTGAGTGAGTGTGACAGAGAGAGAAAGTGAAGTACTTTGAGCACCATTAAAGTGCACAAAAGCGCTATGTATGTGTAGTCCATTTACCAAAAGAGGGTTAGACATACAAGTACAAACCAATTAAGTACAAAACAATGACTCAATGGGACATTCTACTAGTTAAAAAAACAACACAGGACAAAAATGGATTTTTATGTAATGTGGGTCAAATGGTAAATGGGTTTCACTTATATAGCGCTTTTCAACACATTCATGGTGCCCAAAGCCCTTTACATTGCCTCATATTCAAGATCAATTTATTGCCATTTGTGTGGGTACACAGGAATGTTTGTGTGGTCACTCCTAGGATCAGATACAAAGACAAATGTAATAAATAGAATAAATACATAAATAAATGAAACGATGAAATAACATACACTGCAACAAGGAGGAGGTAATTTGCTCACAGACATCAACATGCATTCATATACACACATGGCGTACTCCATTAACCCACTTATGTAGTACATTCACTCATTCACACAATTTCTAACACCAGCGTTGGGTGCTGCCATGCAGCCTGATGCCAGGCTCCACTGGAGTTCATTAAGTAGCAGAGTTGTTAATACAGGGTGGGGGACACGAATCTATTTTTTTTTTCATCGAAATGCATGTTTTTCTAGTTACTGCGTATTTTCACAACTTTGTGGTTTTTGGGCAGAATTCACCACATAAACTCACATTAAAAACCCACATATTCCATCACCTAATCAAGGATTGTGCATTTTGCTGAATGAACTTAACAACAGTTGGACAAATTATTCTTGTTGCAGTATTGAGCTACACAGAATTACCTATACAGTCCAACCAACAACAGACCTATCACACTCATTACATAATTACCTCTGTCATTTTTCTATTCATTAATTCTGCCAAGGAGGTAATGTATCCGTCAGGGTCGGTTTTAGTTGGCAACATAATGCTAAAAATTATGGGCAGATTTAAAAAAAAAAAAAATTTTTAGTTTAGACTTTTCACAAGACAGTATTACAGTTGTATTCGTACACTACAAGATAATATTTCCAACCCACAAGGGCAGGATCAGAGACGACAGAGAAAACAAAACAACACAAAAGACTCACAGATGTTTGAATTTACAGTAATAATTGTTGTCTGAGTGCTGCAACAGTGTGGCAGATATTAAAGCCAAATGACAACCTGTGACAGCCCCCAGCTATTTATTTGACGTTATAACGTATAGTGTGGTTGTTGGGACACAACCCTCCCCCCAACCCCCTCCACAGGCTGCATCAGTGCTTAGATGTCTAACGTCCACAAAAGAGCACAGAGAGATAAAGAGGAACACTTGGGTTCCACATCCCCCTAAGACCACATCCCCCTGCCCGGCTGACCCAGTTGGGATGCTTGGCTGAACCTGAAAAGGTCTTGAACCCCGCTCTATGGTGATTACAGAAAAGAACAAGGCTTTCTCAATTGCCTCTCAAAGCTGCCCCGGTATAATGTGAATCAGCTTTGTCCCTGGTCCAAATATTCATACAAGTCCCACCCGTCCCACTGGGGATTTGCCATGACCAATGGGACAATGGCTGCCAGCAGCTGCAGACTCAAGATGTCCTCTGTTTTTTTTTGTTTTTTTTATCCCTGTTCTTAGGTTACATTTTCTCTGCTTGTTCTATCTTCATTTCAAACGGTACATTTTTCAATTCTCTATTGTCTACAGATTTTCTTTTTTTGCGGAGAACTGATTTGAAGACACTGAATACACAATTGTCATTTTATTTTCCCTTCTGCGCAACACCTGCTCCTCCTCTTTCACCAGCCCCTAACACACAATTTAGTCGGTGTTTCAAGCTGGTTTTTCTTGACGTGAGGATTTCAAAGTGTGATAAAACTAATCCCATCGGTCCTTTCAAATCATGGTAGGACAGTATAGCACATAGTATTTTTAAAAGAGCACTACCTTTGAGATTCAGTAATAAAACAAATTACACAAGACTTGCATTACAAAATTGTTGAAAGTATTTAAACTAAACATAATATTTTGTCGTAATACTTAATACATAATACTTTTTAATGCCTTTTGATATATTGGATTGTACAGGGGAAAAAGACAAAAAATAATACAATCAAAACAGTAATAAATCAACAGTTAAACCTTGATTGGTTGTAGTTAAATTGTGCAGTATCTTTTAACACGAGT
Organism: Gymnapogon annona; assembly: GCA_029814585.1. NCBI lineage: Eukaryota > Metazoa > Chordata > Actinopteri > Kurtiformes > Apogonidae > Gymnapogon > Gymnapogon annona. The sequence goes on along the minus strand of JAPTHA010000006.1, from coordinate 3,172,407 downwards.
GTGTGTATACACAGGCAGCACCTTACATCAGCTCTTTGGTAAGACGAGAATGTGTAAGAGGTCTACTCTTTTACCTGGACTTGATTATTGGTAATCGACCAAACCCTAAAACTGTGGTTGAGCTTAGTGTAAATCAAACAAAGTGCAATATTACAATTCTATTTGTCATTGTCACACTGAAATTTGCCAGGTAATGTCATTTTTCATTCAATTGAAATGCTAAACAGTTGTAGTAAATTAATGTTTTTCAACTGAACATATTGAGCCTGGTGATTTAACTATTAGAGATTTTGATGCTTCAGTTGTCACAGAAATGAGATAAGTCAAATTATTGTCGGGTGCAGATCTAATACAGACAGATATTCACCTCACTTCTCTGGCATTTTCACTTATGGAATGTTGAATGCAGCGCTCCGATAACATTGCTTCAGTTCCGTGCAGGAAGTGCAAATTGGTGTGTCTTCAGTTCTTAATGTAATGTACTCTACAAGACGAACTTTAACAATCTTTACATCTTTTCAACCCTTCTTGAACCATATAATTACTATCACTGATCATTAATAACAGTGTAGTTGTGACAGGCCTATTTTTACATTTTGACTGTAACCTGCTAGCATATTGTATTCATGCTTTACGTCTGTGTGATTACAGCAGGCCAACGAGGCTCTACATCATCAGCACCAAGTAGCTGGGAACAGCCTCTTGCCTCTACTCAACTCTGGGACAGAGCCACCTGATCAGAAACCAGTACTGCCCATACCCTTGGACCAGAAACCCCCAGTGAGCGCTGCAGAACTTCTAAAAGACAATGTGGCCAGTGGGACAGGGGTAGGAGGAGGTGGGCCTCCAATTGCTGTTATTAAGAAGGAACCCAAATCAAAAACACCCTTCATCTGCGGATACTGTAACAAGGCTTTCCGGGACAGCTACCACCTAAGGCGGCATGAATCCTGCCACACCGGCATTAAAATGGTTTCACGGCCAAAGAAGACACAAACAGCTCCCACCATGGTGCCACTCATATCCACTGTACCACGTGAGAACAGCGGCAACCCTTCATACATCACTACTGTAGCTGGTATTATCACTACACCCACTACATCCACATCCACAGGTACCAGCGTCATGACACCAATGCAGCACCAACAGCAGCAGAGCATGCCCAAGAAACCCCCAAAGCCTGTGAAAAAGAACCACGGCTGTGACATGTGTGGTAAAGCCTTCCGCGACGTGTATCACCTCAACCGCCACAAGCTGTCCCACTCTGACGAGAAGCCCTTCGAGTGTCCCATCTGCCAGCAGCGCTTCAAAAGAAAGGATCGCATGACGTACCATGTCCGCTCCCATGACGGTGGTGTTCACAAGCCCTATATCTGCTCTGTCTGTGGGAAGGGCTTCTCCAGGTATGTAGACAATTGACATGGTTAATGCACAGTTGGTTTGTTTTTGTGAACCCATTGATGCACTTTGTCTAAATCAGGCAGGTCACCAAAGAATGTATTCAAACAGCTGGAAAGATGGACCAGTATTGCCTAAAAATAGCAAGTTTACAACGTATAAAGTGATTGTGATTATTTATTATGGTGCACTTTATGCACTGAAACCTCTTGTGTCAATTTTATTGGGTATGACTTCTATATGTAACAACTCGCTGTCAAAGTTTTGCGCTAGTTATCTGTTTGCAATGTTGGCGGAGTCCAGTAAGAGGTCAAAGATTTAATTCATTTCATTCATTCATTATGAAGCACAGACTTCTTTTTGACAAATCTGGAAGACAAATGTGTGCGTGTTTGTGTTTGACCAATGGCATCTGCCAGGCATCGGTAAAACATGCAACATGGAGCAGCAATTCACCAACATTTACAGTAACTTTGCTGGTGATTCTCAGTTGTGAGTTATCCTCTGTACAGAGAAAAGCTGAAACTAGAGTCCAACAACAACCATCCATGTTCATGAAATTCACAAAGACGACAACGCTTCAACAGAGGCATCATCGTTAATTTAAAGTTCACATGCTGGCGGTTCACATCCTGGACCAGTACTATGGGAACTTCACTTCGAGCAGGGGCGTCAAACTCATTTACGTTCAGGAGCCACATTGGAGGTACATTTTATGTGAAGCGGGCCGAACAGTATAATAATAACATAGTAATATGTAAATAGCATATTAACTTATGAACTTTTCTCTATGTTTTAAAGTAAAAGTACAATTACATGATGAAAATGTTTACATCTAAAAACTATCCCCTAACACAAAGTGAATAAACACCAACAAACTAAAAAGTGTAATTTTAAAGTGTAACAGTGTTCTGCTTCAGTTTATCATTTGTAGCCCACAGATCACAGTGGATCTATAAACACACCCAATGTTGTTAAAATTGTACTTCACATTACAGGTTGTTCATATTTGTTCAGGTTTTTTTGTAAATTTTTTTGTAAAATTACTTGTTTTACTGTAAATACATGATAATATTTGGAGTTGTGGTATTTATTAGGTTATTGTGCTATGTATTTTACTGGTCTGACCCACCTGAGATTGAATTGGTCTGAATGTGGAACCTGAACTAATGTTATTGTTCAAATCTTCAGTTTTAATTTTAACATTGGACAGATTTATCCCAAGGACCAGACTAGACCCTTTGGCGGGCCGGATTTGGACCCCGGGACGCATGTTTCACACCTGTGACTTAGAGTCAGGAATTGGTCAGTGCGCTGTGGATTTCATAGAACTGCATATTTATAAATATGGCCTTACGGAGACTGAGCTCATCTTAGCCACACAGCTACAACAACGGGAATGAAGCACCGTAACTAGTTTTGCTGCCTTAACAATGCGTCTCGTTTTTAAACAGCTACCCCCAGTGGAAAGGAAGATACATTACATTGTTTTACTGGCCCTCTAACTTCAAAACCAAAACATAGTAACAAGTACTAACCCTACTAGCCCTGATGGCGGTGGAGTTAAAGAAGCTCTGACTGCGGGGGAGGAGTCAATATTCTGACCAGGACCACCAACAGGCCTTTGATTCTTTTAAATACTGGTGTTGCTGATACTATCATTGTAAATCCAATCATCTTCACATGCTGAAATTCAGAAAGGTGACTCCAGCTGTCCCTGGTGTTTAAGTGTGAGCATGGTGGTCTCCTCTACATAATTGGATGTCGTGTGTATTCCATTTGGATTGTACACTGTTCCTGGGCCATCAAGTCCTGCTTTGTCTTTTGTTTTTCTTTCCTATAAAAAGGATGTGTCTGTAAAATGAAGACCTTCACTTGTCTCCCTTATAATGTCTTGCATGGTATTGCATTTGAATTTGTTCAGTAGAATGTTTCCTCACTTATTGATAGTCTGTGTATACTCTGCATTCTGTAATAGATTAGGTGGCATTTGGCATTTGTTATCGCAGATTTATTCTGAACAATAAAAAAAGAACAAATAATTACACGTTAAGAGGTGGTCCAGTCTTGCTAGGGTGAAGAAGAGTGTCTATTCTGAACCCAACTTACATATTTGTTCTGGTTTGTGTTTTGTCCTAAACAACTAAAGCTCCTTTCATCTTCATTTACAGGCCTGATCATCTAAGCTGTCATGTCAAACATGTCCATTCCTCAGAGAGGCCATTCAAGTGCCAAGTAACGGTAAGCACCCCCCACACTCCTACCCCTAAAAGTACTGTTACTGAATGTACAGGTAATGCAGACTTTGTACAGGTGTCATTTTCAATCAGTGGTCATCTAAGTAAAAGCTGTTAAGTGATAATGATCCAAAGTGTATTCACACACACCTTCAGTGCTGTCAGTATCAGTGAAAACCACCAGAGCATACAATTGTGGACTTCACATTCTTTATCTGTTTTCTTCATCACGTGTTTGCAACAGTACATTTATGTAGTTGATAAATCAGAATCTACTGTGTCTAAGTCAGTTTGGCAGCTCCACATCTGAGCAGGTAGAAAACTAAGCAGTATAAAAAGGAATTGCAAGAATAGTATAAATGACAAATATATACACTGTAGTGCAAAGGTCAATTAAATACATTGTAGTGCAAAAGGTGCACTACAAAAAGGTGCAATAAAGGTGCTGGGGGGTTATTGCACCTGTTGTGTGTGATGGATGGGGGGTGGGGGTTGCACCTGATAGTGTGTATGTGCTGTGTGTGTGTGTCTCTGTGATGAGTAGGCCGGGTGATGGCTTTGACAGTGCAGGAGGGATATTTATTATTAATGGATTGAATCAGTCAAAAAAAACTCAAAGAAATAATTAACACTGGACATTGAATGTTCCATGTTGTGTTACCAGCTAATTGTCACTGTAATAGAAATGTGTCCAGAGTGTCTTTACTATTTGTTTTCCCTCTTTTCTAAAATGGCAGGCCTGTACCTCCGCCTTCGCAACCAAAGATCGTCTGCGATCCCACATGATCAGACATGAAGGCAAAGTGACCTGCAACATCTGTGGAAAAATGCTTAGTGCTGCCTACATTACAAGCCATCTGAAGACGCACGGCCAGGCCAGCTTCAACAACCCATGTAACAATAAAGGTAGGCCGCTCATCCAAAAGGTGTCTATCACCTCACAGAAGTCCCTCTTAAGATTACTTTGTTTTCCAAAAGAAAAACTAAGACAGGGAAAGAGATAGTGACTCTTCCATGTCACCAAGTGTAACTGAAAATGCAGTAATCAATTATTATGATGACAACCATTATTATGGGTAAAAACTCCCAATGTTGTCAAATACAAAACTAAACAGTATACTCTTAATTGGCATTCATTTTTATGGCATAAAAAAGAGAAAAAAACAAGAATACATTCCTAACAGGAAGTAATTATTGTTATTTTTCAGGTAGTAAACATAAAGCATACAAACACACACACACACACTAACACACACCACACAATGCGTCTCAGGAGCCTCTGTTCCGGTCTCAGGCGTCCTGCCATT
>JAPTHA010000006.1:3128993-3140214 GCA_029814585.1 Gymnapogon annona | reverse complement strand
GGTTTGGGATTGGAGGGTTAGGATTCTGGGGGATAGGGTTAGGGCTGGTGGGGTTAGGTTTAGAGTGGGGGGTGGTTATGGTTGGGGTGGTTATGTTTTGGGTTGGAGGGTTAGGTTTGGGGAATTGGGGTTCTGGGGGTTAGGTTTAAGGTTGAGAGGGTTAGGTTTAGGATTGAAGGATTTTAGGTTGGGGGGATTCAGGGTTAGATGGTTTGGACTTTTCCATCTTCCCAATTAGTTGTTCTCCAGTTACTCTTAATGGAAGTCATGAACCTCAGCTGTTATGATGCGAGTCTGTCTAGTTGTCGTTCCTGTGTTTCCGGCTTTTACTTTGGTTTATTTCCTGTCGAGTCCTGTGTGCGCTCCTTTTGTGTCTCTATCTTCACCTCCAGATTCCCATCCCACCTGCGTCTCGTTTACAATCATTCCCAATGTGTCTCACCTGTGCAATTCCTCCTGTATATAAATCTGTGTCTTTTCCCTCGTCCTCTGTTAGATCGTTGAAAGTCTTGCCCGTGAAAGCATTCTCATCTTGCCTGCCCAGTCTTGTCCTTGTGTAAGTGTCTGTTTAGTTTAGTTTAGTCATAGTGTTTGCTTTTGTGTACCTCATCAGAGTGACTTTCAGTTTTGCCTTATGATGATCTTGTTTTATTTGTTAAGAGTTAGATTTTCGAAATTGTATAGAGTTTTCCTCGATACAGGTGATTTTGATTTCCGTTTTGAATTTATTATTTTTCATTTTCTAAATTGTGTATTTTCCCCGAAAGAGAGATTTTGATTTGTATTTGTATTTATTATTTTCCCGTTGTGGGTTTTTTGGTTAAGATTATTCCCGTGTTATTGATTGGTGCTTTTTGTTATTTCCGCATTTAATAAAGTAGACGAATCATTAATGATAATTGTTGGATGTTCTTCGGAACTTAAAAATAAAATCCTTATTTTGAAATCTAGTCTGGTCTGCGAATGGGTCCTTGTCCTGCAGTTCTAACATCAACACGTCTGTCTGATAACTTCTACCCATCCATGCAGAGATACTGGATGGAAATCACCGTACTAGTACATCTAAGAGCATCGTCGTGGAAACATGTCCTCTTCCACCTCCAGTTAACCCTCACTCCCCAACTCTAACTCATCCCTCAGCCCTAATCCTAACCCCCCGAACCCTAACCCTAAATCAGAGGAAGATGGAAAAGTCCAAACCATGTAACTCTAACCCCCAAACCTGACCTTAATGCCAATCCTGAACTGGTGATGAATTTTATTTGTTTTTTTCCCTTCCGGGGTTGCCATGGCGAATCCAATTCGCATATTCGATTTGGCAGGAGTTTTTTTTCTCACAACCCTTGTATTTATCCAGGCTTGGGACCGGCACAATGAGACATTGAGGCTACAGTTGTAGCAGCGTGAAGGGTCTTGCCCAAGGACCCACACTGGACGCTCATTGAACCTGGGTCCCCTATGTACCAGCCCGGTGCCTTACCAGCTGAGCTATCCAGTGTCTAATCCCAATCCTAAACTCCCCAACCCACATCCTGACTTCATCCCCTATTCCAAAGCTAATCCTGATCTTAACTCCAATCCTAACCCTAACCCAACAACTCTAAACCTAACCCCAAACCCTAAACCTGACATTAAGCCTAACCCTAACCACCAACTGTAACCTAACCTGGCAACCATGAGTCTGAGCTTAACCTCAACTATAACCCCAACCCATGTTAGGATTAGGGTTTAGCATCATCGTGCATCATAATGGTTTGCAAGAATTGTATGGCAACATACTGGATTGCGACACATCGTATACCAACACATCATATTATAACCTATCACATCACAACTTATTACAATGTATTGTAACAAGTATCAGCACAGCATAGTCAAAGTTAAAGTTTGTTTACTTGGTTTGACTTGTAATTTTGTCTACTTCCAAGTAGATAGACAGTCAAATAGACGTACAGACAGACAGGTAGAGAGAGAGAGGGGAGGGGGAGAAAGAGAGAAAGGGTGTGGGGGTGGGGGGCTGTAGTCACCTCTGTTGTAACTCTGACCATGGTCCATGACTGACACTGTCAGGTGGAAGAACAACATAAAGAGTTTAATATCGTGGTCCTTGAACTGTCTCCCTAACCTTCACTGGTACAACTACAGACTAAAGTATGAAGACCCTTTCTCATTATGTTTACCACAAATTCCAGAACTTCCTGAGGATGGATGCTCCACCAAAGGTTAGCTATGATGTTTTGAGGTATGTGTATGAGTTACCTGACCCCTTACCCTGGATACTCATATCGAAAAGCAAACCTTGACCCCTTGACTAACCCGTAATGACCACCCTTACCTTGGATACCCTAACCATAATCCTGAACTTGGATATCCTTAAACTCTATCCATAATCCCTAACCCTGGACACCCTTACCCTCACCCTGATTATCCTCACCAAAACCCTGACCCCTTACCCTGGATACCCTCACCCTAATCAAAACACTGACTTCTTACCCTGGATACTCTTACTCTAACCCACAATTATAATCCTTACCTCAGATACCCTAACCTTAATGTTGAAACTGGATACCCTAACCTCTAATCATAACCGCTAACACTTGAGACCTGGACCCTGACCCTTATTATCCTAACCCTAAATAAAACCCTGACCCCTTACCCTAGTTACCCCAATCCTTACGACCCCTTTCTTTGGATACACTATCCTCTAACCATAACCCTAATGTTAACCCTGGATGCCCTAGAGTAAACCCTGGATACCTTAACCAATAACTTTTAGATACCCTGACCCTAACCTGGGATATTCTAACCATAACTCGGATCCCTCAATACTTTAACTCTGAACCACAGCCTTAGATACCCTAACCCTAATGTCTAACCCTAGATACCTCAACCCTAACCTGGACACTTTAAGTTCCAAGAAACAAACTTAAAACTCCCTTTACAGTAAAAAAAAAAGTTTTTCCACGAAACACGTTCTTGGAATAATTTGTAAAATAAATGGGCCTAGTGGAGCATCGTGTATAACTTTAACCCTGAACTAACTCAAGAGAACTGAGAAGGAAGAAAAAAAGAAAGAAAACAAAGAAAAGCAAAGGAAAATAAAAGACATAAAATAGACAGAGAGGCCAGCCAAAGGCGTCCCCTCAGACAGGTTGGATATCAGAGGTGGTATCAGAGCAGAGGTCAGAGGTCAGAGACACTGGAGGAGCAGACAGACATGGTACCTTCACTTTCGATTGTGTCGACTGCATCATTGACCAGTCGAATGACGGTCACTATGGAGGCTTGTGGAGGGAAAAAAGGAGCAGATACAGTACTGTAAGATTGACATTCATTCAAAATGACGTCCAGAACCACCACGGACAGGCATCCCGGTGGAATACAACCCGTCAAAGAAAAGCAAGACAAACAACGGCAACAAATCGGAGAAAAAAAAAACAAAACAGCCACATAAAAACAAGACAAAATCAAAGTCCAAGAGACGGCAAAAGAAAAAGAACCATTTACACACTTGGATGAACACGTTGGAAAGGTGGCGATGAGTCACTGAAAAGTAAAGATGAATCATGGACTGAAAAATTCAAGGATGATGAAACCAACGAAACAGATGAAATCAAACACACAACTGCAACAAAAGACCCCAAGCCCCACACCGCCACACCAACCCCGACACTGACCCTAACCCACACCGCAACGACAACACAGAGACTGACCCTAACCCCAACCCTAGCCCACGCCGCAATGACAACCCCGAGACCCTGAACCTGATGTCAACCTTAACCCTGACTCTGACCCAACGCCAACCCTGACGCTGACAGCAACTCCGACGCTGACGCAGAAATGCAGACCCTGACCCTGACCCTGATCCCAACACTGACCGTGACCCCGGTCCTGATGCCAGTCCTAACCCCGACACCGACTCTGAACCCAACACCACCCCCATGCTGGCCCTAACCCTGATCCTGACTCAGACGCCGACCCTGACACCAACCCTGAGTGGGACGCTGATGCTGACACTGCCCCAACGCTGACCCTAACCCTGACCCTGACGCCGACCCTGCTGAGAAAGAACTCTGAAAACCCGGTTTGACTTTGTGAGAAAAGGCTGATGAACTTGACCCACAAGACCAGATTAAAACAAACCCATCAACTTCAGCTTCGACAATGGCCAGTGGACCTAGATATGGTTTGTTTTTCATTGATATTAAAATGGTTTTTTTTGCACTTTCTGTACAAATGTCATTTTATTTCGAAACATCACTTGAATGTTCAAATTTCTAATCTCACAAAAATTCTACGAATCATCAGTTGACCAGTTGTTTTGTCTCATTTCCCATAATTGGTTTGAGGTTTTGTAGCCCAACGGATCCACGGTCATTACGTTGTTAATAATTCAAATCAAGCTTTTCCACTACAATAACCATCTTTGTAATATGTGTTTTCAACCTTCTGGAAATACACAAGTATCATCATGTCTGCATGAAGAGCATGTGAGCATAATCATAGACTCCACATCACTACATGAGTCTAAAATCCATCAGGCGACCTTTAGTATAAAGGACAGATATGGATATAATCTTTAATTAGTGTTTTTTTATTGTTAAAGTGTGTAATAAATATACATTACTATAACTGATTCAGATAAGGGACTTGTTTTTGTTCTGGTTCTGTTGGACCTTAGTGCGTCTATGGACACCGTCGACCATCATATCCTTCTACATGGGATGGGAAATAATGTGGTTTAAAACCTATTGAACTAATCGTTTCCAGTTCGTTAACGTTAATAATTAATCTTCTCAGTCCGCACTAATTAGTTATGGAGTTCCCCAAGGCTTCGAACAGTTCTGTGTATCTTATATACGTGCTTCATTTAGGTATTTTGACAAGGAAACACTCCGTCAACTTGTTGCGCTGATGACGCCCTTGACGTCCTTTGTGTCTATTAACCCTGATGAGTCGGTTTCAACTAAACTACAGGAGTGGATTAACGAGATTAAAGATTGAATCAACAATTACTTTCTATTGTTAAAACTCAGACGAAACTGAAGTCTTTGTGTTCGGACCAAAACCTGTTTGGGATGATGTGTCAAGTGACCTAATCACCATGGATGGTGTTACCATGGAGACCTAAACCACTGTGAGGAATCCAGGTGTTATTTAAGATCAGGACCTATCACTTAACTCACACCTTCAACAGGTTCACAGAAGTGTGTTGGTCCACGTGGGTCATGTGACTCATATCAGAGACAGGCTAACGCAGATCAATGAATCACATCCACACTAGACTATTGGAACTAAAAGGACCCGAAGATCATTGAGCAGATCCAGAATGGGAAACCCTGGGTTAGGGTTTGGATTAGATTTAGGGTCAGGGTTAGGTGTATTTAACAGTTATAGTTTAGTTCACTGTACATCCACGCGCCCCCCTGCCCCCCCACATCTTGAGCCTTCATAAGGTCATGTCAGTGGTCCGTCCTACTGAGTCAGAATCTGACCCTCGATATGGGTAAAGAAAATCGATTTGATTGATATTACTGCTTTAATTTCGCATTAGTCAATAATAATGAATGAGATTCATTTTTCAGAACAGGATGGCGAGTACCCGACCTGGGTACCGTTGTAGCAATACACAGCTGGCTGTGTTTCATGGGCATCTGGGGGCCCCTGTCTTGATTTTATCCATGACAACTCTGGTGTGGGAGGGGCACAGAGGTTGGGAACCCCCCCCCTGTAGGGAGTCTTCCCAGCCTCAATCTTGAGTCTGTAGTGCAGAGGAACCAGTCGCTCAGATCGTCTGGTAGGAGGAGACCCACAAGGCAGGTCGTGGACTTTGGATCTATATTAACCGTAACTCTAACCCTGACCCTAACTCTTAGCCATAGGTGATAGCCCTGCACCTTAATACTAGAAGGCAACAGCCGTAAACCAGAGTGAAGACCAACAGGAAGTTTGTTCTGAGCCTGTGGAGAGACCTGGACATGTCGGTGTCTCTTTCATGATTTAAGAGCAGAGTCAGCTATTTACTGATGAAAGGTCACATTGATTTGATATTGATCCCAGTCTCGATGTCAGAAAATCCCATCACAGCTCAAAGATGTAAAAGAGGTCCTTGGGTTACGTGGTACACGACCTACACTGTTTTGACCTTATGACGCCTGAGTCCGCCATTTTGTCTCCAGTCGTCTAGAGTGTAGAGTGTCTGTGTTTCGTAATTTTCTCGGTATCCTCGCCTTTTTCACCCCCCTTTCTCACCCTCCTTTTCTCAAAAAGAAAGCAGGATCTTCTAGCGATGCTACTCCAGCCAAGAGGAAAGCTATTACGATGGAAATGGAGCCGGATATCATCAAAAGGTCGGAGAAAGGTGAGACGCTGGTGAACATCGGTAGGGCATTAGGCTTCCGTTGGTCGACCGTGGTGACCATTATTAAGGACAAAGCCTGTGTTTTAGACCACGTTATTTAGAGATTCAGAGGGTATTTAGGGGGTATTAAAGGGTTAATTGCAACTTACGTGGAAATTCAAGTTATGTCGCCAGCATAGGAACGGATCTTGTTCGTAACCCAAGGACCTCCTGTACTTTGGTTTCACTAAATCAATTTGAATCAAATAATCAATACTGAAAACAAATCAAATCTGGATCAATCGATTTGGAACCTTATGAACTGAATTTGAATGGATTACGGACATTAACGATGACCTCCAGCCCTGATATCTACATGGATGAGGTTGCAATTGTCGAAGGACTGTTGGTTGTCATTCACACGTCAAAGAGCATGAGGTGTTTTCCTGCTTTAGGAACCTTTTGCAGTTTTTAGAACTTTTTAGTTCTTAGAACCTTTTTTCCTGCATTCCCACAGCATAATAACTACGAACTATGACCATAGTTCTTAGAACCTTTTTAGCTCCTACTCATGGGTAGGGTCTTTTTTTAGTTGTACAAGAACTATATGATGTGGGTGTTTGCTGATTGGTAGACCTCAGGCCACGCCCATTTCCGCATCTTGCAGTAGAGGGACTGTGTACGGGTGAATATAGCGCTATGATCGCTGTGATCAGGTCGTAGACTCAAGTCCTGTTGTATAATACAACAGTATACCTCTGTGTATACAACACATCTACAAACGATATTTATCCGCTAACAATAATAAAGGCTTCATGTGACTTTTGACATTTCCTGTTGGAGCGTCATGTGTAGCGTTTCATATCTCGTCTCCACATCTGTGTGAACTTGTGAGTAGAGAAGGAACACACGTCTGGTCCGTGAACAGATGAAGAGAAGGCAGTAGAGTGTGGACGCGTTCATTTGGTTGTTCTTCAGTGATTATGGGATGTATGACGCTAAGTCCATCTTCAGATTCAGATTCAGATTCTTCGCTCTGTTGTTGGCATGGACTGAGCAGAGGCACCACTAAACACTTTATGGAGATTGTCTTGGACTCATTTGTATTCTATTCTATATTATTCTTACATTTCGAACATAAATATAGATCATTGTCCATCCAAGTGTGTGTGGGTGTTGGTTGTAGTGTGTGTTGTAGTAGTTTGGAGGATGCAGAATAAGATTACGTCACAGTGCTCCGTACCGTGGTTCTACTGCCTGTTTGAATGCACAACCAAAAAGTTCCTGTGGGAAGAGTAGTTCCTATAACTCGATTACAGGTACAGGATAGAAACTAAACCTAAGAGAAAAAATACTTCTCGGTGGGAAAGAGCCTACAGATTGTATTTCCAATGCTTCGTATTTTTCTGTTTGAAGTCGTTTACATCTGTCAGGTTGCGTTGGAACATCTCACCATCAACATACCTACTTGTGGCACTGATCTCACTGTCTTCGGCTCATTATCTGGCCCGTTGTGTCTATTAACTGTCGCTAAGTCTTTCCAACACGCCTACATTTACAGCAAAAGATCAGATGAGTTTATTTTAAAACCAGTCGTTCATCAATGTTTTCTCACATATGCGAAACCGAAACAAATCGAAAACAGGTCACGTAAAACACTGACGAGAACATTTTGTCCAGCTGAAAACAAACAGGTAGCAAACATGTTCAATGGAGTTGAACTTCCAGGGGGCGTTGTGGGAATTGTGTTGTGCCAGACCTACCGTTGTCGTCACATGAATCCGACTGAAAGGAGCTCAGGGACTGGACTTCTGAATTACTGCCTTTGTTGCTCCCTGAGAAACAGGTGACCTCTTCTGCCATGTCCACCATTTTACCTACAGGAAAACGCCAACACACGGCACAGATCAGGGTTAGGGTTACGCTTAAGGATTAGGCTCAGGGTCAGGGTTATGTCTAGGGATTAGGGTGAGCTGTCAGGTTTAGGGTTAGGCTTGTGTTTAGGGATCAGGGTTAGGGGTTACGTGACGTTCACATAACAGTCAAATTTATATGATACAATTGATACTCAATCTTCAATAAAAGTCTCTATCAGAAACCCCATGATGCCCTGGTGTGGGTCAAACATGAGCACAAACCGTTAAACCCAGTACTGACGAGGATAATGGCTCGCTATGGATCAGCCAATCAGAGACCAGTCCTGAATTTAAGTCTAATTGCATTAACCCTTGTCTGATTAGAAGGGTTATGGTTATGGTCTGTCTCTGATTATTAGGGTTAGGGTTAGGTTAGGGTTAGGGTTAGGTTTAGGTTAGGGTCTGTCTCTGATTATTAGGGTTAGGTTTAGGTCAGGGTTAGGTTTAGGTTAGGGTCTGTCTCTGATTATTAGGGTTGGGTCAGGGTCTTGAACCCACTCACCCTCGTCGCTGTCCCAGGGGCTCTTGCGTATGGAGTCACAGTCGGAGCGGCAGGGCGACACTGGCGGCAGGTTGGGGGCCACGCTGCACACCACCACCCCCCTCCTGGTGGTCCCGGACAGTATTCTGGGTGACTCTGGATGAAAGGTGCTCATCTCCGTGTGCTCAACACTTCGCCCGTCCACCATCTTCTCCAAGGTGGACCGAGGGTCTCCTTGGAAACAGGGGGTGTAGGCCATGGGCCTCACGGGGACCTGTGGAGGGCCCATCATGCCCCCCCCTCCCACCACAGTGGGCCCCAGTCCTGGCTCTGAGTACAGGTTCAGAGGGTCTCCTGGCCCACAGTGCAGGGTCTTGAACTGGACCCCGTTGGCCTTGTTGAGGAGCGCGGCCGTGGCCGGGTCCTGGACCAGAGACAGGTTATTCCTGGAGTAGTTCTTCTGGAACACTTTCTTACGGAAGGCGATGAAGAGGACAATGAGCGTGATGATGACGAAGAGGACCACAGAGATGCCGATCAGCTCCTCCTTTCCCACCATGGCGTGACCCGCCTGCATGTCTGGGACGACGACGGGTCGCAGGCCGCAGCGTTGGCCCACGAAGCCCGCCGTGCAGTTACAGTAGAAGGAACCGTGAGTGTTGACGCACACGCCGCCATTCTCACATTCACCCTCTGGATTACTGCGGTCGCACTCATTGACGTCCTCCTCACAGCTGCAGCACAGAGGGACAGAAGGACAGGGAACAGAGGGACAGAAGGACAGGGAACAGAGGGACAGAGAACAGAGGACAGGGAGCAGAGGAGAGACGAGGAGGCTGGAGTTAGACCATAGTGGACCAGTGACTCAATCCCCTGTTCCCTGACGTTTCCAGGCTCAAAAGAACCTGAGGGGACACTGCAGACGTTCCCTTGGCAGGTTCTCAAACCTTTGTCTTTACTGCGATGAAGATGTGGACTAACCCTAACCCCCTGTGGACTAACCCTAACCTCTGTGGACTAATCCCCTATGGACTAACCCTAACCCCCTGTGGACTAACCCTAACCTCTGTGGACTAACCCTAACCCCTGTGGACTAACCCTGACCCTAACAACCTACAGACTAACCTAACTGACCCTAACCCTGAAACTAACCCCCTGTGGACTAACCCTAACCCCTGTGGACTAACCCTAACCTCCTGTGGACTAACCCTAACACCCTGTGGACTAAGTCTGACCCTAACTCTAAAAACCTGTAGACTAACCCTAACTAACCCTAACCCTGAAACTAACCACCTGTGGACTAACTCTAACCCCCTGTGAACTAACCCTAACCACTGTGGACTAACGGTGACCCTAAATCTAACAACCAACAACAACCAAAACTAACCCTAACTGACCCTAACCCTGAAACTAACCCCCTGTGGACCAACCCCCTGTGGACTAACCCTAACCCCCTGTGGACTAACCCTAACCCTAACCCTAACCCTAACCCCCTGTGAACTAACCCTAACCCCTGTGGACTAACGGTGACCCTAAATCTAACAACCAACAACAACCAAAACTAACCCTAACTGACCCTAACCCTGAAACTAACCCCCTGTGGACTAACCCTAATACCCTGTGGATTAACCCTAACCCCCTGTGGACTAACCCTAACCCCCTGTGGACTAACCCTAACCCACTTGAATGACACTTCCCCTGATTAAACAGTCAAGTAGTGAAATAAACTGTGTTTTTTTCGTCTTCCTATTCAAACGCAGTAATAACATGTAGCAAAACACAACAGCTGACGTTTCAAAGTGTGTGTGTGTGTGTGTGTGTGCTGGTCAGTGCGGGTGTTTGCATCAGGACTCACATCAGGCCCTTGAATCCTCGTCTGCAGCTGCACAGGAAGGCGTTCCCGATGGGTTTGCAGACGCCGCCGTTCTGACACGGGTTGGGAACGCACGCCGTGATCTCCATCTCACAGCGCCCCCCGGTGTACTGGGGGTTACAGCTACACAAGAACCCTGAGGAGAACCACAGCTCAACACGCGGCCCCCTGTCACCAATGCAGTTCACTTCCATATGATTTTTTCTTGTCTGTTGTCTCTGGTCTTGTCATTGTGTGTTGTGAATGTGGTCTTGTAGTGTATGACTGGAACTGTAATATTATCTAATGATAAATTTAAATAAAAAATATATATAAAAATATGTCTCTCTGTGACTCATGCAGTTCACTTTTTTGTTTTGTTTTGTCTGTTGTCTCTGACCCTGTCATTGTGTGTTGTGATTCTCGTCTTGTAGTGTATGAATGGAACTGTAATGTTGTCTAATTAAAAATAAAAATATAAAAATCTATATAAAAATATGTCTCTGTGACTGTTAAACTGAGGTATGATATTGTTATAATTACACTTATTTTAATTGTACATGTATAAATGATAAACTGAGGTATAATATTGTTATAATTATTTTAATGTACATGTATAAATGATCAACTGA
>JAPTHA010000006.1:3071884-3082797 GCA_029814585.1 Gymnapogon annona | reverse complement strand
AGTCCACTGGGGGGCGACGGTGAGCTCTTCTCGGAGAAGTCGCAGGAGTAGAGGACGTTGTCCACCGTGGTGCCGTGCTCGCTGTAGTTGAGCAGCTCGTAGTGCTTGGTGTTCTGGACACACACACGCCATGTTATGTTACGCGGGATCAACAACCAAGTCACCCCCCCCCCACACACACACACACACACACACGTGCTACTGACCTCATCGTAGAAAATACAGGCGTGTTTCCCCGACACGTAGTTACAACGCCCGTAGTTTGTAAGGCACACATCCATGTCAGCACCTGAGGAAGAACAAAGCAAGCGTTGGTACCGGTCACATGACAACCTGCTCTACGGCCCGTTATCCTGACGCGGTTCCACGGTTGAGTGTCGCGTCACAAACAACTCCCTTTTAATGCGTTTGTCTCCAGTTTAATGGTTGATGTTTGTTCCTCAGCGACATGTGATAAACACTGGTCTGTAATGTTAATAAATGACCTGTTGACAGATTCAATGTGTGGAATGTTGTGTGTTTAATCAGATTCAATGTGTGGAATGTTGTGTGTTTAATCAGATTCAATGTGTTGAGTGTTGTGTGTTTAATCAGATTCAATTCAAAAGAAAAAAAACAAAAATTCAAATCAGAATCCATCTAGATCCACAGCCTTTCACTTATTTATGCGTTCTTTTGTCTGTTGTCTCTGATCCTGTCATTGGAGTTGGCGAATGTCATCTTGTCATGTATAAATGTAACGACAGTAGGATCTAATGACCCCACCCCAAAAAAAAATAAAAAAAGGAGTACAGAGCATTTCATATTAGATACAAAAAAGAAAAAGAAGAATTGTCACTCTAATACAAAAAACTAAGTGAAAATGCAGACTTCAAAAATAAATTGGACATCAACATAAATCTATGCGAGTCACACGGTTCACTTATTTATTTTGTTTCATTGTACGAATTTTTGCATTTATTCGTCTGTTGTCTCTGATCCTGTCATTGTGAGTTTAGTGTAATATTGTCCAATGAAAAACAAAACAAAACCACACAAAAAAGGTGGCGTCTGTTCACGGGACGTCTCCATCACGGTACATGTCATCCCCGGCCATGATGGCGTCCTACCTGATCCGATGTACAGCGTCCTGTAACACATGCTGACGGCCGGTCCTGTTCCCGTCAGCGGGTAGAAGACAGCGCGGGCCTGCACCTTCCTCTGACCTGGGGGTGGGGGGGGGGGGGAAGAGAAGGACCCACACAAGACACAACAGCATTAACCACAGCACCACAAATGGACACCACTGGACACGTGTAGGACGCCACGCAGTCTTACTGTCAGGGGGCGGAGATGGCGCCTTAGGGGTGGAGCCAGCAGACGGAGGAGGAAGAAGAGGAAGAGGAGGAGGAGGAGGAGGAGGAGGGGGGGAGGTGCTGGGTGCTTTGGGTGGAAACAGCTGCTGAATCCTCTGCCAGGCCAGGAGCTTGATCATCTCCACGTCCAGCTTGTCCAACTCAATGCCTATAGACACACCAAAACCATGGTTACTGAGACGAGACACGCAGACGCGGGGTGGACACGGAGTGGACACCGGGTGGGTGGGTACACGCAGACAAGGCGTGAGCATGTGGAAGAGTGAGGGACACGGTGGAAAAGTGATGGTCAGAGGTGGACAAGTGATGTCACGGGGTGGGAAAGTGATGTGACGGGGTGGACGTGTGATGGGCACGGGGTGGAAAAGGGGATGGACACACTTACCCCTATCGCCGTCCAACCCTTCTTTCAGGTCAGTGATGGAGGAGAGGGGGCTGGGCAGTGATCCAGGACCAGGACCAGCCTTGATGTCTGCAGAGGACGCAAGACACAGTCATGTGATCGCTCAGTGGACAGGTCCCGCTCATCGTGTGCTGGACTTCAACACACCAGTACTGAAGGACCAGAGCGTCTCTGCTCTCTGAGCTCCTTCAACATCTGCTCAGGGTCTTCCAGGGCCGTCCTCTGTGCTGCTGCATGCTGGGATGCAGACACACAGATCCTCGAGGCCAGTAACGTGAATGTGTGTGTTTGGACACTGGTGTCACAGGTGGACGGTCCACCCACATCAGGACAATACGGGATTACAACTGCACTGTATATTACTATATACCTGACGTCTCTTTATTGACTTTATTTACTGTTGCACTCAATCTGTTCTTTTCTTTATTTCTATTCATATATTTATATTATTCTGATTTACTCTTATTTTTCATCATATTTACAGTATCTCTCTGTGTGTGTCTTGTTTTATATGTGCTGCCGTAACCTGAAATTTCCCCTCAGGGGACTAATAAAGGGATCTAATCTAATCTAATCAGCTGTACTTTTATTGCAATACTTTTTTTTTTCCACGCCCAAGTTTATTTAGTAACATTTTCAAAAATTTTTTAAACAAGTGCAATACTTTTAAACCGCGTCGTCAGTTTTCAGCAGAAAATCTAACTTTAAATAATAAATAAATAATACCAATGCAATTTACCCAAGACTTTTAAATGTACCAAGGGCTCAGTGAAAAAAACAACACACTCTTGTTATGTCTGGACAAACAATAGAGCGAGGGGGATCATCTACTTCCTGTCCAGCGCCCTCATTGCTCAGGGTATTTACTGGACACACACCTTTGGCCAAATACAACCACATTTAATTGTTTATTTAATAATATATAATACACGCTTAAATATTTTATATTAATATTATTAATCAATCATAATACTGTCCTTTCCTTTATTATACTCATTATATTTTGGAGAATATTTTGCATGCTGTAATCCATTATTCTGCTGCTGTAACATGGAATTTCCCGGAGTGGGACAAATAAAGGTATATAATCTAATCTAATCTGTCTGTCAGACAACTTAACCAAGCTGTAACCATGTGACTACTGGTTTAAGTCCGCCTTTCAGCAGTGATACAGGTCTATATTATCAGTTACCTGGACCCGGGGGTGCTGGGCGGTGCTCCTGGGTGCCTTTGGTCGCCGTGTCCCCGTGGGCGCTGCTGGTGATGGATGGCTTCTCCTCGCTGCTCTGACTCTGCTCCTGGCTCCGGTGGTTCTGGTTCTGCTGGTCGGCGTGGGGGCATATCGTGGGAGCGCTGGGACACTTCTTCTGAGCGCACGTGTCTGTCGTGCTCTCTGGCTCCTTCTTAATGGTTTCTTGTCCTATGTGGTTGAGCATCGCCCTGGCGGGTGTTGAGTCTGGGGGGAGGGGCTTCAGTCTGTGCTGTAGCTCCGCCTGCCTGCAGGAGTCCGAGGCACTGTGACAGTCTACGGGGCCGTTGGCCTTGGGGGGTGCAATCCCCTTTGCTACCGGGCCGTTGGGCTTCCGACAGTTCTGACAGGGAGTCACGGGGCATTTACAAACCCCCGGCGCCCCCCCCTGGACGTCTGTGGGCGGACTGCAGGAGTCGGGGGAAGAAGTCCGTCCTAAAGAGGTGTGGGTTTTCACGTCTGATGGTTCACGTGAGTTGCTCGGGGCTTTGGCTTCCGCGTCCCAGTCGGCGGATGGCGCCGCGGCTGCAGTGGGTGGAGCCTTCTGCTTGATAGACAGGTGGCGCATGATGCTGCACTGGAGGGCGATGACGTCCTGAAGCCACTGAGAAGCACACAGAACAATGGTTCAACACAAAATGAGGGACGCTTTTCATTTGAACCCTTTAACCCGGTTGTGTGAATTTGTGAAATGCAAAAAAAATTACGTCTAAGATATTAATATAAATAAAAATATAAATAATTGCAACTTGTTTTTCTCTGTGTAAGAGAAGGTTAAGATAAGATAAACCTTGTTACTGTTAGTAAATGTGTATTTGTAGGTCCACTGTGATCTGTAAGTTGTAATGTTCATGTATAAATGATAAACTGAGGTATAATAGTTATAATGACACTTATTTTTGTGTTCATGTAGAAATGATAAACTGAGGTATAATATTGTTAAAATAACACTTATTTTAATGTACATCTATACATGATAAACTGTGGTATAATATTGTTGTAATTACACTCATTTTAATGTATATATGATAAATTGAGGTATAATATTGTTTGTTATTTTTCTTGATACTTTTAAGGTTGTTAATGTTATTCATAGTTTTTTTAAAAGGACAGTTTGTGGATGTAAACATTTTCATCATATAAGGACAGTTTGGAGCCGACATTATTGATAAGTAATTCTGTTGTTATTGTACTGGCCCTATACGTAAGGCATATTGTGCTTTTAGCTAAATAGCACTAGTTGAGCATATATATATATATATATATACACATATATACACACACACACATTCATTGACAGGCCAAAAGTCCCTGATTTATGGCAATAGCTCGTTGTGAAAATCCCTCTGCAGCAAGAATATCTATCCTAGGCCTCTGTTCAATTGATAACTGCTTTTTTTTTTTAGCAATTTTTTTTTTATAAAAACTTAAGCAAATAATAATAATAAATTATAAATATATTTTTGGCAAAATGCTTTTTTTTTCTTTACAAATTTCGCTGTGTAAGTGAAAAACACGGATACTAAGTTAGACAAACACCTGCTGAAAAGTAGAGAATATGTTTTAACTTATGCATAACTGAAAATTTAAGGCACGAGCAATGGTGTAAGCAAACCCTCACAAGGAGCTTATGTCCTGGCTCAGCTGGAATGGCCTCAAATTCCAACACATTGCTGACCTTCATTATACAAGTGTTGATTGTTTTGGATGGAAATAAATTACCAAAACTTACCTATTTGACTCTTCTTTTAAAAAATCAGGGGGTGGACTTCAACTTTTGGCACGTAGTGTGTATATATATATATATACATAATATACATACAGACATGTATCATATTACCCTTGCACTGCAGACACTCATTGCTTTAGAAACTTGAATTTGTGCTGTGTACTCACGTTGCCAAGCAACAACAGACCCACTGTGAATGTCTAAGTCTAAGGGTTAAAATCGTCCATTTGAACGGGGACATGAACAGGCCTGTCACAGGGACCACTAGGGATGCAACGCACCATGGGTAGGTCTGGCACAGGAATTACTTTTACACTCTCTTCTCTCTAAATAATGAGACATTTTATTTTCACAACACGGCACAAAATAATGAAGTTGTAAGAATATAAACACACCCACCTCCGAAAAATCTGTTGAACATATACTGTGTATTAAAGTCTGTCAGCTTCTTATACTCCAGGACCTATTCTTTTACATTGCATTTTCCAACATTTTAAAGCATGTAAACCAGTGTTAAAGCTGCAGCATCAGTTTACGTCACCAAGATGTATCTA
Source organism: Gymnapogon annona (assembly GCA_029814585.1). Lineage (NCBI taxonomy): Eukaryota > Metazoa > Chordata > Actinopteri > Kurtiformes > Apogonidae > Gymnapogon > Gymnapogon annona. The sequence goes on along the minus strand of JAPTHA010000006.1, from coordinate 3,077,507 downwards.
TTATCGTTTAAAAAATGACAACAGCTTGTACTGACATAGTTTCAGAGCAGCAGAGACGACTTTTGTTTCCAACAAAATGGGCAGCGTTAGTGCAAATATACAAGAGCTGACGTAAAAAACGCTACCAGTGCATCCTCACATTCCACCGCTCGCCACGCGTCCATCCACAATGTGGAAATAGGTGGGGCTCTGCATCCGGCTCCAACCGCAGTAGAACCGACCCTTCACTAAGTCCACCCTTAGGACCACCACTGACCAATCGTACATTAGCGAGGAGCGCTAATGCAGAAGCGGTGCGTGTCTTTCATAGTTGTAATGTACAGTCAACTGTGATGCACCATCAACATAATTCACGCTGAATATCCTGGATGAGTGATACTTGTTTTGTTGCCGAAGATGCTTTAAAGCAGGGGTGTCAAACTCATTTTAGTTCAGGGGCCAAATTTAGCCCAATCTGGTCTGATGTGGGTCAAACCAGTACAATAATAGAATTCCATATCAATAATGTCAACACCAAACTGTCCTTATATGATGAAAATGTTTGCATCTACAAACTGTCCTTTAAAACAATGAACAGCATTAATAGCCTCAAATCTATGAAGAAAAATAAGTGATTTTAACATTATACCTCATTTTATACTTTATACATGTTCATTACAACTACATATCCCAGTGGATGGACAAATAAATTATTTAATAACGGGTAGAATATTGATAAGTTTGCACTTATTTTTCCTCAGACGTTTCAGCTTTTTCACTTAAATGAAATGATACTTTGTTTTAGTCTAAATGCAGGAAAAATACAAGAAAATATTTCCATTTCCATAGAGAACAACTTGCAGTTGCAAGTACTTATAGGTTATTATGACAATATTTTCCCCATGTAACCTGAACTGTAATTTTTGCATTTCACAAATTTTTCCCACAGGCCGGATAGGAACCATAGGCGGGCCACCTTTAACCCCCGGGCCATATGTTTGACACTCCTGCTTGAAAGTCACGATCTCTATTGCACGTGAATTCCCCTCACGTGTCACTAATTGAACCCTATTGAAACCCCTTGGTTCAAGGTGACCGGTGATGGCGGCGTGACACCCACCTCCTGCTGCTCCGCCTCTGTGCTCAAGTGCTTGGCGGGCTGGTGCTCGGGGACGCTGCTACACACCAACTCCAGCTGTCGCACGCCTGCTGGGAGCAGCATGGCTGGAGGACTGCGGTACTGGGACTTGATGGCATCAGGCACCTGAGACCAAACACACACGGTGATGTTCAGCAGCAGCGAGGACACTAACCATACTTTACATGCTCTTGTGTGTGAGTCGAGACATGAGTAACGTGTGGCGACATCTAGTGGAGAAACAGCAGATGACCACGTGTTGTCAACGCTCAGTGTTTTGATTCATCTCTTTATGGCGTTGAGTAGCGAGCTCATAAGATAAATCTTTATTTATCCCATTACGGGGAAATTTGTGCGTCACTGCAGCCAAATGCAAAGAATAGAAATAAGAGCAGACAGATATACATCAGTTGAATCCTTATACACATACACAGTATTTATTAGATTAGATCCCTTTATTAGTCCCCTATGGGTAAATTTCAGCCTACAGCAGCACATACACAACAAGACACACACAGAGAGATAGAGCAAATATGATGAAAAATAAGAGTAAATCATAATAATATAAATATATAAATAGAAAGAAGAAAGGAACAGATTGAGTGCAACAGTAAAGATCAATAGACATCGTCAGATATATAGTAATATACAGTTGTATAGTTATACAGTTCTATAGTTATACCCTTAGTTATATAGTAATATACATAGTTATATAGTAATATACTGCTGTGTAATAATTATAGTAATTAATAATAATAATTAACGGTACTAGCGTTGGTTAACACCAATTGTAACACCTATTTGTACCACAAACACAGAAAACCATCCAAAGTTACGACAGAGTCTGGTGAGACAGGTCTCCATTAACAGCAGGAGGCTGTTCTGCTTGTACTTAACACCAATTAAACATCTATCGTGATAGAAACAACGACCCATCTGTCCCTGATCAATATAGCAACAGTACAGTGACCCTAGGCTTATTCAAAAGGCAGGGGTTCTTCAACCTTGGGTCTTTGTGTCAAAAAAATATATAGCACCAACTAACACTAATGATATAAACATAAATATATATATCATAATGATATAAATATTTGGTTATTATTGTTAAAACTATGAAGTCAAAATGACTAGGGGTGTGACAAAACATCAGCTGCACAATACTTCATTTCACAGAGTACTGCGTGGCTAGTTAAAAGTACTGCGTGGAGCTTTTCAGTTATTTAACCAAATGCAGCCATGCCAGATGTTCATTTTTGGTTTTGTTTTGTGTTTCTGTGGTGATGTGGCTCAGATCTGGGCCCCTTAAACCCTGGGGCTCCAGACGGCCTGTGGGTCTGAACCGGACCGTGAACCACGACTCAAGAACCTCAAGACGAACGGAACAGTGGATAAACTGGACCTTTGGGTCACTAATACACACAGTTTATAGAATAAAGTAGAAATAAGTGGCAAAGTAGTGAAAATAATAACAACAACAACAACAATAGTAATAATAATAGGAATGCTAATAATTATAGTTAAAATTATAATAACAACATTACAACTACATAGTAACAGTAACAACAACAATAATAAGCTGAACTTCATCTGGACTTGATCTCTATTTCTACGTGCTGAGACACAGCTGTGGTTGTTCCTAGCGTCCTACCTTCAGGGTCTTCTTGTTGTGCTGGTGAAGGCTGCGGCGGTTGGGTGCGTTCTGTCGATGGACTCTCTGCAGGAAGTCCAACTTGACAGCGTGTTGGGACATTCTGTCTTGAAACTGGTCAAAGAGCTGACAGCGGCTGGACAGACTGAGCGTCCTCTGATTCAACTGCACAGACGGGGAGAATAAAGACACACGGGTCTGACGACGCTCCGAGGCCAACAAGCTGAAATTTACTGCAAAGATAAAAGACCGGAGCAGGTTCTTCTGCCGGACTCTTACCACTAAGTGCTCAATGTGGTTCGGACACATCCACTTCCCGGCCGGTAGAGCAGTGAGTGGGGGGTCCAGACAGTCCATGTGGAACAGAAGAGGACAATAATCGCACTGGATCAACGGAGCCAACCTGCAGCTCCTGTGGACGGAGGACGACAGGCAGGTTACATCAGAGCACCAGCGACCCACGCGCTGTGCTCCCGGACACGGCACTACAAACCTGTTGCAGGAGTAGCACACTTTGACCGGGAGGGGAACCAGGCCGTTGGGGTCCAGTTCGTGCTGGGGTCTCCTGAAAGGTTTCCCCAGCAGCTCTTCTTTTCTCCTCCGTTTACTGCTGCCTAAAACCACAACACACACTTCCATTACGCCATAGGTTCTCAACTGGTGGGTCTTGGCCCTAAAATGGGTCTTGTATCATTTCCAGTGGGTCCTGACTCCATAGTGGGTCCAGAGGGTCGTTGTGTAGTTTAAGTCATGTTCATAAACCAATGGTGTGATTTATTTTAATGGAGCTAAACCTCGCCCGTTCACCCTCCCCAGAAGTAGGGGGCGCTAATGCGCTGTAATGATCATCAACAGCAGACGTTTGACAGAACAGAAGAGCTGAAGTTGGTCTCTGGAACAACTCAGGTCTGATTGTGGTTTATTGTCCATTGGGCTCAAACCTCAGCGGTTGAATTGTACAATAAGTGAGTTGGAATTGAACTGAGCTGACTTTGTGGTCCAAATGGACCTGGGTCAATATTTCCATGTGTCTGTTTATCATTCCACTGCTCCGGTGGCTTTGACTGCTGGCAAATTCAAAATCAGCTCGGGTTCAAACACTACATCTGACATTAAACACAGTGGATCAGTTTAACTGGTAATAATGTGGGTCTGGTCACTGGAGGGGGAGAGTGGGTCCAGAATCAGACAAGTTCAGAACCCAGACCTGTTCAGAACCCCTGGTTAAAGTAATTTACCCTTTATCGTGGATTTTCTTTCCTGGATGTCTTCCTATGTAAATGCGAGCAACAACCATTGACACTCATCCCTGTTAACAGTGACTTTGACAGTTTCTTGGACATCAATAAACAGTGAAGAAATTGACAAGTGGAAAGTCTTAGAGCACACGTGCCATTAAAAATAAGCCACGTATATATACAGTAGGTAAACATACACACCTGGATATACTGATAACCTCATATAATATGGAATACACAAGTCATCTATCTAGTAGGTGTGTGTTTTCTAACAGGGGTCTGGATCCATAACAATAATGACTCATGTCACTAAACAGCTTACACTCGATCAATATCCTCTTGATTATGAATAATGATGTTTCTATGTCCAGTCCTCATCAACAGGACATCTTACAGATGGAGACATAATGTGTCACAATATGTATGTCCATATAGTGGATACACATCCATATTGTCTCCAGTTTAATAGTAGATGTTTGTTCCTCAGTGAGACGTAATAAAGTCCATGTGAGTTGGTAGAACATTATTATTTAATCAGAGCAGGACAAATATTGGATCAATGTAGAGGGAGAACATTTACAATCATGGAGAAAAAAACTGCATCAATGTTGATATAAATTAAGTCAAAAACCATCTGTGAGTCAGTGAATAAACAAAGATACCTTTCTCAACCAAACTAACCAATGGAATGATCCAACAGAAACTATATAGACATTAGTCCTTATCGTTTAGGATCCAGACCCCTTTTAGAAAACACACACCAGGACTCAACTGTCCACATACTTTTGGACACATACTGGATGAGTTAGACAGGTATGATCAGAGGATGAGGACGTGATAATAAATGGAGGGATTCAGGTGTCAGATCACAGACCTGGCAGTGCTGTGGTGCAGGTGAGCTCACTGGGCAGCTGGAACTGGGTTGGGTTTCTTTCCATGGCGGCTGCTATTAGCAGCTGGAAGGGCCTCTTGAGGAGGCGGGGTGTGGGGGGCACAGATGCCCCCTCCAGCTCGGCCCCCTGAACGTCATCCTCTGGCTCCGCTGTCTCCTCCTCTCCGTCGTTCTGCTCCTCGGACGGAGTGGGGGTGGACGAGGTGTTGGAGGTGGGAGTGCCGGGTCGGCTGCTGGGTCTGCTGCTGGTCCTGCGGTCCAGGAGGCGCACCTGGGCCACTCGTAGACCGGGTCCGGCTGCTCCGGCTCCTGGGGGGAGTCCGTCGAGTCTCAATGGGCCAGCGTTGAGCTCCAGCTCCACGGCCGGGGACGCGGAACGCTTGGCCAAAGACCTCTCGGGGATTCCATTGGTCTGTTCGGACTTCTGCTCTCGCTTCTGCAGCAGATCACGACATGTTTTACACCGTTTATAGTACTGTTTACACTGACGTATAGTATTTTCACTGTTTATAGTACTGTTTACACTGATGTGCAGTTCTTACTGTTTATAGTACTTTTACATTGATATGTGGTACTTTCACTGTTTACAGTACTGTCTACTGTTTACACTGATACACAGTACAAATATTGGTATTTGCACTGTTTATAGTACTGTTTACATTGTTACATCCTATTTATTTCTTATCTATATTGTCTGTGTGTTGTCATATTTACACTGCAGACACTCA
>JAPTHA010000006.1:2968250-2981079 GCA_029814585.1 Gymnapogon annona | reverse complement strand
CACCTGAAAGGCCGGTCCGTGAAAATATTGTCTGACATTAAACCGGTCCGCGGCACAAAAAAGGTTGGGGACCGCTGGGGTAGGGCATCACTGCAGGCCTAGGTCTGAAATGCATGACCCGCTACTGAAACTACCCATAGCTTGTACCAGTACCGCAACTGCAGAACTGCCCATAACTGTTACTAGTAGAACTGCATATCCCTAGTACCAATAGTGTGTGTGTTGGCGTGTGTGTTGGTGTCCTCTACAGGCTTGTCAGGAGACCGTTGTGCAGCAGGCGTCACTTCCTAGGGATCCTCCTCATCCTGCTCCTGGTCTGCATCATGTTTACCACCTTTGTCATCCGCAAGACCAGGTACATGTGACACCGACGCCACACTAAGGACTAACACACACATCAGACGAGTGGGAGGAGCCAAACACCCACTCACTCTACGTACTATTTTGACCCATTCACAGCTGCAGTCTGTCTTTTCATCCTCCTCTTCTTCCCTTTCCAAATGTCTATTTTTATCTCCTCCTCTCAATATTTACAACTGAAATAAAACGACCAATGAACCAAACGGAAAAATACAGATTTAAAAACAGCTGAAACCTCACTTCAACAGTCACCACAGTGTCAAAGGTGCACACACGCACACACACACACAGACAGTACAGTTCACTACATCCACAAACATACGCACCTTTAACACCGTCCAAAAGCCGGAATTTACACAAACTTTGGTTGTTTAGATTATTTGTTTTGCATCATTAAGTCTTTTTTTTCCATAATATCATTCCAATTTTAAATGTTAAGAAACAAAAGTTTATTTATCCTTACAAGGGGTGTACTTCCATACTTAGTCATTGAAAAAGGGAATCAAAACCGCAATATTTTCGCTTATCGCCATAATTTTTGGGACAATTTATCATCCAGCAAAATTTGTTATGGTGACAGGCCTAACCGCACCTCTGCACCATCTCTGCTGTAGCTTTTCATGAGTTGGGTTTGTCAACAGCTGCATCTACCCGAGTAATTCCTCCACGGGATCCTTCTCCTCCTATCATAAGCCGTTCAGTACTGTTGTGGCTAGCAGCAATTCCAGAAGGAGGCGCATTAAAGCTGGCTTGGCTCGGATTTGTCCCAGTGAGGTTGCCGTAGAGAGTCATGAAAGATGGCTGACCGAGAAAGATACTTCTACGCACATGCCACTCACTTTGTCCTGAGATTCAAATTGTCCCTTGACAACCAAGCACTAAGGCACTACTGAAACGCCCCTCAGACACCACCAAAACTAAAACAAACCTAGAAATGTTAGGGCTCGAAAACTAGTTCACCTTTTTCTCTGGACCCAAAAACAGACCGAGGCTCAGATTTAGTTTTTAGGGGTTTTATTGTAAACCATTGATTTCATTGGGTGACTGAACAAAAGATGGAAGATCCAAGAGGATTTGGAGTGAAAGTAAATGCAGGTGAGTGAGCCAACTGACAGTGTGGAAGCACTGAGGTGGTTGGGCAGGAATCGATGGTAGGCACAGGAGGAAACACAAAACAAGTGACAAGAAACTTCAACAGACAAGTTCAATAATCTCAGTACTCGAGAGGTCGGCTGCTGTACTAAAGAGATTATGAAGGGTCACCAACGAGCCAGGTGACCCTCAGGTGCGCAGGTGAGTGGTGGCATGAGCAGGAGAACCAGATGAACCACATGTGAGTGGTGGCGGAAATAAGAAAGGGAGAAGGAGTAGGGCACCAACTCTCCACAGAGACTTCACAGAGTACCGATTATCACATAAGACACTACTAAAACACACAAAAAACGCTCCCTGGACCCAAAAGCCGACCGCAGATGAGATTTTATTTATAAAAGGTAAGTTTTCATGAAAGAAGTGATCTTAGTTGGCAATGTTGCTGAGGCTAGGTGGACCAGCAGGGTTCACTGGCAGGAAATATCAAAAATACACAGAACCAGCAAAACATGAAATCTTTCAAAAGACAAACAAGTGAAAGCTCAATACACAACAAGAGGACGGGCCACTGCTGCGCTGATGACAGGAACACTCAGGAAACTCCTTCCGCTCTCCACTGAGCTTAGGAAGAGTCACTGACGAGCCAGATGAGGATCAGGTGTGCAGGTGAGTGGTGGTGCGAAAGAGAGAGAAAGACTGTAAGGTGCTGCCTCCACACAGGAGGGAGGGGGTACTGAGACTCCAAAGTACTGATCGTCATATAAAACACAACTAGCACAGGTAAAACACCTGGCTAACACACTGCTAAAACACAGTTTAAACTCTGCTAATCTCAGTTTCTAAATGCTAGTTGAATGTTGCGAGGAGCATAAATGGTTCATCGATTTTCGTCATTTGTGCCAAATGTAGTGCTGGAGCGTTGGCCATTGTTAAAAGGTTAACTAATAAACTAACTGATTATTGGTGCACATCCATATTACATACAGTCCTTACATTCCATCCCACTTTTTTGTCTGGTGCAGGAATGATAAATGGCCGGGACTTCAACTTGGGGTCATCACTATGAATGAGGAGCAGACCCTCAGGGGAGGAGGTGGCAACCGGACCCAGAGGTTACTGCGCACAGAAGAAGCATTCCATCCCCAAGTCCAGAATATGGACAATGGCCAGACATCCCATTCTTTCAAGGACACCAGAAACATTTCAACTGTTCTGCTCAAAGACCAAGACCAGCTCAGCCCGGATCCTACCATCACAAAGAATTCATATGCAAAACTCCCCCAGACCCCAGATCCTTTCAAGGCTCCTATCAGGACCCCTCCCCTCCAGACACTGGGTCCAGTCAGGTATCCCCTCCAGACCCCAGATCCAGTCAGGTCTTCCAACATCCACAAGGAAGCCACCTGCCAGCCACAGTCACACGTTGTATTCCTGAAGACGCATAAAACGGCCAGCAGCACCATCCTCAACATCCTGTATCGCTATGGTGAAAGCAGGAACCTGACCTTTGCCCTCCCGCTGAACAAACACAGCCAGCTGTTTTACCCGTATTTCTTCGCTTCACACTTTGTGGAGGGAGTCAAGTACATTAAGGAGTTCCACATCATGTGCAACCATATGAGGTTCAAAAAATCTGAGGTGAGCTGCAGCACAAAAGCACTAATACACTGAGGGGTCAGAGGTCAAACATGATGAACCTTCCTTCTAAACGGTGGTCTGATTTAGTCTCTGTCTAACATTACAGTATCTCAGATCACGCTTGTCTGACTCATCCAATATGTGTACAAAATTATGTGGACAGGTTGAGTCCAGCTATTTGTTTTCCAAAGTGTCATCCAATATGTGTCCAAAAGTATGTGGACAGGTTGAGTCCAGATGTGTGTTTTCTAACAGGGGTCTGGATCCCAACAATGTTGACTAACGTCACTATATAGTTTATATTGGATCAATATCCTATTGATGATTTACTCATTTTTGTATCACATAAAATCAAATCAAAGTTTATTTATATAGCGCCAAATCACAACAACAGTCGTCTCAAAGCGATTTACATGTATAGATCAAAATAATAAAGAAATAGGAAGAAACTCAACTGAGTCTTCCAGGAGCAACCCACTAGTGACAATGGTGAGGAAAAACTGCCTTTCCTAGGCAGAAACCTTGAGCAGACCCTGACCAGACCAGTTGGGGTCAAAGGACAGGGAGAAGCAAGAGAAGGAGAGAGGGAAAGAACGAGTGGGAGGGGTGAGTAGGGGAGAAAGATACACAGCTATGTAGGACTATTACAGATCATCAGTCAGGGACAGGTGGGGTTGTGGGGGGGTGGTTGGGGCAGGAGTCCCAATGGCGCCTGAAGAGTGGTGATGCTGAGCCTGGGGAGGTGGTTAGGGTTAGGGTCAGGAGGGGGAGTTGGGGCAGGAGTACCGATGACTTAGGTCATTATAACATGAGGATAATGATTTCTAAATCACTTTACTTATGACCCAGGTGGCAAAGGTGATGCCTTGGGATTCCTTCTACTTCTCCATCCTGAGGAATCCCGTGACCATGATGGAGTCCATCTTCACTTACTACAACCACATCCCTGCCTTCCAGGAGAGCCCCAGCTTGAACGACTTCCTGAACAACTGTTGGACACACTATAACTCCTCACTCCGCGACAGCCAGTACGCTCACAACAGCCTGGCTTTTGATTTTGGTTTCAACAATGGCGTTACGGTTGACTCTGAAGACCTGGAGGACAGAGTGAGCAAGGTAATTGGCGCCATCGAAAAAGACTTCCATCTCATCCTCATTTCGGAATACTTTGATGAGTCTATGATCCTGCTCAGACATGCTCTCTGCTGGTCTCTGGAAGATGTTGTTTACTTTAAGCACAACAGTCGGATTGAGAAAAGTCGCCACCAACTTTCACCGGAAAATGCAGAGATGATCAAGAGCTGGAACGCCTTAGACTGGAGAATCTACCTACACTTTAACTCCACCTTCTGGCACAAAGTTGACACACTTATTGGACGGGAGCAGATGGAGAAGGAAGTGACTGAGTTGAGAGAGCTACAGAACAAACTAGCGAGCACCTGCCTCAAAGATGGCCGTGCCGTCCACCCGTCCGAGATACAGGACGCTCAGTTAACACCTTACATGTTCAAAGAACCCATCATTGAGGGATACAACCTCAACACAGACATAGACAAAGAAAGTGAGACTCAATGTCGGAGACTAGTTACACCAGAAATTCAGTACACATCCCATCTGTACACTAAACAGTTCTCACGGCACTCACAGCAATTGCTGGGGCGTCGGAACAGACGCTCCGTCAGACGCAGACACACGATGGTCAAGAGCCAAAGTGTCCCTTAAACTCAGGACACACGCAATAAAACCAGTATCCTGTGAGTGGTACCTGTTCTGAACATCAATGTACTGGTGGAAAAGCTCTAATGCTCATTGTCTATTGAATCCCAAACACAACAGGGGAGGAGACAACCACACTTGGATGTTCAGACGGTGAGAGGAGACAACCACACATGGATATTTAGATGGTGGCAGAAGACAACCACACACGGACATTTGTACTGTGGGAAGAGACAGGTTTGCACCTGAAGGAGCTCAAACATTGACCCATGTTCAAAGAAGCACCGTATGGGGTTAATGCTCGTTTACGGTTATATCTATCATATTCATTTCTATGACATTACTCCACTGGTTACTCGGGTTTACATTGGTATCTTTATTTATTCTGTGACTAACAGATGGTGTGGACTTAATTTATATAAACAGTAATGCAGCTTTTTTTTCCTCCATGACTGTGATTGTGAATGTTCTCCCTCTACATTGATCCAATATTTGTCCTGCTCTGACTGTAAATAATAATGTTCTACCAACTCACATGGACTTTATCAGATCTCACTGAGGAACAAACATCTACCATTAAACTGGAGACAATATGGATGTGTATCCACTATATGGACATAAATATTGGGACACATCACTTTTCCAGCTGTAAGACGTCCTGTTGATGAGGACTGGACGTGGAAACATCAATATTCATAATCAGTAAGATATTGATCCAATATAAATTATATAGGGACATGAGTCATTCTTGTTTTGGATCCAGACCCCTGTTAGAAAACACACGCCTGGACTCAACCTGTCCACATACTTTTGGACACATACTGGATGACCTGTTAGAACACACACACACACCTGGACTCAACCTGTCCCCAGCTTGTTCATTTTTGTAGGACGTGGGTCATTATAACATGGGGATGATGATTTCTAAATCACTTTACTTATGACTCAGGTGGCAAAGGTGATGCCTGAGGATTCCTTCTACTTCTCCATCCTGAGGAACCCTGTGGCCATGATGGAGTCTGTCTTCATTTACTATAAGAGCATCCCTGCCTTCCAGAAGAGCCCCAGCTTGAAGGACTTCCTGAACAACTGCTGGACACACTACAACCCTTCGGCCCTCAATAACCATTACGCTCACAACATCCTGGCTTTTGACTTTGGCTTCAACAACGACGTTACGGTTGACTCTGAAGACCTGGAGGACACAGTGAGGAGGACCATTGGCACCATCGAACAAGACTTCCATCTCATTCTCATTTCGGAATACTTTGATGAGTCTATGATCCTGCTCAGACATGCTCTCTGCTGGTCTCTGGAAGATGTTGTTTCCTTTAAGCTCAACAGGCGCAGTGAGAAAACTCGTCACCATCTTTCGTCAGAAACTGCAGAGATGATCAAGAGCTGGAACGCCTTAGACTGGAGGATCTACTTGCACTTTAACTCCACCTTCTGGCACAAAGTGGACACACTGATAGGACGGGAGCAGATGGAGAAGGATGTGGCCGAGTTGAGAGAGCTACAGACCAAGTTAGCGAGCACCTGTCTCAAAGATGGCGGTGCGGTCCACCCGTCCAAGATAAAGGACACAGGGTTACAACCGTATCAGTCTGGAGCAGCCATCATTGAGGGCTACAACCTCAACACCGACATAGACAAAGAAACCAAGAATCGATGTCAGAGACTAGTTACACCAGAACTTCAGTACACGGACCACCTGTACACCCAGCAGTTCTCAGAATGGACCAGGATGGACCGGCAACACTCAAATCGTTCGCAGTGGCCTCAGAAGAGATTCATCATCAGACGTGGACATCCAATGGTCAAGAGCTAGTGTTCCTTTAACCCAGAACACGCCCAATAAAACCAGTATCCTATGATTGGTACCCGTTCTGACCATCAATGTACTGGTGGAAAAGATCGTGTTCCATCTAATGCTCACTGTGTCTATTGAAGCCGAAACACAGCTGAGGTTTCAATGTTCGTAGATTTCATTCAAATCTCAACCCTTTCTTCAAAATGTCATTTCATGAAACATGTCCAAAGTAGAAAGGGCTTTATTGAACCTCCAAAGGCTCTCAACCCGGTCCACCGGTGTCCGAACAGTACTGAGACACAGTCTTATGGGATCCCCTTAAACCCAGGGCGATGGTCCTGAAGTCAGTTGCTGTTTCTAAGGTTAAAAAGCTGTCAGAAGGTCACGTCTGAGAAGTAGGAAAAGTGACCATGTGTCTGTTGGAATGTTTCAGTGTAAACGAGATGCACTATAATCGCGTTAAAGTTCATGACTTGAACTAACATTGGATTTTTCAAGTGTCTTTTCCAGGTCGTCCGCCTGCAGAGGTTCAGTCAGTGGTTCCACTGAGTCTTGATTCGGGCCCCTTGACTATCGAACTGGGTCTCAATTAGAGCATGTTGCTCCGTGAAGACTATATATGTATACTTTATTTTTTTTTATTTTTATTTTTTTCCTTGTGGGAGCTTTAGAATTCTATTTTTTCAAATCAACTTTGCTTTGATTTATTGACTGTACAATTGCACACATGAAATGTTAATGAATGCTGTGTATTTATTGAACAATCGATGCCAATAAATTTTTTGAGAAGAACACGATACAACACGAACTTGAACACCGCAGCAGTCAATGTGTGTGGGGAATTTTGTATCTTTATGTTTCAATCAAAAAGAATAGATTTACAGCCAGAAAAGAGATTTGAGAGCACATTTCTTCAACTTTTAGTGTTTAGGGTTAGTGTTAGTGTTAGGGTCAGTGTTAGTGTTAGGGTCAGGGTTAGTGTTAAGGTCAGGGTTAGTGTTAGGTTCAGGGTTAGTGTTAGGGTCAGGGTTAGTGTTAAGGTCAGGCTTAGGTTTAGGTCAGGGTTAGCGTTAAGGTCAGGGTTAGTGTTAAGGTCAGGGTTAGTTTTACAGTCAGGATTAGTGTTATGGTCAGGGTTAGTGTTAGTGTTAGTGTTATGGTCAGTGTTAGTGTTAGTGTTACTGTCAGGGTTAGTGTTAGGGTCAGGGTTTACTGTTAGTGTTATGGTCAGGGTTAGTGTTAGGGTTAGTGTTAGTTTTAGGGTCAGGGTTAGTGTTAGGGTCAGGGTTAGTGTTAGGGTTATGGTCAGGGTTAGTGTTAAGTTTTAGGGTCAGGGTTAGTGTTAGTGTTATGGTCAGGGTTAGTGTTAGTTTTAGGGTCAGGGTTAGTGTTAGGGTCAGGGTTAGTGTTAGTGTCAGGGTTAGTGTTAGGGTTATGGTCAGGGTTAGTGTTATGGTCAGGGTTAGTGTTAGTGTTATGGTCAGGGTTAGTGTTAGTGTTATGGTCAGGGTTAGTGTTAGGGTCAGGGTTAGTGTTAGGGTTATGGTTAGGGTTAGTGTTGAGTTTTAGGGTCAGGGTTAGTGTTAGTGTTATGGTCAGGGTTAGTGTTAGTTTTAGGGTCAGGGTTAGTGTCAGGGTTAGTGTTAGTGTTAGGGTTAGTGTTAGTGTCAGGGTTAGTGTTAGTGTTAGGGTCAGGGTTAGTGTTAGTGTTATGGTCAGGGTTAGTGTTAGGGTCAGGGTTAGTGTTAGTGTCAGGGTTAGTGTTAGTGTTAGGGTTAGTGTTAGTTTTAGGGTCAGGGTTAGTGTTAGTTTTAGGGTCAGGGTTAGTGTCAGGGTTAGTGTTAGTGTTATGGTCAGGGTTAGTGTTATGGTCAGGGTTAGTGTTAGGGTCAGGGTTAGTGTTAGTGTTAGGGTCAGGGTTAGTGTTAGTGTTATGGTCAGTGTTAGTGTCAGGGTTAGTGTTATGGTCAGGGTTAGTGTTAGGGTCAGGGTCAGGGTTAGTGTTAGGGTCAGGGTTAGTGTTAGGGTCAGGGTTAGTGTTATGGTCAGGGTTAGTGTTAGGGTTAGGGTTAGTGTTAGTGTCAGGGTTAGTGTTAGGGTCAGGGTTAGTGTTTGATCTAAATCTGTCAATCATGTCCCTCTATTGACCTTAACGCACTGTCAAAGACCTCAAATGTCACGTGGAGCGCCGGTGTGTGACGGTCAAGGCTTTCCCACGACTCCTCCGTCATGAACCCACGTGGGCCAACTCTCACGGAACCTCTTGTGACTCGTGACTCTCACGGACCCGTCGTTCCTTGGTGTTTTGCTCCCTCTAGTGGTCGTCTGGTGGAGTCAGGGTTGAATCCACCTCTGTCCTCCTGGAACAGAGAAGTAAATGTAAGAAGAGCAAATAGTATGGATTGAGTAGAGCAGGGGTGTCAAACATGCGGCCCGGGGGCCCAAACCGGCCCGTGAGGTGAATTTTGTCAAATGCAAAAATGTGCAACTGTGATAAATCTAACACACAAAGTGAAAAGAGGAGGAGAGGTGTCTGTGTCCCGTACATGGCCTAAACCTAACCTGAGCCTAAACCTAATCTCACCCCTAATCCTAACCCTGATCCTAAACCTAACCCTGACTCCAGCCATGATCCTAACTGATCCACCCTGACTCTGATCCTAAACCTAACTCTGACTCTAACCCTGACCCTAAACCTAATCCCGACTCTAAAACAAATCCTAACCTCTGGCTCTGATCCTAAACCTAACCCTGGCCCTAATCCTGATCCTAAACCTAACCCTGACTCTAAAACTAATCCTAACCCCTAACCCTGACCCTAAACCTAACTCTGACTCTAACCCTGACCCAAAACCTAATCCCGACTCTAAAACTAATCCTATCCCCTAGCCCTGATCCTAAACCTAACTCTGACTCTAACCTTGATCCTAAACCTAATCCTGATCCTAAATCTAACATTGACTCTAGCCTTGATGCTAAACCTAACCCTGATCCTAAACGTAATCCTGATCCTAAACCTAACCCTGATCCTAAACCTAATCCTGATCCTAAACCTAACCCTTATCCTAAACCTAACCCTGACTCTAAACCTAACCCTGACTCTAAACCTAACCCTGACTCTAACCCTGATCCTAAACATAATCCTGATCCTAAACCTAACCCTGATCCTAAACCTAATCCTGATCCTAAACCTAACCCTTATCCTAAACCTAACCCTGACTCTAAACCTAACCCTGACTCTAAACCTAACCCTGACTCTAACCCTGATCCTAAACATAACCCTGATCCTAATCCTAACCCTGATCCTAAACCTAATCCTGACCCTAACCCTTATCTTAAACCTAACCCTGACACTTGAGCCTAACCCTGACCCTGACCTCAGTCTTCTGATATCTGTGGTCATGTCATATTCTGAGAACATCACAAGTGCACAGGTGAGTAGGTCCAGGTCCAGGTCCAGGTCCAGGTCCAGGTCCAGGCTCTTCTGTGCATTGTATTTTAAATCTGTTACACCAAATGACCATATACTGTAGACCAGGGCTGTCAAAATCATGTCACTCAGGGGCCACAATCAGGTAGACTTGATCTGAAGTGTAAAATAAGTAAAATAAGTAAAATAATACCATAATAATGTATAAATAATGTCAACTCCAAACTTTCCTCTGTGTTTTTTAGAGTGAAACAAGTCAAAGTATATGATGAAAATGTTGACATCTAAAAACTGTCCTTTAAAGAGACATGAATAAACACCAACCAACTGAAAAGACAAGTGCAATTTTAACAATATTATACTCTAGTTTAACATTTACACACGTACTGCACATTATAACTGACAAAAATAATATATTTTAACTTGTAACTTATAGAACTTCTAACTCAATTATAACTGACGTAATGTTCAATAACAGGCAGAATATTATTAAAATTGCACTGACTTTTTAGGTGATTTCAGGTTGTTCACATTTTCTGTTAAATACTACTTTCTTTGACTGTAAATAGATGATAAAATTTGGAGTTGTGAGTATTTTTAGGTTATTATGTTGTATTGTATCGCGTGTAGTGTATTGTTCTGACCCACATGAGATTGAACTGGTCTGAATGTGGAACCTGAACTAATATTATCCTTAATATCTTCAGTGTCATTTCAGCACAGATTCATCTGAAGGGCCAGACTGGACCCTTTGACGGGCCGGTTTTGGCCCCCGGGCCACATGTTTGACACCTGTGCTTTATAGGTTGAAACACTCTCACGTTCAACTCTCCAAATCCTCGGTGTGTCATTGGAACTCGCCGTCTAACTTCCTTGTCGGTTGCCGTGACAACAGGGTTCCATCCCGTCACCATCCCGGCAACACTTACCTAAAGCGTCGACGCCTGTAAATAAAACAGCTGTTCTGAGGTCACACGTGTCAGAAACGACACGTGTCGACGCCGCTCACAGCCTCAACATGTCTGTGGCATCTGAACAGTTTCATACAAAGCAACACCAGGAACCAGACTGGGCCCGTGTTTAATATCAGAGGAAAGGATCTACAATAGTCAGTCGGCCAATGAAGGGTTAACTCGCCATCGCTATCATCACTGGCACCTGATGAACCATCAGGGAGATGACACCTCTCTCTAGATGTCTTCTACCCCCGCCATAGGTGACCATGGCAGCATCAGTATGACGTATGATGTATATCATCAGTATGGCACCTCGGGTTGGTATCACTATGACATCATCAGCATATCATCAATATGTCAAACATGTGGCCCGAGGGCCAAATCCGGACTGCCAAAGGGTCCAGTCTGGCCCTCTAGATGAATCTGGTAGTGCTCCCCTGGGTATCTGGTAGCTGCCCCCTGGGTTTTGGGCGGCCATTCCCTCCTGCTCCTCATAACCATCCAGGTAAGACCTGTCCCGTCCACCGGTAGGAGTCTTTCGTCATTTTTTTCTGTGAGTCATTTCTGCAATTTCGCAATTTCCCAGCTTGGGGTAAATAAAGTACATCTATCTATCGATTAATTTTTGCTCCTTTTGGTGTTGGAAAGCAAAAGAAGAAGTGGGAGCATGGATTCTTGGAAGCGCTTCAGGAAACGAAGACAACCAACCAAGAACTCCTGAGGTCCAGCGTGGAGCAGCAGGAACACTCCTTCCAGCAGATTATGGACCGTCAAGCAGAAGAAACACAGTTCCACAGGAAGGAACTCCACCCACTCAAAAAAGACACGCAAAACTCACAAAAAGACCTCCAGTTCCAGACTGGTGTTGTGGCCGTCAATGGTCGGCCTGGTCCAGACGTATACAAGTACATATATAAGCACATCCACAGTGCAAGAACATATACAAGAACACATACAAGTAGACTTAGACTTAGACTTAGACTTCCTTTATTGTCATCACACAGACACACACAATGAATCTGCTAACGAAATGTCATAGAATTGTCAGCTGATGATACAAATATTATTATATATATTATTGTTATAGTAATAAAACGTTTTTACGCCGTCCAAAGTAACAAAAAATGGCATAAAATATGTCATTCTGAAGAGGATTTTGATGGTGTTTTTTTTCCCCACGTGCTCTTCAAACAGATTAACAAGAAGAAGATTGTGCAGTAAAACTAATTTTTGTGAAGTTGTGTCATATTTTTGTGCGTTTTTTTTTTTTTTTTTTGCCCGATGGTGTAAAACATGCCTTTTTGTTCACTTAGAGACGCAGATTTTTTTATTTTTTTTACAGCGTTCTAACAATCAGACGCATTGTGGGGAAGGTGGTTTGTTTGACAGACGTGGGGTTCCAAAATTGGTGGTGGGTTGTGTGTTGTCAGTTGTGTGTTGATTGCGTGATGTTAGTTGTGTGTTTTTCGTTGCATGTTGTCGGTTGTGTGTTGTTGGTTGTGTGTTGTTGGTTGTGTGTGTTTTGTTGCATGTTGTGTGTTGTCGTGTTGTCGTGTTGTGTGTTGTCGTGTTGTGTGTTGTCGTGTTGTGTGTTGTCGTGTTGTGTGTTGTTGGTTGTGTGTCACTGACTCTTGTGTCTTTTCTCTGCTGTTTGTGGCTCTAATGGTTTATTAAGTGGTGGATAATCAGCCTCCATTAGTGTGACATTCATTACATTACCTCTGCCAATTAGACCCAGTAACCCCCCCAGACACACACACACACACACACACACACAATGAATCTGGTAACGAAATGTCATAGAATTGTCAGCTGATAACACAA
>JAPTHA010000006.1:2884579-2896336 GCA_029814585.1 Gymnapogon annona | reverse complement strand
ATTCTATGACATTTCGTTACCAGATTCATTGTGTGTGTGTGTGTGATGACAATAAAGGAAGTCTAAGTCTAAGTCATGGTTGAAGCAGTCAACAGTTGCGTGAACCTGGAGAAAATAACCTACTAGATGGAAAAAAGAAGCAGGATGTTTCTAGCACAGCACCTTATCAGCGGGATAAAATACGTCATTTTTTTTCACTTTTTATCACAACAATTTACATCGCATTGTATTACAAACATCTAAAATTGTTTCATAATAACAAAAACTATATAAATTAAAAGGAGAACAGATTAAAAAAAAAAGCCACTTTGCATTTTTCTGACACTCGCACCGAAGAGTCACAGCTTAAAAAATAAATAAATAAAAATGTACCCGAGTCAGCACCTGGTCATTTTCTTTTTTTCCATCAAACCTGGCAGTTCATATTAAAACCAAATCAATACATCTGCAACAACTTCAAGCACTTTCCAGCACGTCGACTAAAATCAATGCACTTGTCAGACCTTTATTAACTGCTCGATTTTTTATCTTTTCCTGAATGATATAAAAGTTACAATTCAGAATGTTATATCTGGATTTTTTTCCCCCAATTTCATATATTGTATTTTTCGCATCATAGGGCGCACCGCAATGATAGGGTGCGGTCTCAATTCCCTGGTTTATTTCGGTACTTCAACCATACATAAGGCACACCATATTAGTGGGTGCATCGGGGACACAAATTCCATTGTCCAGGAAAGAGCGCCAAACGCCCCTCATTAATTCCCTGACCAATCAGAGTCGGTGCACCAAAACGCCTCTCGGAGTGCGCTGATGACAGCTGTGTCTGTACCTGTGTCATCCTTCAATGCTTGTCAGTTTGTTCGGAGAGAGCGCCAGGTCCGGTCTGTACGGGTCCAGTCCAAGCCACATAAAAACCTTTGTCTGATCATTGTCAGTTCCTTTTGATTCTCTGTTGGTGCTTTGTGGAAAAATGCTTTAAATGGTCTTCTTATGTCCCCCTTTGTCGGCGGGAAATGGTCTGACAGTCAATCAAGCGGAGCGTTTACTTAAAATCGCACAACACTTTTATAGATTTTGGAACTCAGTGCACACATAAGTCGATTTTTGATAAAATTACAGGCTTTTAAGTGTGCCAAATACGGTAGTAAAAGGAGCAAATAAAAATGTATTATTACTTTTTGAAGTAAATTTTAAAAATTGGAGTGTTGTGTGCTCCCAAACCCTGTGGAGTCCCAGATATGGTCTGGTGTGAGGAGCAGACAGACTAGCGTTCTTCACCTTAGGCACCTCCACCTCCCAGATGACGACCTCGGAGCTGGAGGACGCGGCGTGGTTGCTTTGGCTTTCGCCTGCACCCATAGTGCAGCCGCTGTCCACCGAGTCCATACTGTTCACATCAGAACCTGGACATGAACAAAGAAAAGAAAAGAAAAAACATCAGTACAGTTAGAACACTGTCTTCATCTCACAGACTGAATGGTTTCATGTGTCAACGTTGGCCTGAATCACAACTCAGGGGTTAAAGGGTAAATAAGTTAACATTTATATAAATCTTTGTGTGTCATGAACTGTCCTTTTCTAAAATATATCACAAACGACCTGAGCCTTCTTCAGCAAAGTGCAGTTTCAACCACACGACGCCTCAGTTTTACATTTACTTGTGTGCATCACAACTGATCCCAATGATTGCTCATGGGCACGAAACATTCAGTCACTGGTGTGGTGAACTTAATAATATTACTAATTGTAATTTCAAGTCACTCAAGGACACTTGACAACATGGTTAAAACAATATCAATAAATCACAACAGATCAATAGGTAGAACAGCGGTCATAAAAACTATTGAAACCATAAAAACAGTCAAAACCATGGCAAGTACAATGAAAATGCGATTCTGATTTTATACAGAATGATTAACAAAGTGGTCACCTACGCTATTCATATATAAAATGTATACATCACATTAAATGTATTTAACCTTTATTTTTCCAGGTAAGTCCACTGAGAACTGGTTCTCATTTACGGTGACAACCTGGCCAAGAGGCAGCAACATACACGTACACAAACACAACATAAAAGCTGATATTACACACATGCATTAAAAATATTCCACTAAACAAGGCTCTGTAAATCTGTGCACAAACACTGACTTGACCACAGTCATTTCATTTTAAAGCTGTTCATCATAGTGTCATGTTCACAGGTTTGGTTCTGGTTCATATTCTCTCCTGAAATTTGGCACGTTTCATCAACATCAGGTTTCATGTCCTGAGAAGATCTAGGCAATTGAATCAAGGATTCAGTCAATGATTCGAATGACAATTTACACCGATGTGTCCCGAGGAACCCACAGTTTCAAAGTGGCTGAAGCGTTGATGTGATTTATTCATGGTTGTCACACTTTCTCAAACATCGCAACGCTTGCTGTTAATTTCAGGAGACACTGATACAACGGAGCTCCTCCGACTCTAGGTCACATGCAAACCCGTCACTGCAACGACTGTCAGAAACTTCTACTGAAACACCGCTCATTCCGTCCGCACTTCACTACAGACCTGAAGTCGTGGCACTTGTTGTCTTTGCACAGTCTAATAATGTCAGCGCACACGTCTGAGACAAGTGCATGGCCTCCACTGGACCACCAGGTCTGTTGTGACTTCTATGCACCAATGCCATCATGACACCGTGGGACTATTTTGTTGAGATGATTCAAGTTCTAATGATCATACACACGAAGGTCTTGCAGCCGTCGAGGCTCCCTCACAGGTCAACCCGTTGTCTCCATTAACTGTGTGATCTCTTGTAGATAAATGGTAAATAGACTGCACTTAAAGATCGCTTCTTCCACTCAAAGCGACTGGGACCACGAAGCACCTTGGCTTAACCAGCCACTGAGAAGACACTCAAACTGACCACAGTTCAGATCTCTCACACAATCAAAACCATAACGTGATGAATTTTTAACCTGTTGTGGTACAGTGCCTTCTGATGCACCCCCCCCCCCCCCACGTTTGACATGGGAGTTCCTCGTCAGACTAATGCTTACCAAACTGTCCTTCAGCATACGGCTTTGATGCTAATGCTAGGTTGCTAGTGTCAAAGCTAGCACTAGCGACTCACTGAAAACAGACTCCTCAGACCCACCTACTATTCATTCATTTTCCATCTTCTCAGTTCTCTGTGCAAATGCTTCTATTTTACAACACGCAGAGTCTGATAGTGGTGTTATATTGTCGCTGTGCACATGGGACCTCACACCATTACATCAAAATAAGCATCCAAAAGATGTACGGTTTTCAATACAACAAATTAAATATGCATCTATACAGCCCAGAGACTTTGTAACCACTCACAATAAAAGCCTCGAACACGGCTAAATGGATGAAGATGAAAATGTATGTTGCATTTTGAGCTGCGCAATAAATTATAATAAACATTCATACCTTTTTTCAATTATTCCAGTCAATTTCTCCAATGCTGTTTGACAAGGATACTCCAATACTCCATTTTACATCATCTTAAATTCAGATTGGACTCATTTCATACTCAAAGTGGAATTCACACAATGTCAGAACCTTTACACGACGCTTCATCGACCTTCGAACCCATGAATAGAAGGTTTTAATGTTCATGTACATTGTTATTCTGTAACAGTCACTTTCGTGTTCACTTAAGAACACCTTTTTAAGCTAATGAACTGTTTAACGAATTGAATAAGATTCAATACAAAAAATGTTCAAGAATTCCTCATTTTTGTATAAATACAAGCTCGACAACACCGATGTGATGTGAACCACAGATCATGGCGTAAGCTGACACGTGATCAAATGGCGTTGAATAACAAAAGGATAACAAAAGAAAATAAAAATAACAAAATAAAAAAAATAAAAATATAAAAATAAATATAAAATTTTTTAAAAATAAAAATAACAAAAGAAAATGCATCAGTAAGAGGACTTCTGTGACATACAAGGGCTATTATGGGGGAGTCTGACAGCCCAACCCCTCTCGTTGTTCCACTGTTCCTCTGGTTCCATTAGTCAAGTCAACATTAACTACATATATTTGAGTCAGCTATAAGTTTCCTCCTGTGCCATGACCGTCACCTGTACGTGTAGCTGGGCCTTACATCTCAGCATTAATGCAACGTCTAATCACCCAATTATCTGCACGACACACTGAGTATGTGTGTGTGTGTGTGAGACACACAGGAGGGTGCACAGCGACAAACCCTTATGCCAGTGGCTCCATCGCGTCACCTTCACCTGTGTTCCATGTCAGTCATTCAGTCAATGTGTCTGAAATTGTCGTTAGCTTCACAGCCCAACCGTCATAAGGTGCTTTCCCACAGAGTAGTAGTTTTATCTTAATTACAGGCAGAAGATGGGAACTAAAACTGAGTTGTAGGAACTACTCTTCCCCAGGGAAACTTTTTGGTTGTGCGTTCACACAGGCAGTAGGACCAGTGTACGGAGCAGTGTGACGTAATCTGATTCTGCATCCTCCAAAGTACTACAACACATACTACAACACAGGAATGGAAAATGATCTACATTTCTGTTCAAAATGTAAGAGAATAATATAGAGTAGAATACAAAGGAGTCCAAGACAAGCTCCATAAAGTGTTTAGTCAACAGCAGAGTGAAGGTGGATTTATCCTCAAACATCCCATAATCAACACAATCAACACACACCGTCTTCTCTTCATCTGTTCATGTGTTCCTTCTCTTCTCACAAGTACAGATGCAGATACGAGAGTTGAAACACTGCAGATGATGCTCCGACAGCAAAGGTCAAAGGTCACATGAAGTGTTCAGTTAATTAATGTCTTTTGTAGATCGGTTGAATAAACTGATGTAAACTGTTGTAGAAAAGCAATCCGACTTATGTCCACAACCTCATCACAGTCACAATATATCCTCATCACAGTCACAATATATTCACCGTAATGCACTTCCTCTTCTGCAAGATGCGGAAATGAGCATGGCCTGAGGTCTACCAATCAACAGCTAAAAATGTTCTACGAACTATGGTGGTAGCTGTTTTGCTGCCGGAATATGCAGAAAAAGGTTCTAAGAACTACATAAGGTTCCTACAGTTGGAAATTGCTTATGTTCTCATAGGTCCTGTTGCTTTTCTATAATGGTATACATCAGTTTATACAACAGATCAACAAATGACAGTGACAAAATTGAACATTCCATACGACCTATCGGAACATCTGCAGCCGCTCAGCTCTCGTAGCCACATCTGTGTGAACTTGTGAGAAGACAAGGAACACACATCTGGTCCATGAACAGATGAAGAGAGTGCACGGTTGATTGTGCTGTTGATTATGGGATGTATGAGATTAAATCCACCTTCAATCTGCTGCTGACTAAACACTTGATGGAGTTTGTCTTGGACTTATTTGTATTCTATATTATTCTTACATTTAAAACAGATATAGACAATTTTCCATCTCTGTGTGTGTGTGTTGTAGTGTGTGTAAAAGTGCTTTGGAGGATGCAAAATAAGGTTACGTCACACCGGTCCATATCATGGTTCAACTTCCTGTGTGAATGCACAACCAAAAGGTTCCCCTGGGGACAGCAGTTCCTACAACTCAATTACAGGTCAAGGACAGGAACAGCAACTAAGAGAAAAACGGCGGTATTTTTCCAGAGTACAAGTTACATTTTTTCATACTTTGCCCCGGGTGCAAGTTATATGTAAAATTATTAAAATATATCATTTCACATTTTCGTTATTTTCACACTGCCCACCATACAAGGGCACTCTAGGTATCATCCCTGGATGCATAACCAAAGCACTCCAGGGACTTGACGTCTCTGGAGCGCAGGGGACAAAAAAAAACTAAATGTGTTTAGTGATTTGGAGTGAGAGCAAGAGTTTGGTAAACTTAGCATTGTTCTTTGCTATGGGTATCTGAATAAGTGTCAATATGTTACATTAACACACAAGACACATTCAGTTGGTTGCCTGTGCTTCATGTAGCTGAATAACCATCAGTGTGTCACGTTAGCATAGTGTACACATATTTAGCCTGTCGTTCTGGATTCTATTATTATAACTTGCCTTACAAGATGAAAAGTCTGTTCTTGGTCTCGGATTTTGTAAAATAATGTTTCCCCCCCAAAATGCGACTTGTAGTCTAGTTTTATGTGTTCTTTTTTTTCTCCTTCTTTATTATGTATTGTTTGGCTGGTGAGACTGATACTCCAGAGCAACTTATAGTCTGGAAAATACAGTATTCTGTGGGAAAGCATTTATATTCTCATCTCATCCAGACCTCCACCATCATCCAGACCTCCACCAAGGAAGACCTCCACCGAGGCAACTCAGGTCCACCTGCTGCTGTAACATACAATACCCTTGAAGTGGGTTACCTAGCAACAGATAAACAATGGGGCTGTGTTGCTATAGTGGCACATGTCATGTAGAAACAGACACGTCAGCTGAGAGGATATTCAACTGAAAATGATACAAAACAATCCGGGTTTGGCACCAACATCTAATCACTTGCTCTGTGTCCCACTTTGGGTATTTACTGAAAACTGCATTAAAATCCATCTGGCACGTTTTGAGTTATGTCTCGCACAAATAGACAGACAAACCCTAGTGAATACATTAACCTCCTTGGATCATGTTCACAAATGAGAAAGTAGGCGGAGCTTACAAATACCTCTATCCAGTCACACCACTCTTTGCCCCTCCTGCTCACTGATGCCCTGCCCACCTAGGGATTCATTTTGAGTCTTAACTTTCAATCTCTTCCAAAAACTTTTTAAAAAAAAGGCATTTTTAAAGAATGTGAAAAGAACAGTGTCAGACAAATGGATGGATAAAAATGGACGGACAGATAAGTGTACATTATCAGTAAAGACCATGACCACCTGTTAGATATGTCGCCGTTTTGCTCGGTCAAACCAGATGTCACTGTGCATGTGACGCGTTCGTGATGTCACTCTGAGGTATGACATTCAAATGTCAAAACCTCTACGACGTGCTGACCGTACAGTCTTCTCTATACAAGTACACGTGTACAAATACATGGACCAACTCATGACAACTGAAGTCTTGCTACCTCGTGCTTTGGTTCATTACTACATTCTGACAATGACGGAACAACTTTTTCCACATGGAGGTTTGAGAAAACCTCGAGTGAACGCACTGTCCAGTCAGTATTTCACATCCAGCAACAATGACCTTAAGGTAGTGGTGAAAGCATGCAAAGGTGTGTTTTAATGAACATGTATAAATTATACACAGGCGTATAGTGTTTTTAAATTTACACTTATTTTCATGTACATGTGTAAATTACAGATTGAAGGTAGAATCTTCATAAAATTATATTTATTTTTCTTAAGTTTTGATGTTCATGTTGCTCACGGTGTTTTAAAGGACAGTTTGTAAATGATGAGTTTGGAGTTGGCCCTGCCCTCTTCACACCAAATCTGGTTGAATTTGGCCCTTGAATTAATGTGAGTTTGCCACCAATGCTTTACATAAGTGAGTCTAAACGTCCCGATCCACTGTAGAGTGACAGTCCCCACACATATAATACGCAGTGATGGGACACGTTGACCCATCACCCAGATGGATGTCTCACCTCCAGACTGGTCCGTCTCCAGGTCACATGTCGCATGAGCTCCATTCCGGAGGCCCATCCCATTGAGCCTCTTGAGGTCACAGTTCTCTTCACTGAAGGCCAACGTCGCTGCCTCCGTGGAGCTGTCCATCTCCATCGTCCCTTCTCGACCCGACAAGTCCGACACCTGGATCACATCCATCTGGTTGTCAAAGGTGCTGTTCTGAAGGTCCTCGCTGCTGATGCCATCCTCAGAGTGGCACGTGCTGCAGGCCGAGTCCTCCGCCATCACTGTGGCGTCATCGCCCTTGAGCAGAGGAGCGCTGTGTGCTGCCTGGTGTGAGGACCAGTGGCTCCTCTGGGAGCTGCTGGGCTCCCACACCGGAGTGGAGGAGCATCCATTAGGCACCGCCTTCACCTCAGCCTCAGCAGAGCTCAGCACCTCCCGGGCCTCACATCTGGTCAGAGGGTGGTCCTGCCTGGTGCCGTCCGCAACACCAAGGACCTCTTTGGTCGCTGCTGAGATGACTTCAGTTATGAGTCCAGCTGCCAACAGCTCCAGATCTGGCTCCTCGCTGCCACCATTCGCCTTGTCGTCTGGGATGGATAACGAGAGTGGGAGGTCTTGGGCTGGGAGCTGGACTGTGGAGGTAAGGACTGGGGCTGGAGCAGGGAAGGCAGGTGTGCTTGACAGAACATGGTGTTTCAAATCCTGCGTGGCTATAGGAATTGCCTCCGATGGCACCACTGCACACATGTCTCCTTCTGGACCAATGGCGCCCTGGTGCTTGGCCACCTCCCCCTCTGGCTCTGGCCTCTCTGCATCGGAGAGGTGAACCGTTGAGGGGGTGGCGCTAGTGCCTTTGGTAAGGGGGGTGGACTGGACCTGCTCCACTGCATGGTCCGTGTGTGGTTGGGGCTCTGGTGCAGGTGCTTGGTGTTGCTCTGGCTGAGGGCATTGTTCTGGACGGGGGACGCTCAGACTTGTACACCACACGTCCTCCGCTCTTACCACCGTTTCACTGCTGGGTTCCAGTGACAGCGGCACTTCAGTGTCTTGCACAGGGACCTGGGGAACCTCTCCCAGTTCTATTCTCTTTGTGCCAACCTCGATGGGTCTGTGGGTGGGGCTTTCGGAGTCATCTAAAGGGGATATGGGGCCTTTTTCTATTAATCCATTGCTACCCTCTGCTGGAGACGATGCTCTAAGGCCCACGGTGGATGGAGGAGGGGCAGTGCCCTCCAGGCCTTCATGGCCGATGTGTCGCTCTTTTTTCCGTGAGATGTACCACCACCAGCCGATAAGCGCGAGGACTCCGGGCAGCGTGTAGGGAACAACGGAGCGAAACCTCAGCGGCATTTCCACAAGAGTCTAACAGCTACACCTGCAAGACACAAACAAAACCAGGTTGGAAGAGTTCAGCATGACACAATTCCACAAGGCACAAGATGTGATCGATAGGAGGGTTTTCATTGGTCTTTGTTCAGCTTCAGTGCTGGGGTTAATTTGTCTGGTTTTATGAAGGAGGCCTGGATTTTTTTGAGCATGACAGAATGGGTGGCAACTAATGTGATTAAAAAGTCTCTATACAGAAACTCTTGTTTTTGGATGCGGCAGAGACTCATGTCATGTCCAATAGCCTGTTTCTGTGACTCGAGTCCATGTTTCATCCATGTATGAACAGGCCTCAGCCAATCCTGTTACATGACACATGTACCACTGATACATTTTGATTTAAATACTTAGAATTCCTGCATCGTCGCACGAGGAATGATCATCACTATGTTGTCAAACTAATCCTAAATGAAACCTGGGGCTTCAGCAGTGATGATCAGCTAAAACCGCGACCAATATTGGATCAAAGTGTTGAAATGATCAGTATACACCAACACAAAGGCATTGAGACATGGGGACAGGAGGACCTAGGACAGTTTAAAGGCACCACAAACATTGCAAATAGCCCAGTGCAAGTTAGAAAAAATGTTTGACATTGAAATAAATATGAATAAATAATTCTAAATCATCTTTCCACCCTTTACAATGGAGACTATTGAAATTCACCTTATTCAGTCCCTTCAGAAAAATGCCTTTGATAATGTGATGGAATATGTGAGACATTCATGTCCCACACCCTGTTCTAACGAGGCTACAACTAAATGAAACAGGTCTAACGCCATCCTATAATAGACACATGGGAAGTAAATGTTCACAGGAAGGGCTGGTTCTGTTTGAACTCTTTATTTGCTAAACTTGGCTTTAACTGAGTGACGTGTCTCTGATAAAACCGGTTTTATTAAGGTGAGATACATCTGTTCTGAGGACGCTACAACATTTATGTTCACAGAACAATATTACCACTGCAGCACCGGATCCAACATCAACTTACTCTGGTAGTTTAAACTATGGCTGATGGAATTTCCATCCCATGTAAGTGTACGTTGGAACATCAGAGTGAGAATGTGAATGAATAACCGATCAATAACGTGAAGCACTTTGGATGTTGGAGAAATCTTATCCATTATTAAAAAAATTGTATGCAGTAGTGTAGGACGTGGGTACTGGTCTGTCTTTGATGTAGGACATGGGTACTTGTCTGTCTTCAATGTAGCACATGGGTACTAGTCTGGTCTGTCTTTAATGTAGGACATGGGTACTGGTCTGTCTTTAATGTAGCACATGGGTACTGGCATTGGTACCTCCCTACCTGTGTCTCTACTCGTGTCAAGTTACAAGGGAATAGTTTTTTAAAACTTTCTGCTGAAAAAAAGTAGGGATTACAAAATCATACAAGACCAGCATATTTTTCATGGAAATGTCCTTTTTGCTGTGGTGAATGTGCGCCCTATTTGGAAAGAGTGCAAACATAAGGTGCACTATCTAAAGATGCATTGAATTATGCAACAGCAATCATCACATTTTTGGGGGTGGGGGGTGAGCGCTTCTTGTGTGTTGTATGTAGTATTTTCTGCAGTATGTGGAGCTGTTGACCTACTGACCCATCATAGACCAACTGACCCAATCACAGACCTACAATACAACATCCAATGACCGGGTTTCATTCTTTAATCTAAAACCCAAGGCTTGTTCAAAGAAAGAAAGAAACACTTTTTTAATGTAAATACAGTCCAAATGGATCCAAGCTGCCCTCTGAACTTTGTGTTCCGCCAATCCCTGACGTAGCAGCCAGCAGGAGGGGGCTGGGATCGTTAAAAAAAGGCCATGTGTGCATGCCTTTCCTTAACTGACCGAGCCCGGCCTCCTACGAACAGGAGGAATGCGTCACATGGGCCGGTTGGGACGCAACCACAACACACTATGACTCCAGTCACGGCTCTCACACATCATAGAATACCAGTCAAAGGAAGTCGGAATCAATTAATAAGTGTAATAATTATGCAGGTGCTCAAAAAATGGCCTGATTGCCAAGGCAATAGTATATTTCCTCCACAAACAAGACTGGGAAAGTCACGGTGAACCCAACCACTTGTGCCCCACCAATTGGCTGCTCCGGCTCAGAGACAGGTGGTCCGAGCCCATGTGCACAAAGCACCTCAGAATTTAAGGGTATCCATCCAGTCCTCTAAACACAGTCCAGGATGAGGCTGTGGAGACAGTGGGCCCTGCGCTGAATTATGCATAGACGCGATGACTCACTCCCAAAGCGGTGGGAAAGACAACACCACGAGCACATCAGGGTGACGGGTGGAGGATGTCACCGTTAATTACAAATGCAAACCAGAAAGAAAAGCCCATGTTCATCTGATGAAGCCACTGTCCAGTCCTGACTCACCGTCGACTTCACTAATGCACCATCAAGGGCTTCATTTTCTAATTCAGCTTAATCCGAGTTCATTTGACTAAAATGCACGATAAGGACACACATATGGGATAGATGCGTTATACATAAATGCTGACTTCGGAGCATCCCTGAACATCCTGCCTTTTACTACATGTTGAGCCAAATGGAAGACAACTTTCCAAACTCAAATGTGTCGTTTAAAATAAACAGAAAGGAAATAGTCAAGCTCAGCGAGTGACAACGCTTGCATGAGCTGGTGTTTTAGGAAATGACAACAGGCCCAGAGTTAAACGCTCAGACCGGAGGAATCGCAGGAACTTCATGGGTAGTTTTACGGGGGGGGGGGGGGCTAGCAGTGCGCA
>JAPTHA010000006.1:2860105-2872164 GCA_029814585.1 Gymnapogon annona | reverse complement strand
GGTGTTCTGTCTGTCGGGACCACGTGCACACACACACAAACATCCCCCACCTGTTTGGGTGAGTGTTATTGTTTTTTTTTAAGCTGGGAAAACTACGATGGGTGTGTGTTTGAGGTGAAGGAGCTTGTTTGTAGCGTTGCGTTTACACTGTCAACAGAATGGATGAAAAAGTGGTGAATGAAACGGTGGCATTATACATAACTCAAGCGTAAAGTTATGGCTTTGAAAGGAAGAGACCAACAAGACACAAGATGATAACTCTACTTTTGTGATCGCTGCTAAAGGCCATTGGCATATCGAAGTATACACACGAGAGTTGAGGAGTCTGAAGTGTTGTGTTTTACCAGTCTTACCTCCTCCTTTTGAGTAGAAAGTGCTTTCTGGAGAAGGTGAGCAGGTTCTAAACGGAGGGCATTCATCCCCAGCTGTTCCACTCATCCCTCCCTTGTCCCTGTGAAATGCAAAAGCCCCATCCCCTGCTTCTGTGGCCTCAATTCCCGGGTATCCCTTGCTCCTACGCTTCCTCCCACACACGCCTCCGTCTTTCACGCCGGGTGATTTTGCCAGTGTCACGGCGACCGCGGCGCCGTCGATCATCGCTCCATTCATGTGACCGAGCGCAGCGATGGCATCGTCACATGAGTGATAGTGGACGAAGGCATAGTTGGTGAGCTTCTTGACCCGCTCCACACTCCCCGGCTTGAATCGTGAGAACTCCTGATGAAGAGTGTCTTCTGTGGTGTTCATCATTACATTTCGTACCTGAACAACAAAAAAAACAACAAGCCCAAATTCAATCGCCTTCAAGACAAAGTTAAACCTTCAAGTCAATGAACGCTTGACTTTCAAAATGGATGGTTTTCACACTGAAGATAAAAGCATTGGACTTTTTGACCAACAGGACTCGGGACTATCAGGGTGACTAAACACCCACTCCACTGTCATCTCCCTGAACACCGGTTTCCCCACAGGGCTGTGTTCTCAGCTCTTTGTTGTTCACCCTAATGGCCCATGACTGTCATCATGTTTTCAAGTTCGCAGATGACAGCGCTGTGTTGGGTCTTATCCAGCGGGACAACATACTGGCCTACAGGGAGGAGGTGGGGCACCTGGTGGACTGGTGCAGGGCCAATAATTCAATCCTTGATGTCAACAAGACCAAGGAGACGATTGTTGACTTCAGGAAAAACGAGACCAGTCACACACCTCTCCTCATCAATGGCACACCAGACAGATGTAGGATGTAGGATTTCGTACTTTAGGTAGGCATCGTGTATGTGTACGTGTGTGTGGATGTGTGAGTATGCACGCATGTATATGCAGTGTGTGCAGGTATACGTGTGTGTATGTAGGAATATGCATGTATATATGCTTGTTTATGCGTGCATGAGTAGGCATTTACCCACACATTAAGCACTTAAAATACAAAGTGCACTTACCTGGGAATTTTTTGATATTCATTTGTTTGAATGTTGTTTTATCCTTTTTCATTTTGTTTTTTAGCTGCTTTTATTCTATGGGTTGTACTTTTATCTGTCGTTTTATTCTTACACGACAGTCTTGAGCCGAGCACAGCTATCTCGTTTAATATATGTACTGACGTTGCATGTATTGATTGACAATAAATATATTGAATTTGCTTGAAACTAAACAACTAAATAATGACATTTGACAATCACTGGAAAACTTCCACGAGATCATCCAAAAGTTCAAGATTTTCCACTCAGACGGCGTGACGGCAGAGCAGCGGACGGACCCGGACGGCTACTCAAGGGCAAAGGCAGGGGGGGGCCCTGGACAAGTCGCCAGTTCATCACAGGGTCATCATTCACACACATTCATACAGGGACACTGGAGGCAAGGTAGGTAAAGTGGCTTGCCCAAGGACACAGTGGCACATGATCAGGAGAGGGCAGGAATCAAACCGCCAACCCTTTGGGTACCAGACGACCTGCTGTGACTGGTTGGTCATATCTATGCATCAAATCTGGGACAAACTGGCAGCATTGTTGTACTCCACCTTTTGACCATAGGTCGCTTCCGCAGGCTCCGATAACCTCTCACTAATTTCATAAACTTAGACCTGTACATAATCCAGGTAAAGCTCCACAGACACAAACATTCCACGTGTCACTCCCACTGCTGTTGTGTATGAATGTTTGGAGGTGGCCGGAGACTGTTCGACGTGGATTGATAGCCGGGCTTCAGTGGCTACACATGTAGCCAGCATGTGAATGTGAGAGCAAAGGAATAATAAATAAAAAATGTAGAGTGCTTTGAGTGTCTTGAAAAGCACTATAGCCCCGTTGTATTCTGCTGCTGCAGCTGTTTTTCACTAATTTCCCAGAGGAACTTTCCCGAGGGATTAATAAAGTACTATCTCTGCTTATAGTCACCAAGAAATGTATAGCTAGAAAATGGAAGCTAGACGCCTCCCTTCCAATCAAGATGTGCTTGGAAGAAGTCGACAGTTGTGTGCCTGTGGAGAAAATAACCTACTGGATGCATAGGAGAAGTGACATCGTCTATAAAATATGGCAACCATTCTTCAATTACACGGAAAATGTACCAGTACAACACATGGACTAAGCTTTGTGTGCCTGATTTACACCACATGGATTCATTCTATATACATATATACACCACACGGACTCAGCTCCATATACTGGAGTTTAACATGTGTGATGGAGGGGGTGTGAGGTTAACATGTGTCTCTCTACGTACTGTGTAGTTCATATTGTCAATGTTTGGTCTTGTCTGTCCTTGTTTTGTCTTGTCTTCTGCCGTTTGGTTTTGTTTGGGTTTTGTCTTGGCGGATGCCTCTGGCCTTGTTAATGTGGGAGGGGGCGTGGCCTGGTGGTGAACAAATGTGACTGTTGTGGTGA
This sequence comes from Gymnapogon annona, assembly GCA_029814585.1. Classification (NCBI taxonomy): domain Eukaryota; kingdom Metazoa; phylum Chordata; class Actinopteri; order Kurtiformes; family Apogonidae; genus Gymnapogon; species Gymnapogon annona. The sequence continues at coordinate 2,869,279 of JAPTHA010000006.1, read as the reverse complement.
ACACATGTGACTGCTGTGTGATGTACTGTTATCTAATGAAAAATACAAAAATAAAACATGAAAAAAGTACTATCTAATCTAAAGAAATCCAAACCATTATAAAATACATACATAAAGGACTCTGGCGCGTTGCATGACCTCCTCGTCCATGTTCTTCTCTGGTTCGGCCCAGTTCACCTGGATGGATTGACCCCACAGCTGGAAGGCACCTAGGAAAACACACATAGACAGATGGAACTTTCACTATTCATACGGTAGAAGGCGCAGTATATTTCCTCATCCCAACACAACAATGGATTGTATTCTACACAACAAAGATTCTCTGCTATATCCTCTCATATTAAAAATGCTATGTTTTCAAAAGATTGCTCCTCCTCATGACTAAATACAGGTCATTTACACAGACTCAGTTGCTTTGCCAGAGACCCAGTAGACAACATTCTATGATATTCTCACATTGCTATATTCTATTAGTTTCTTCTTCCTACCAAATATTTATTCGTTTCTTTTTTAATAAGGTGACAGAAACCGCATCTAATTGTTCTGTATGTATAGTGCATCGAGTGAATTAAATTCTTTGAATCTTGAATCTGAATCTTTGAATAATAGAATCAATATGCAGTCAGTCATATAAAATCAGTTCTCATGAATGGTAGTTTTCCTCAATAATAACTAATGCTCCCAAAATATGCCTCTTTTAAAACCATTGTGACAGTTGAAGACATGATGCAGACATAAACATGATGCATGATAGAAAAAAAAAAAAACGGAATATTGAAAGTAAAGCAAACAGGTGCTGAATTGAGGAACTGTAGTTGAGCCAAAGTGAAATTAAACCTCCCACTTGAGCTCTAATACAACATAACATAAATAAATTTTAAAAAATTGTGACAATCAACTTCCTCCTGAGAAAGTTAACCATAAACAATACGTGAAAACAGACAGTGGTTCAAATTCAGCAGTAAAAGTAAATGCTTTAAAACCAGTTTGATATCAGTATGGTACCAGATATTTACAACATCACCCAAAAAAGACGAGAGCCATTTTACTACCCCTCGGAAAGACAAACTGAAATTTGTATTTGTGGATTACGTATTGAGGTGACGGCATAGAAATACGCCGTCATTGTCTGTTCATTGATCAGCAGCACTCACTGTTGATATCATCAATCAGAACCACATCAATAATCATGTAAATACTGTATTTTTCGCACTTTTTTTCATATTTTGGCCAAGGGTGCGTCTTAAACTCCGGAGCGACTCATATGTAAATTTAAATTCACTGTGGTGACCCCGAAAAGGAAAAAGCCAAAAGAAATCATCATCATCATTGTACCATTCCAAGTTATTTTCACTGACAACCGCAAGAGGGCGCTCTAAAGAAAATAGAAGGAAATGAACTGGAGTTCCTAGTTTAGAATTACTAGGTGCACCTGAACGCACCATAGAGATATGTTCAGGCTGCGTGTGGGTATGTGTGTTCGAGCAGAACTAATTGTTTTTTGGCATGGTTACAGCCAACTGTAACCATGTGAATTATTTAATAAAAACCGTCAGGCAAAGCTGTCAGTGCCTCATTGGGAGACGCTACAATATGTTACGTTAACAAACCAAGCACGTTCTCAGTCCGTTGTTTATGCGTCACGTAACGTTAAATGTGTTACGTTAGCATACCGTACACCTGTCCAACCTGTTGTCTATTCTATTTTTATTTTAAATTGCCTTTCAAGATGAGATGTCTGTTCTTGGTGTTGGATTTTATCAAATAAATTTCCACCCAAAAATGTGACTTATACTTGAGTGCGACTTATAGTGTATGTTTTTTTTTCATATTTATTATGCATTTTTTGGCTGGTGCGACATGTACTCCAGAGCGACTTATACTTCGGAAAATACGTTGTGCTTCCAAAACTAGAGCTGCAGTTTTCTCTGTTTTCACTGCCACCCTCTACTAGTCCAACACACGAACAAAAACTATTCAAACAGCTCTCTGAAAGATACACATGGCTGATGAGGACGTTTGTCCAGTGAAAAGGGCAATAAACTGCTTTATGAAAATGACCTTTGGCATTTCAGTCTAGTTGTATCAAGGATTGCTATATTTGGGTTATAGGGTCTCAAGACTGATGCTTTTAAAGAAGTGACAAAGTCTGCATAAAAACAGGCAACCAATACATGAATCTTCATACTGCAAAGCTAAATCCAGCCCAAACATGTAAAAGAACAGAAGAGGGGTTAGTTGCAGCCTGTTTCTGAGCAGAGTCAATGTGAAGTAAGTGAACATGTGTTGGTGTACCTGGTATGAGCTTCCGCCTGGCCATTGCTGCGGCTTTGTGAGATTCATACTCAACAAAGGCAAAACCACGATTTCTGGCTTTATCTGTGGAGCTAGGGAAGACGATAACATCCACGACACCGTCCGTCACCTGGGATACACAAACAGGAAGACTAGTCAAGAATTGGACATCCGACAGGAAACGTAAGACCCCACAGCCCACGGTCCATCCAATCACAGTGGAGCATCGACCTACCACTACCACTACTCTACCACTATCCATTCGAAAAAACAATGTCACATCATTTTGAAGTACTGTTCTTTAATTATTTAGCTTAATACACTTTAATGCTCTCCATATCAAAAAATGTTCATTCGGATTAGTTGCTTCAAAAGTAAGCACCAAATTGGCAGAGAAAAGCATGGGACCTCATGCCCATATTTATTCAGAAAAATTTCATACAAGATAGTATCAGTCCATACACATGCCTTCAAAGTGTCTTTGCCTCTAAGCCCTAATCGTGTCCACAGAAAAGTCTCACCTGCCATCTTTGTTATGAAGCTTGCTTACTGAAACTGTGAGTATCATTTCCTTCCTTCCTTCAGGTGTCAGGTGTTACAGTAGAAACTGACAATTGACAATGACTTTCTTGAACTTGTTGCACAATCTGTCCTTTCCTTTTATATATTTTTCATATTGTTTAAGACTTTTTCAAATTTTTTGAGAAACTCTAGTGTGTGTCATGTGTTTAATCTCTTATACTGCTGTAAACTGAAATTTCCCCGAGTGGGACTAGTAAAGGTATCTAATCTAATTAGCACAGTGATGTGGATACCGTTACACCATAGACCAATACATAGTGAAATGTGAGACACTTTACCAATTCCTGTATTTCTCCCAGTGTTATTTCTCACAAAGTTGTTCCCTTCAACAACTTTTAGGGGGTAGGACATTTGTTGCCCCGTAGAACTGGGCCAAGATGACACACCACTGTTTGCTCTGCTGCTAGATTCTAGATTCTTCTGCTACACAGAAGTGTTGCAAACAAGCGACTTTCCTTCAAATAATTTATACGCTGCAGAAAAATATGTTTGGTCATTTAGGAGGCATTTCCCCCTTTGAAGAAACGGAAGTCTTGCAACTGTTACAAGTGGACCTGGTGTCATCTTTTCACCATGCTTTGGAGCATTTATGACCTGACGCTACATTGGCTACATTCTATCAAGGAGTCAAGCTTCAAGGAATCCCTTCTCAAAACAAAGCGGTTCTTGGCTCCCATCTCCGGGGTTATGAAATTGCAGCATCATTTGGAAACCAAGCTGAAGACCAGTTCAACACATTTCAACAGATGGTTATTCACTGTTTGACTACGATGATGCAGTTTTTTTAAATCACTGCTATGGTAAACTGTAGAATATTGACCGGAGAATATTGTGTCATGCATAAATGTGAAGGATCATTAGTTTGGTTAAACTTGGGAGAAATTTAAGCCTACCTTCTTCATTTCCTCCATGATCTGGTCCTTCCATTTGTCTTTAGGGATGGAGCCGATGAAGAGGCGGCAGTTATCCAAACTCACGCAGACGCCAATGAACTTTCCCGGTCTGATCTCATAGTTGTCCAACATCTGGATGGCTTTCTGAGCTGCATCTCTAACCAAAACCAAACCAGAACCTACTGAGACGCTACAACTTTATCTTCGTACAAGCTTTCAGTGGTTTCATATGACTACAGAGTAAGTATTTCATACAAAAGTCATCTATAATTTCAAAAGAACAAACACAAATTTGTAAAGAAACCAATGATTCATGAGCCTGGTCGTCCTGGTCCCTGTGATCCCTTCTCAAGGTTTCTTTTTACCCCCAGCTGGGGTTTTTGAGTATTTCCTTACCCGGGTGGGGAGGTTAACACCAGGGGATGTCGTCAATTACTGTCATCTGTGAGCTTGTGAAGCCCTTAGAGACCTTTTGTGTGAATAAGGGCTATATAAATAAATTTGACTTGACATGAGCTGTATTAAAGGCTTATGGATCATTTTTAGATATTAACACACTTTGTATGACAACAACAGCACAGTTAAACAGTGCAGCTACAGGAATAATTATGTGGCGGAGCCATGGATGATAAATGGTATCCAAAATGCTAGCAAGAAAAAGAATACTAAATAGAGCTTTCATCAAAGAGCAAAAATATAAGAAACATAAAAACAAATTAGATCATGAGAAAATGTAAGAGGGATTATTTCACTAAACAGACTAAAATTCTGAATAGTATCAGGAACAGACTCGGTGAACGTAATTACCCAGACTATTTTGTACATGACGGCTATGATCTTGGTAACACAAATGATATAGTTGAGACATGTAATCAGGTTTTTTGTTGAGGTGGGTTCTGAACTGGCGGGGGAAACAAGATTACATGTAACATCTGATGATTTGGTATGTGGAGACACTGATTTAGAGCCCATGTGTCTGGGATCAGTGCACAAGTATGACGTGAAGGTAATTACTTCCTGCTGTACTAAGAACTCCAGTGATGGAGATGGTATAGATATGCATCTGGTGAAGCTCACCATGGGAGGTATAATTAAGACAGAATCTCACATATTTAATCTCTCTTTCCCACTAGGAGTGTTCCCTGAAAGAAGGAATGTTTCAAAAGTTATTCCCTTACTTCAATTCGAAGACAAACCTACTTTTACAAACTACAAACTACTTCTCCAGAAACTTTGAAAAATTGTAAGACAGGATAAGATGTTTGTGTGCAAAGATTTCTAGGAGCATTGAGATAATAAATAAAACCAGATCCATTCTTATGTAAGATGCTTTACATATCTTATACTTAATCGTTCTTAATCGTTCCATATCTCTTATTATGTGGAAGTATGGGGAAATATGTACAGAAGTAATATTAAAAAAATATGCACACTGCAAAAAAGAGCAAGTTAAGACAACAAGCAGGTTATCGAGATAATACTAAACTACTTTTCTTAGCACTAAGAGAATTTAAACCTCAGATTTAGTTAAGTTTAAAACAGCTCAGATTGTATACAGAGCAAAAAAAAAAAGAGCGCTGCCAGAGAACACCATGAGGTTTTTTTACTCATAGATTAGGGGGGTGTAACTTGGAGGGGTGGGAGGGGTTAAATTTCAGAAGCACTATGGTCCATACAGCTCAAAAAAGCATGTGCATCTCAGTCTGGGGAGTTACCCTTTGGAACAATCTGGATGCTAAACTCATCTTTGTGTAACAATGTAAAGAGCTTGACATATTGTTGCAAACAGGTGTAGATCAATACAAAATATCATGACTTTAGTCTGACTTCCCTGCTGCTATCAAGGACTAACTTTTGTGGGGGAAGTTTTCCATTTTTCTTGTTGCTTTTCCTTTTGCTTTCTAGATTCTTCTGTCCCTTCTCAAACTTTGTATTGTTGAGTGGATACACATGTACATTTATGTTAATTCATTGTGTTTCGTTGCTTTTTCTGTGTTTCCCGTTTTTTTTTATCAACTCAAAGCTTGAGATAAATAAAAAGAAAGAAAAGAGAGAAAGAGACAAAGGTGTCACGCACATGTACTTGTTGGTGTATTTGATGGTGTTACACAAACGTGTACCTGTTGGTGTATTTGATGGTGTTACACACACGCGTACCTGTTGGTCTATTCTATGATGGTGTTACACACACGTGTACCTGTCAGTGTATTTGATGAAGGCGTTACACACAAGTGTACCTGTTAGTGTACTTGATGAAGGCATAGCCGCGGTTCTCCCCACTGAACTCCATCATCAGTCTGAACTCGTAGATCCCTCCAGCGCTCTCAAACAGTGGAACCAGCTCATCTTCATACATGTCTCTGGGAATCTTTCCCACAAACACCTCACAGCCCCGTGGGGGTGGTGGACCCTCCCAGTCTGAAACACATGACAGATAAGTCACTGAACCCGTGCACATGACCCAAATAATCAAATACCTGTTAATTACCCATTAACTAATAATCAGATCACAAGCGTGACGCATTTCAGAAAAGCAATGAAAGAGTTGAATTAATCGCGTTAACAGTTAAACATGCATACATAGGAAAATTGAGGACAAATCCAGGTATGTTACTGAGGTCTCATAAGATTCTTGCTGTTCTCTGATGAAACTTATCCCTCCCAGTCCTCAGCTCCAGTACCTGGAGGTGGGCCTCCATACTTCCTCTGTCCATTCTCCTGCAGTATGTTATAGCCAGTCCTCTCCATTAGAGCGAGCAGAGCCATCTCTTTGGCACAGGACGCCTTGAAGATTTCTTCCGTCACGAGTGACCTGACTGTACCAGAACCCCCATCCACCTCTCCATCACCATCTGTCCAACGAACAGCACAGGAGCAGTTAAGCGATCATATTCTAAGTGACAGAAGTCTTATCCACCACACAGAGAACCTTGAAATCTTCAGTTTCAAGATAGTAAAGCTGCATACACATAAATACGTCCCAGGCACACATTCACAAACATTACTTAGGCAGTTAGTCTGTTTGTGTGTCTCCTTACTTGTTTCCGAGTGAGTGTGAGAAAGTGAGTGTGAGAGTAGTGTTTTTGGGATAGTTTAATTGTTTGAGAGTGAGGAAAGGAGAGATGGGGAGGATGGAGGAAAGGCCACCTAAAAGAGCTAGATCCTGTGTGTGGGGGGGCACTTTGATGTTGTTATGCCAAAAAAGGTCAAGTGTCCAGCAGATGGCACCACACTTAATTGTATCACAGGCTTCTAAACACTGAACCATTTTTAACACAATCGCTTCAGATTGCTTCAGTGATTCAGAAAGGTTCGGTTTCTCCATCATATATATATAGGATGTCATCTTAATCATAGTTACTGATTAAATAGCTTTTTGCAAGTTAGCAAAACATCAAGTTAGGAAAACATGAAGAAGCCATTCTGCCATTGAATGTACTAGCCAATATGCACAACACCTCAAGGGGGAATCAGCCTTTAAAGAAGCCTTTCTCAAATTTAATTTAATTTCCTATGTGCACATTACATTTTAGGCATAAAGCTGAATATACTGACAAAAAAAAAACGCTTTTATACCGCGGGTGACCTTCATTCTTTTCTAGAGTCCGGTACCCCGAACCAACATGGCGGCTCCATCGACGCATTAGTTCCATTGTTACCAACGCGACATCTTGTGTACGGTTCATGTCTCACAACATGATAATATGAATAACCCTGGCATGTACAGAACCAACTGCGACAGAAAGTAATTTGCTGATTGTTTACCGAAGTACTGAAACATACATCGCGCTGATGAGGCGCTAAGAATAAACTTTACCAAAGATTTTCTCATTAGCGTGAGCTAATTTTTTTGCTAGCCGACTCCAACTTTATGGTTATCCCCTTTTGTTTCGTCAAATTTTACCGACGAGTCCGCGGGTAACTCTTTGGTTCAGCAATGTATCGCAAAACTTAGACTTACCTGCTCTGTCTTTAACCATTTCTTGACAGTGTAAACGTTTCCGACTAATAATAATAATAATAATGACAGATAACTCCGCTGTCAATGCACTTCACCTTTGCACACGGCTCTTGGCTGAAGGGCGGACAAATCATGATTGACAGGTCACTGACTGCGGTTCAACCAATCAGAAGGCCAGACGCATATTAAATTCCAAACTAGAATATTGTTAGTGCAGAAGCCATGGAAGCACCGTGACAATAATAAAAGATAAAATTATATAACAATAAAAATAAAGCCTTCATTATACATAATAAATGAGAAGTATAAAAAGGGAACTAGTAAAAAAAATCAACAATAACCCGCAACAAACTATAATGTTCCAATTAAAATAAGGGGACTGGTAAAAAAAATCAACTACCCGTAATAAACTATGACATAATGTGCAGGTTAAAATAAGGGAACTGGTAAAAAAAAAAAAAAATCAACAATAACCCCCAACAAACTATAATGTTCCAATTAAAATAAGGGAACTGGTGAAAAAATCAACAACCCGTAATAAACTGTCATATAATGTGCTGATTAAAATTAGGGGACTGGTAAAAAAAAAATCAACAATAACCTGCAACAAACTAGAATGTGCAGGTTAAAATAAGGGAACTGGTAAAAAAAAAAAAAAACAACAACAATAACCCCCAACAAACTATAATGTGCTAATTAAAACAAGGGGACTGGTAAAAATCAATAATAACCCGCAACAAACTACAATGTGCTGATTAGAGTAAGGGAACTGGTTAAAAAAAATCAACAATAACCTGCAATAAACTATTATATAATGTGCTAATTATAATAAGGAGACTGGTAAAAAATCAACAATAACCCGCTACAAAGTACAATGTGCTGATTAGAATAAGGGAAATGGTAAAAAAAAAAAATCAACAATTGCCCGCAACAAACTGAAATGTGCCAATTAAAATAAGGGAACTGGTAAAAAAAAAAAAAAAATCAACAGTAACCGGCAACAAACTATAATGTGGCAATTAAAATAAGGGAACTGGTAAAAAAAAAAAAAACATTTGTAATCCATTCTCTTGCTGATCACCAGGTTTATAAAGACCTATTTATGTGGCATACATATTCAGTTACATTAGAGTTATTATGCAGAGGTCTATGCACCTGGTGGTGAACAAATGTGACTGTTGTGTGATGTAATGTAATGTTGTTGTCTAATGAAAAATAAAAAAAGATAAAATATTTAAAATAAATAAATAAATGCCGTGACTGTCTATAAATTGCACTTTTAAGGGTATTTAGGGCCGTAAGATTCCTCAGTCTACAGCACGCCATAAAAAACAAAGCCATTGGGAATCACGTGAGACTGACTGACCAGAGAGATGGTCATAGACTTCAGGAAGAGGACGACGCCTTCACAGCCTCTGTGGCCCAGAACAGAGGCTGTGAAGG
>JAPTHA010000006.1:1946322-1958264 GCA_029814585.1 Gymnapogon annona | reverse complement strand
GGGGGGGATCTGAAAATGTTCATGACCATAATTGAATTACAGGGCAACAGTAGTAATGTAATAAGCACGTTTCCTGTCATGGCAATAGCCTGCCTGTGGAGCGAGGGCGGGCAGCACCAGAGGCCTCGCATGTTTGTTTAAAGAATGCACGTCTTTGTTGTGTGCACATGATCCTGTTTCTCATCTGCGTCTGACTCATCTTCCTCTGCAGGTCCTCTGAAGATAGACAGTTTCGCTGACAAGAGGCCCCTGCTGGGGGTTTGCAAGAGCACAGGATCCTCGGGGTGAGTCCACCTGTCAATAATAATGGAAGAGTCCTTTTACTTCCTTAAACGTCCAATTCTCTCAGGTCTTCTACCTCATCCTTCTGTGGCATTGTCACCAGTGTCTAAGGTCAGGTCATACTAAACACAGCATCTACTCATTAGCACGCCTTTAATCAGACATGAGCTTCTATACTGGAAGCAAAGGAATCACAACAAACACTTTAAAATTTACATTTCCCTGATCAAGAAATCAGGGAAATGTGAGAGTTGAAGGTGCTACGACCATAGTCAATGAGAACTGATGTGAAGAAACTTTCAAACAGAAATTATATATACTGTGTGTGTGTGTGTGTGTGTGTGTGTGTGTGTGTGTGTGTGTATGTATGTATGTGTATATATGATGAGTTCTTTCGACTTTCCCTTTTTTTGGGTTGCCACAGTGAATCCAATTCATGTATTTGATCTGGCAGGAGTTTTTACATCAAATGCCCTTCCTGACACAACCCTTGTATTTATCCGGGCTTAGGACCGGCACAATGAGACACTGAGGGTACAGTTGTAGGCAGCAGCGTGAAGGGTCTTGTCCAAGGACCCACACTGTACGTTCATCCCAGGAATCGTACCCTCATTATGCAATATTATAGTTATATTAATCCACTACAAAACGACATTCACAATGACAAGATCAGAGACAACAGACAAAAAAAAGACAAAACACACACCCGAAGAGTACAAAAAACACAAAACTTGTACAATCTTGTAAAACACCCTACTTCTCTCTTTCATTCAGCAAGTTTTTTCCGGGAACACACAACTGTTGACTTCTTCCAACCAATTTTTTTTTTTCAAATAAAGTGCATCTTTCATTTTATAAGATATACACATCTTTAGGATTGAAGGACTGCCTAAGCCCATGGGTTATTCATTGTTTATTAGGTTCATTAAAATCCCCTGTTTAACAGGAACATGACAGACCTGTTATCTGTTCAGAACCCCCAAGTTTCAGTCCCCTCAGAAAAACTATGGCAAAACACACAATAAGCTGTGTTCTGACCGTCGGCATGGTAACTGCCAGTGCAGCGGAGCGGCATATGGAGCCATGTGTCATGAATCAAACTTCATTTAAGGAAGAACACATCCATGTGCTTGTACACGTGGACGTCGAATATGTGAAGTGCGTTGAGAATAAGGCATGGGAGTCTGCAAATGAAAGTAAACGCTTCAAAATGTTAAATATGTGGTGAAAAAAAAATACCAGGAAATGCAGTGTTTTTTTTTAATGTAAATTCTACCCACTTGAGCGACATAATCTAAGATGATCATAATCAAGACCAGTTACCAGCAGTTTCCTGCAGCCACAGGTTTGTTTTCACAAACTCTATATAGTAGGACCTAATAGTCCTAGTGCAGGTGCAGAAGCACCAGTTCAATCCACCGATGTTTCAGGAAAACAAGGACAATTTCTATTATTCTAAGTCTGTCAATCACAACAACTATAACTAGGAATAAACTAGTAATAACAGTAGTCGTCATAAATGGCTGTTACATTGAATAAAACTGTGGACGCACTGTGTGTGTGTGTGTGTGTAAAATTGTATGACATAGGCCTAGTTTTGATCCAATTGAATTCAGAAATGTTGCATATAGTGTTCCAAGTGCCTTCCCACATAGTAGCTGCTTTTCTCTTAGTTGTTGTTCCTATCCTGTATCTGTAATTGAATTGTAGGAACTACTCTCCCCAGGGGAGTTTTTGGATCTGCAATCACACAGGCAGTAGAACCGGTGTGACATAATCTTTATCTGCATCCTCCAAAGCACTTTGGCGCACAATGCAACTAACACACACACACACACACACAGATGGAAAATCATCTATGTTTATGTTCAAAATGTTAGCACATAGTATAGAGTTTAATTCAAATGAGTCCAAGACAATCTCCATAAAGTGGTTAGTGGATGTGTCAACAACAAAGTGAAGGTGGGTTTAGCCTCATAATCATCGTCCCATAATCAACAAGACAATGAATGTACAGTATGTGGACACACTCTACTGTCTTCTCTTCATCTGTTCATGGACCAGATGATTGTTTCTTCTCTTCTCACCATGTGATACACGTTATATTCACTGTAACACACTCCCTCTTCTGCAAGATGTGGAAATGGGTGTGGCCTAAGGTCTACCAATCAGAAAACACCCACATGATATTGTTGCTATAGAACTAAAACATACCCTCCCTCCCAACAGGAGCTAAAAAGGTTCTAACAACTATGGTCGTAGTTTGTAGTTCCTGTGCTGTGGGAAGATGACAAAAGGGTTCTTGGAACTAGAAAATGTTCTAAGAACTACAAAAGATTCTACACACAATGGCCGTAGTTCATAGTTCCTACGCTGTGGGAATGCACGAAAAAAGTTTCTTGGAACTACAAAAGGTTATTAGAACTACAAAAGGTTCCTACAGCGGGACAGTGCCCAGTGTCACACACTTCAGTTTAATGGAATCTGTTTGGTTTGTTTCAGTGAATTAAACTGGAGCTACTGGAATCATCCGTTCTGTCGGCGCGCTGTTTGTAGAAAGTACACAAGCGAATGTTTTCCTCCAAATCCGACATCTGCAAGTTGTTTTGTGTTAATAATACAAGGCATCAAAGGACACCCACAATTAGTTATGAACCCTTCACATACGCCCGGATCAAGTCAAGCCCGTGGTGTGGGCTCTGGAGGAGTGACGCACAGATTCCTGGTGGCAGCGTGGTTGGAATGTACGCAGCACCTGAACGCCACACAGGAGGACATTAACCAGACCTTCTTCAGGATCTTCAGGACCGTGAGCTGACACAGGGAATGTCATGTCTCCCTTTTATAGTGAAGGAAAGTGAATTAAGGACCACAGAGCCGTTTCACTCACCTCCTCATACCCACTGCATGCTCCCTCTTTTTTTTTTTTTTTTTCCTTCCATCCACCCCTCTACACTTCCACTGCTGCTCCAGAACAACGCAAAAAATTTAACTCAATACATCCTCCCCGGGAAATGAAATAAGGAAGTCTGTCTTGAGCCGGGCCTTGATGGAGACCACCTTCTTGATGTTTTCCAGGGCCCGCCGCGCCTGTCTCTCTGACGCCACTGCGAGTTGCTTCTGCTTTTCCTATGTCCTCGCTGACACCGAGACAGGCTGAGTTTTTGACGGTTTGGCGAATCACCCAGGCGTCGCTCGACACTAATGCCGAAAACATGTGCTGTGTTGAAAAGCAGAAACCCTGACCTCTGGCTGAATGGCACAGCCCGGTTCTTCCCCTCGGTAAATAACACTTTGGTCAGAAGAGGAAGGCTTCCGGGTACGGCGCAGTACTTTCCATCGGGTCCCATTCGTAAACTTACAAAGGTCCTCACACAATTTTTAGCATATAATCATTTTAAAATAACAGCTTTTGTTAACCACCAAAAAGGATGCTGTCTTGACACTTAAATGGAAAACAGATTGGAGCCTTGGCCACTACAGCGGCGCTGGTTTAGAAGTCGGTTCAGTCAGCTCTAGGCTTAGATTACAAGATTTGCAAATTAAAGGAAAACCAGAGAAGGGGAAAAAAGCATGTGTGCCGAAGCCCTGTACTTGTGGATTTGAAGCCAGGCACACTCAACATAATTTTATCAATGGAAAGGATTATGCCCTAAGTCCAAACAATGTATGGACGCAGTGATTTTCTTGACAGTAACCCTACATGTGCATTCCTTTCACTCTCTGCAGCAGTGCCAGTGGGCTTTAGGACTTAGTCACATAAAAAAAAAAGCATGGGACGCAAACTCGTATTTCTGCAAGAGGATTTGTGTTTCCCTTCCTTACTTGATGTTGTTATTATTTGGTGACTTCCTCAGGTATTAAAATCCTAAAGAAACATAAAGCCGCCCTTTCTGTGAGTCACATGTTCAATGTACACGGAGGCGACTTCACCGTATGTGCATGTGCACGTTTTGGGCAAAAGTTCAGTGATGAATAAGTGTCCTTTGTTCTGCCGTCTTTGGGAAGCGTCAGTGACATTTCCAACCTCCAGCTACCCCCTCACAACATCTCCAGATGCTGAGAGGATGTGGTGCTTTTTTTTTTTTTTTTTTTTTTCTTTTAACCAGCATAGTCATCTCTCAGTGTGCGGATTACAACTGAATGTGCTGTTTTTGGGTTTGAGGCTGTGATGTTCTGGACCGATATGTTCACGGCTGCCACCACGGACACCCACAGTCCTGCACAATCAGTCCGCCCACTTGACTGCGGGCCACAATAATAACAGTTTTATTCCGCTTAGAACATTCTATTTTCGTTTTTAGTACCAGATTGAAAATTCTGTTTATTTGTTTTTTGTTTGTTTTTTTTCATAAGACAATCTTATAGTTGCATCCATTCACTGCAACATGACATTACTAACTCACACTGGCAGGGTCAGAGACAAAATACTAGAAAAAAAAAAAAAAAACATAACAAAAACACACACGAAGAGCACAAAATGCACAAAATGGGTACAATGGGAGAAAAGCAAAACAAAACATGAAAAACCCAGCCACAATGACAATCACATACAAAGAAACACACATGAAGAGCACAAAGCAGGTACAATGACAAAGATGCATACAAAGAAACTCAGATGAAGAACACAAAACAGGTACAATGAGAAAGAAACACAGATGAAGAGCCCAAAACAGGTACAATGACAAAGACAAAAAACCCCACAAAACACACGAATAAGTGAAGTGCATGAGCCACATAGAATAGAATAGACTTTATTGCCATTTGTACATGATAACACAGGTACATTGGATTTTTTTGTGCGTGTCCCTGAGTCAGGTAGCTAACTATAACTAAAGAAAAAATAAAAATAATAAATAGACTGCACATTATAAACATAAGTAAACTACACGTTATAAGTAAAACAAGTGAAGATACAAAATATGTATGATGAAAATAGTTACAGTAAGCACCTAAATATATTGCACTTAAAATGAAAAAAACAGAGACATATGTTGACCATATGTTGACCTCCGACCTCTTAAGTCCTACAAGCCCTGCTTCGGTATCTAAATACTGTTTTAACAAAGGTTTTACAGATTCAGATTTTTGATTTGTTTAAAGTTGGAATTTATTTTGTTACGTCAGCCATTAAAGGGTGAATTGGGGATCGGTGAAGTATGCAGAGTGTTGTGGTGAACCGTTGGTCGTGTCAAGTGCATTTTGTAAAGGTCCTGATGTGGTGCCATTTGGACCAGAGGTGTACTTTCCACTGTCGCCACAGTAATGTGACATAGAGCATGTAGTCTGCAGTAAATATATCACAGGAAGAGAATGTGTCCAGACGCAGCCACAGACAGACAAGCGTGGTTAGAGCTGGGAGCAGGCCCGGGCTTTCATTTCATCATTGTTTTTCCATCATGTTTCTCTGTGCTCTCAAAATATCCAGAGGTGTGTCAGGTGAATTTTGTAAAATATCTGGATCATAATAAGTGATACAGCTTTTAAAAAAAAAAAACAAAAAACAAAAACACATCGGGGCTGAGGCGTTCTCTTATTTCTGCCAGATGCACGGGCAGAAATAAGAGACGGAGTTTATTGGTCACATGTTACTGCCGTCTCTGTGCGACTTGGCTGAGGCACCGACCACAGAGCTGCTGCTTGTTGTGGTTACGTTACACACCAGGGTGCCATAAATTCATCACCTCCTTCAGACTGGGTTGTGTATCAAGTCAGTATTACGTCTAATGAAGCTCTGACCATATAACAACTATTTTGTCCTTAATATTCTTGAATGGCGCAAACTTCCATTTCTACTTCAATGTTTTTCTCAACAGGATGTATGTTCTTTGGATAAATCGGTGCTTCTCAATTATTTTCTGTTATGTCCCCCGGGGAAGAAGAAATTATTGCCCGCCAGCTGTCTATAAGTATGTAATCGGAGCCTTATAAGTAGGTCCTCTGCTATGGCGTATACTAGGGTTATACCACTATATATACCACTATATATACTCATAATCATTTGTGTGTAAGTATGTAATCGGAGCCTTATAAGTAGGTCCTCTGCTGTAGTGTGACTTAAGATTAGTTAGGTTAGGGTTATACCAGGGGTGTCAAACATGTGGCCCGGGGGCCAAATGCAGCCCACCAAAGATTCCAATCCAACCTGTAGGATGAATTTGGGAAATGCAAATATTGCACCTTAGATACTTTTAAAAATCGTGGTTCAGGGTCCACATATAGACTGGGACAAAAATTAGTATAATGATATATATAAATGATCACGACTACATTTTTCTCTGTGGAAATGTAAATTTTTCATGTAATTTTCCTGTATTTACACCAAAACAATGCATCGTTTCATAAAAACGGCATAAATAACCTGAACAAATAAACAACTGGAAATGTCTAAAGAGAAGTCAGTAATTTTATCAATATTCTACCTGTTACTAAACGTTTTGTGTATTTGTAGAACCACTGTGATATGTAAGTTGTAATGCATGTGTATAAATTAGTATTATTGAAATTACAGTTTCTTTCTTGAGAATTTCAAGGTTGTTAATGTTATTCATTGTTTTAAAGGACAATGTGTAGATGTAAACATTTTTATCATAAGTAAAGTTTGGAGTTTACATTATTGATATGTAATTCAGTTATTATTGGACTGGTCCGGCCCACGTCAGACCAAATGTGGCTTAATTTGGCCACTAAACTAAACTGAGTTTTACACCCTTGGGTTATACAAGTGGTCCCCGGGTTACGGCGTAATCGAACTACGTCATTTCGACTTTATGGCAACCGAGCTGTACTTTACGCCCGAGTCTCATCCGCCATTTTGGCTCCAGTCAGATACTGTTGCAGTGTAGCGTAGAGTGTACAGCGTTTGTGTTTGTGCTCCGTAATTATCTCGCTATACTCGGCTTTGTCACCCTCCTTTTTCACTTCATGGCCCCAAAAAAGAAAGCAAGATTTCCTTGCAATGCAGGTCCAGCCAAGAGGAAAGCCATTACAATGGAAACGAAGCTGGACATCATAAAAACGGTCGGAGAAAGGCGAGATACCGACAAACATTGGTAAAGCCTTAGGCTTCAGTCGGACAACCGTGTCGACCATTATTAAGGACAAAGTCCGTATTTTACACCGCTTGAAGGATTCAGCGCCTATGAATTCTACAGTGATCAAGACAGTGTGGGCTGAATCTACCGTGAGATCTGGGAAGAAAAGAGGAAGATTTCCTTCCAGACGGACATCTCCAAGTACTAAACCAAAGTAGAACCTGTATCTTCAACAACTACAGAAGATCCTGCACCTTCTCACGTTCTCACAGCCTCCACTCCTTTTTCTCCAGCCTCCAGCAGCGATAGCAAGTGTAGTAGAGCATCTTATTTTTTATTTTATTGAATTAATAAAAAGTGTAAAATGTGTACAGTATTTAGATATTTATTTAGACATTTAGGGGGTATTAAAGGGTTAATTTTGATTTACAGCACAATTCGGGTTACATAGCCAACGTAGGAACGGAACTTGGACGTAACCCGTGACCACTTGTACTATCATTTATATACTATCAAATGATCAATGGTATCATTTGTTTATTAGCAGGCACTGTAGGAACCTTTTGTAGTTAGAAGAATCTTATCTTTACTTCTTAGAACCTTTTTTTGTGCATTAACACGGCACACGAACTACAAACCACAACTACGGTTCATATAACCTTTTTAGCTCCTACTCCGAGGCAGGGTCTTTTCAAGGTTCTCCGGGACCTATATGACGTGGGTGTTTGCTGATTGGTAGACCTCTAGCCACACCCATTTCTGCGTCTTGCAGTAGAGAGAGTGTGTTACGGTGATAGTGGCTGTGAATAGGTAGCCGGCATAAGACCTATCGCCTTTCTACATATATGTTTATGCAACAGATCTACAAAGGACTTTTAGTGTTTAGCAATAATAAACACAGCAGAACTTGTGTGGTGTAGGTGTAATGTATGTCTGCACGTTTCACTTATATGGTTTTGTTTTTGTTGTTGTCTCCGACCCCGCCATCATGGGTCAGGAGTGTTGTCTTGTGGTGTATAAAGGTAACTGTAATATAGTGTAACAAAAAGTCAAAACAGAATAAATAAATAAACACTTAATCTGGTATTTTCGTCTTTCCTATCGACGCATTCTTTTAGTGTTTCCACCCTCTCGTATCCAC
This sequence comes from Gymnapogon annona, assembly GCA_029814585.1. NCBI lineage: Eukaryota > Metazoa > Chordata > Actinopteri > Kurtiformes > Apogonidae > Gymnapogon > Gymnapogon annona. The sequence goes on along the minus strand of JAPTHA010000006.1, from coordinate 1,949,807 downwards.
TCGTATCTGCATTTTATTATATTACATATTATTCTCTGGCGTTCCTCAAAATGTGTGGGGCAATAACAGACCTCTAGTGGCGATGTTGCACATTCCAATCCACTCATTCTCCTGCCTTTAGTGAGCGTCACGGTGTAAGAAACAAACAAAAACACATGGAGGCCACTCGTTAGAGCCAGGGTTGGGTTTTTTCTGTTTCTGGCTTCGTGTCTGGTTAGTAAGATAGTCACGGAAACATTGCAATGCAAGGCCTGTTTCCTGTAGATTTATACAGCTTTTTCTAAGGAAAAAAAATGACACGATGATTATTATGCTGATGAAAATATCATTCTGAATATTACATCCTCATTCTGTAGTTGTATTCTGTCTTTTATACAGTGTGGTTTTCACGGATAAACATCAGGAACACATTTTATATCGGGAGTTATTTCAGTCTGAAGTGACTACGTATACGTTTTAATGGTTTTATATCGTACAGATATGTACTTGTACTGTTGTCATGACAGTGGTGAGTGGAACTGCCATTGACATATATGTTGAAGACATAACACAGGTGACACAGTTTCATATACTTGAATGTCCGCATCAACAGCTGCTTACATTCACACATTAATAAAAGTGCGTCCATGTTAAAACCGTCATTTTATGTGAGTTTATTAAGCACTTGGTTCCAAGCCGCAAACCCTACTGATCCCACACAGACACACAAAGCCCATTGTGGCTGTAAGCCCTTGTGTTTGACTGCATCCTCATGACCGGATGTGTCTGTCTTCTAAAGTGTATTAAATGGAAATCATCAAGCTGTATAAAACAAGGCAGCAGATTAAGGGGATTTGGAGAAGTGATGCTTTTTATCCACCATGAGCGATGGCGTTCTCCACTGTCACATTACAACCAACCCCGTCCACGTGCACACGCTCACGCTATCTGAGCCACCGTACGGGGCAGACATGCATCATCGAGACGTCTGAACAGTGTCGGTAACTTGAGGTTTATTCTGGTGAATGTTTCAAATAGCGAATCAAGGCCACGTTTCACCCATTTGCCTGAAGGGGCTTCAGGGTCTCCACAACATAGACACGTGTGGTTTGTTGCGGAACTGTTTCAATAGGCGCTTCCGACTCTAGGAACCTTTTGCAGTTCCTAGAACCTTTTGTATCTCTTAGGACCTTTTGTAGTTGCTAGAACCTTTTTTTTTGTGCCCATTCCCACAACATAGGAACTACAAACCATGACCTCCTAGAACCTCCTAGACCTTCCTAGAACCTTTTTAGGTCCTAGAATCTTTTTTCCTGCATTCTCACAGCAAAGGAGCCACAGACTACGACCATAGTTCCTAGAACCTTTTTATCTCAGATAATCTTCTTTCGTGCTTTCCCACAGCATGGGAAGCACAAACTATGACCGTAATTCCTAGAAACTTTTTAGCTCCTACTCAGAAGGAGGGTCTTTTTTTTAGTTCTATAGGAACGGTATGACGTGGGTGTTTTCTCATTGGTAGACTTCAGGCCACGCCCATTTCCACATCTTTCAAAAGATGTCTAATCCATGAACCGATGAACAAGACACGTTCATTGTGTTGTTGATTATGGGATGTAGGAGGCTAAATTCACCTTCACTCGGCTGTTGACTGAACACATTATGGAGATTGTCTTGGAATAATTTTTATCATGTATTTTCCACCATTTAAGTCGCACTTTTTTCACAGTTTGTCCTAGGTGTGACTTTCAAGTGCGACTTATATGTGAAATTATTACTTGTTATTTTCACATTGACAATCACTCTTGGGCCTGGAGGCTTAACCAATGTACTCCAGCCGGTTCTCCAGTGAACCGGAGATTTAAGTCGTGCGTAGGCCTGTCGCGATTACAAATTTTGCTGGCCGATAAATTGTCTCAGGAATTATTGCGGTAAACGATAATATTGCCATTTTTACACCCTTTTTACAACTAATATAATAATGGTATAATAATGTAATTACATCCTTTTAAAGACAATTAAACTTTTATTTCTTAGGAATATTTAAAATTGGAATTATATTATGGGAAAAGGACATTGTAAATATCAAAAATAAATCATCAAAACAACCCCCCCCCCCATACACACACACACAGAGTGACTGACAGGATGGTTCACACTTGATTCCGCTGAGGACGGTTCATTAGAGTCTGTCGCTACAGATACAGTGATTTGAACTCTTCTGGTGTCTTTGGTAAATAAAAAAATGATCATGCCCGGCAAACTTATCGAACTCATATCGAGCTTATTCTCGTGTGATTAATTGGTTTATTGATTATCACGACAGACCGAGTCATGTGTCACCTGTTGGAGTGGTGGATGGTAGATGTAGAGCACAGATTCACGACACCGCGCCATGAAACTTTCCTGCAAGTCATTGGGAGGATCAAGGAAGCATGGGCGTCACCGACAACCGTAACCATCCTGTCGGGACTCAGAAAGGCCAGAATAATTGGAACTGGAACTGGTGCTGAGTCTGACGACATCCACTCATCAAAGCACAAACGCTCTGGGGTGGATTCAAAATGTGATTGACAGTCCTTCTGACATAAATGAACATGCTGGACCATTTTAATGCAGTTGATCCTGTCCTCATATCGTAACTGTAGGTCTATACACTACCATCTGTCTGTGGTGTTAGACTTGATTGAACACACTGGACCATTTGAACCCAGTTGATCCTGTCCTCATATCTTCACTACAGGTCTATAGACGACCATCTGTCTGGACACAGCCACACGCACACATTGGAATCATGCATTTATGGAGAAAGGCATTTAGGGTCTAGGATTTAACATTCAAATGGTCCACTGCATAACTTTAGTACATGCATAAATACGTGCATACCATTCAATGAACTCTTCCTGCCAACCCCTCACCCCCCCCCCCCCCAGAAAGTGAAACATTTTCAATGAGAAAACTGTTGTTTTGGTTTATTTATGTTTTTTTTTACTCTGTGCTAGTTCTGTGCTTCCATACTGTTGTTCTCTATTCTATTGTTATTATTTATAACTTTCCTTTCAACCTGAAATGTCTGTTCCTGGTCTCAAATTTTGGAAAAGTAAATTTCCCCCCAAAATGTGACTTATATATGTTTTTTCTTCTTTCTTATATATTTTTGGCTGGTGCGACTTGTACTCCGGAGTGACTTGTAGTTCGGAACATACGGTATATTATATATTATTCACTTACATTTTGAACATAAATCTAGACTATTTTCCACCCGTGTGTGTGTGTGTGGGTGTGTGTGTGTGTCTGTGTGTATGTGTAAAAGTGCTTTGTAGGACGCAGAATAACATTATGTCAATTCGTTCCGTACCATGGTTCCTCTACCAGTGTGAATGCACGACCAAAAAGTTCCCCTCGGGAAAGTAGTCCTTACAACTCAAAGGAAAGTTCTATCAACAAAGACAACTCTGTGGGAAAGCGCCTGATCTATTTGTTCTAATAATAAGTTCAATAAGTGT
>JAPTHA010000006.1:1847237-1858093 GCA_029814585.1 Gymnapogon annona | reverse complement strand
ATAATGTAAAATGTTATTTTATGTTAGATATTTTTATTAGACAATATTAAGGTTACATACACACAAATAAAACCCCACAATGGGTAGAATGACCAAAAAAAAAACAAACAAAAAAACATGAATAAGTGACTCATATAAAGACTTATGTTGAGCTCTAACCTGCTGGGAAATTTACCATATATTTTCTAAATTAATTGGTTCAAACACACACACACACACACACACACACACACACAAACACACATTGTATGTGTCTCTATCTAGAGAGAGAGAGAGGTGTATGTATGTGTGTGTGTGTATATATACTGTATATGATATTATTTTATGTTGATTTATCATGAGATAATATTACAGACACACTTTTACAGTTCAAGATGACATTCCCAACCCACAACAGAGAAAAAAAAACACACTTAAAGAGGACAATAAACATACAACGACTAAATGACAAAAAACAAAACATGAATAAGGTAACTGCATGAGTCACAGAGAGCCATATGACCTCTGACCTCTTAAGTCCTACATGCCATGCTTGGGTATATAGAGCTGAACCAATGTGTTGTGCTGGTAAATTTTCCAATGTACTTTATAAATGGTTCCATGTCTTATCAGGGTAGGTTTGTGAGAGTTCTGTGGACTCGTACCGGGTTGTTTGAGTTCCTGATGCCTGTGCTTCTCTCATAGGGATGCTGCTGGTCACTGCAGACACTCTAGGCCATGACTTCCACGTCTTCCAGATCCTCACCCACCCCTGGGCGTCTGCGCAGAGCGCTGTTCACCATCTCTATACACTGCATCGTGGGGAGACGGAAGCCAAGGTCTGAGATACACACACACACACACACACACGGACACTACAGTTGTCAGTGCAGGTCCATCAAAGTGTCTTTGTTTCAATACATTCAGTTTCAGTCACAGATGTAAGTGAGCCATGAGTGACCACATAATTCAACAGGTTCAGATTCAGACAAAACCAAAGCCTCTGGTGCCGTTAGTATTTCAGTCGTCATCTGTTTGTTCTTTCACAGCACACACTGATTTCACAACATCGGGTATATGGAAATATTAGAAGAACCATCAGGCCTTTAGCTCCAGTGGGCGCTATGTTTAGCTCCGGTGGGCGCTATGTTTAGGTCCGGTGGGCGCTATGTTTAGCTCCAGTGGGCGCTATGTTATCTATTACCACTAAAAAACAAGTTAACACCTCTTATTCCACAGCTCTCAAGCCATCCTTTTTTTTAAAATGTTATTTTATTTTGATTTTTCATCAGACAATATTACAGTTACATTCAAACGCTACAAGACAACATTCACAACACACAATGACAGGATCAGAGACAACAGACAAAACAAAGAAACACAAGGCTAAGAGCACAAAAAACACAAAACAGGTACTATGACAAAAAACTCAACAAAACACATATGTAGTTCAAGGGCATGAGTCACATACGTAGAGACATACTGCATGTTGACCTATGACTTCCTAAGTCCAGTAAGCCCTGCTTGGGTATATAGCGCTGAACCAATGTGACGTACTGGTACATTTTCCATGTGCTTTATAAATGGTTCATATTTTGTAGTACATCTTACTCCTTTTTTTCATCCGGTAGGTTATTTTCTCCAGGTTCACACAACTGTTGACTTCTTCAACCACATCTTGATTGGATGGGGGTGTGGGGTCTAATTTCCATTTTCAATCAATTCATTTCTTAATGATTATCAACAGATCAAGCCATACATTTAAAAGAAAGACAAATTTGTGTCCAAACTAAGCCCTGACTGTTTGAAAATTGCACCCAACCACCACTCCACTGATCGTTTTCTTGCCCCCCCACCACCGCTCTTCTCCGTGCGGTAAATTGAATAAATGGAAGGCGACGTTTTTACGCATCATTTCCCAGCTGTCCCTGTTTTTCTTCTGCCTAATCAAATATAAGTAGTTGATGAGAAGGTCTTTGGGAAATTGCTTGGCTTTTGTCATAGGACACATTATGAAGATGCTGATTCTGTGCGGTTGTGGTCCCAGTGGTTCTAGTGTGTTCTCTGCTTGTGACTGGTTGCTCCAATACAATCCAACATGTAAATAGTCTAATACAACAGTTCCTGTAAAAGCTGGTTCTTTAGAGGTGTTTAACGCCTTCCGCTTATTTGCAGTGTTACTTCTGTGTTAGTTAAGCATAAGGTCCTATAGTGGTGGATCATCAGTAGCATCTATCCTGTTAGTCTGACACAATGTGGGTCTGGATTACAAGGTTAACGTACAAAGTAAGGAAGCCCAGACTTCCCTCCTTCAGGAGACATCAAGACATCGCTTTCCCACTGTAGGAACCTTATTAGTTCTTAGAATCGTTTTTTTGTTTTTGTGCATTCCTACATCATAGGAACTACGAGCTTCAACCATAGTTCTTTGAAACTTTTTAGCTCCTACTCATAGTCAGGGGCTTTTTTAGTTCTACAGGAGCTATATTACGTTATGTTTGCTGATTGGTAGACATCAGGCCACGCCTACTTCCACATCATGTAGAAGAGAGAGTTCATAAGTCATATTGCTTTTCTACAACAGCATAGGAACTACAAACTACTGCTATAGTTCTTAGAACCTTTTTAGCTTCTACTCAGAGGCTGGGTCCTTCTTAGTTCTATATTAACTACATGCCTCTGTATTTGCTGATTGGTAGACCTCCGGCCACGCCCATTTCTGCATCTTGCAGAAGAGGGAGTGTGGTAGGGTGAATATAGCCACTTAGATCTGGATGAACTTGTGAGAATAGAAGGAACACACATTTGGTCCATGAACAGATGAAACAAGACAGTGGAGTGTGTGGTTGATTGTATTATTGGTTATGGGATGTATGAGGTTAAATCCACTTTCACTCCTCTGCTGACTAAACACAGATCTTCATTGACTCATTTGTATTCTACACTATATTAATCTTACATTTTGAACGTAAATAAACTGATTTCCATTCCTGTGTGTGTGTGTTAGCTGTAGTGTGTGTAAAAGTGCTTTGGAGGGTGCAGAATAGGATTTTGTCACATCACATACGTAACATTGTTCTCCTACCTGTGTGTATGCTCAACCAAAAAGGTTCCTACAACTCAATTACAGGTGCAGGGTAGTTCTTAAACTTACGCCCAAACAACTACTCTGTGGGAAAGTACCTAATTTTAGCTGAGTTGAAACATGACTGGAGTATGGACTGGGTCTGCTCTGTGTGCTCCTACTGGCTAGAAACACGCTACAGAGGCCGAAACAAGCAGTATCCCAACCAGGGTTCATAGGACTAGTCAACACACCCCACTTCCCAGTATTCCAGATGATCCATGTTGGGCATAGACAACCAATGTGGAGGATGCAGACCCAACCTACTCAACACTTCACTATTACCATAGTTGAGATGGACATCCAAAATGAAGCATGACTTCGATTTACATTGTCGCATGTTTTTTCATCGCAGACTTCCAACTCTCCATCATTGTCGTGTTGACGTTGAGCTGTTGATTTGCGGTGGGAGGGGGTAGTTGAACGTCGGGTTTGAGCAGATATTCCAATGCATTTGTCGGACGTTTGAAACCTCCCACCTCCAAATACTTCGGAGCAGGCCATCATCATCTGGCTCCTCTGGATGTGGAGGAGCAGATCTTACCTCCTTACGCCACACAGATCCACATTCAAGCCACTGAACACTGAGCGCTGAACCCTTCCACAATTCTGGCTCATGGACAGAGCTTCTGTAGCTATTCTGTGAGGAAACGTGAATTCTTGGTCTTGAATTAATGTGATGTTCCTGCAAAATACCAAACCAAATACTGTATATCTTTTACAACAAAATACTGGATAAATAATATGTTTTTTCCGGAAATAATATGTTTTTTTGTGAAAAAAATCTAAAGCTTGATTCATCTTTAAATTGATAGTTTATGTATGTTAGACAATATTACAGTTACATCATACACTATAAGACAACAGTAGCTAATATTTATTATTATCATGGTTTGCTGGTTATGTTTGTCTGTGCGAGCCACTGGTACTGATAGGAGAGATATTGGCTGTAGTGTTTAATGTTTGTTTCTGGTGCCCTTCCTTGTTTCTATTTGTTGTACTCGTGACATGTGGCTGTTATCTGAATTACCCTTTGGGGATTGATAAAATGCTTTGATTGATTGATTAATTCACAACCCACAATGCCACAATCAGAGAAAACAGACAGAAAACCCCCCAAAAAACAAAACCAAAAAATACGAAGAACACAAAAAAACACAAAATAGGAATAATGAACAATGACCAAAACGACCCCAAAACAAAGCATAAGTAAACCACGAGTCACAGAGAGATTGATAGTTTTTTAAAGGCTTTGAGAACTGTCTGAGGAATTTGAGGACTATTCATTATGGCGGTTGTGCTGGTCTTCCCTCAAAGCCAAGACATACTGTACAAATAACAAATTAGAACCACAGGTGACTGAATTACACCAGGGTTCATGCACAAACCAAATACTTTTAAAGTGTCCATAAATTGAACTTGAATTGGACAGTTGAGGAAGATAAAAGCGGAAAGAAGATAAACGTAAATCAGTGAAAAAAGCCCTGGAAAAAAACAAGATACAAATCCTGGACTGTGAAACAGTCTGTGTGGTCCGACTGAAGATTTCAGACCAGCGTGCCAAGAACTGTACAAAACCTCTGTGATGCTGACGTGGAGACAGAGAAATCACATGACAGATGGAGGAGAAATGATCTGCGCTGTCGCACAAACTCAAAAGAAACAGTTGAGTTAATTGCAACAAACAAAACACAATCTACAGACCAGAAAAAGTATATATATATATGTCTACAAAATAAAAGGCCAAAACAGCTTCATGGCTTAAGAACGAATCCATGTGGGTTTTTATGGAACATTTTGACATTTCGACTGAACGCTATGCAACAGATGTGGCTTTTCCATACAATTGTGAGAAAATTTGAAGTCAACTATTGATAAGTCGGTCACACGTTGGAATTCAGTAAATGTGAGTCATGTCATCCACGTACGCACACATCGTACTAATAAGCAGTGGAAGTTGTAGCTACACCCTAAAGCTCAGTCAGCTGATCAGTGAGTTAAAAGTTCACTATTTCAACCTTCATTCATTGTTTCATTTCAAAGGTGTTCATAAAACATCTGTATGGAACAACAGCAGATGTAACAGATGTTACGTCAGCCCTAATGCAATTCATATTTATTGCTTCCTAGAGTAATAGATCAGATCCAATGGGGTCAGTGTTCTCTACCACTTTTTCCACTAATGTCAGTCATGGTTTGTAAAGAATGCAGTGAAGTTAGTGCTTACTCAACACAAGTACTTCAGGCCTTGTTGGGTTCACGGTTATTGACCAGAAAAACACACTCTCTCACAAGCACACAAACACGCCGAGAGCTGGCCCGCGGTTAATGTATGACCAAACGGCAGGTCCGCTGACCGGCTGCACACTGAGCCTGCTTTGATCCCACGCGTTGTAAACACCGAAGGCCGGCCTCAGTCTAATGCCTGGGCCAAGGGTTATCGCCGCCAGCGGACACACACACTGAGCCACAGCACCCAAGAGTGATAACACCTTCAGTTAGAGACGCCTTATCTGTCTCCAGTGGCCAAACACGCGGCTGGCTGTCACTGACCCGGGGCCAGGTAAACAGAGCTGATAACGCCAACCAGGGACTGAAGGAGAACCAGGACGTAGACGGGCCCCAAGCCACTGGAGAGTACAAGCCACTGAGATGGCTCCACTTCCTCCACTAATACACAACCTTACCGACCGGGACTCATATGGGTCTTTTACCCTATCAGTGCCTTTACCTTCCACTTCCTGTCGGGACCAGATTCCTTTGAAGATATTAAAATGATCCAGTCGTGATTGTGAGCTGAGGTCAGGGGTTGGCTCTGCTCACTGAGGCGTTGCGTGTAAATGTGGGTTTTTCAGGTTACTACCTGATGTGTCAACATCTTTTTTTTTCTGAATTCCTGCTTTGAACCCAACGCCCACTGGTGAAACTGTTTGTTGTGCAGATGCGTGACTGAGATAACTGTATTGATAGGAACTGGACTTTATCAGAAACTTGGTGCCATTAACATGTTTCATCATGTCCATTTCAGCCGAAACATCAGTTCAGTGTTTCAGCTGAAATCAGTTTAAATCAGTTCAATTAAATCAGTTTAATTCTAATCTAATTCATGCAACGGATTCACTAGAACTCAGCAGCGGATTCCATCACGTGACATATTTGTATTGTGTAGGACACTATTCTCTGCCTTAAAAACATGTTTAGTGGAAAGTTTTCTGAAGCCCAGACATTTTTATATACGTATTTGAAGGCACACATGGGTCCATGCTGGAAGCTGAAGCCCTCGTTTCAGTGAGTTCAGCAAAGTTTCATTTCAAATCAAATCAGATCAAAGTTTATTTATATAGCGCCAAATCACAACCGTCATCTCAAAGCGCTTCACATGTATAAATCAAATAAAAAGAAACCCAACAGAATCCTCCAGGAGCAACACACTAGTGACAGTGGCATAGAGGAGAAAAACTGCCTTTCACAGGCAGAAACCTGGAGCAGACCCTCGACCCCTGGAGGATGGTGGTCTGCCCAGACCAGTCGGGGTCAAAGGACAGGGAAAAGCAAGAGAAAGAGAGAGAGAGGGAAAGAATGAGTGGGAGGGGTGAATAGGGGGAGGTGGAGACACATACAGGGAGGACTATGACAGGGATGATCATCACAGTTACAGTTACATTGACAATTGCAAAGACGAGATTGTGCAGTTCATTAAGTTAAACGGACTTCAGCCAAATATTTGATTTTTACCAAGATTCAAGGCTGGCTGCTCTATACTTCATTGACAGATGAAAATAGAGATTTGTCTTTGTCTTTCCATCTCATTAAATATATGCAACGCAGTCCAACTATTACCTGCAGAAGCATCATGATGCCACTTTGTGCCATGTTATCAACTGGTGCTGGGAGCCTTAGTTGATTCAACTACAACTAGCTAGTTTTTAATTTCTTTTAATACATATTATTGAATTTAGATTTGCCATAAGGAAATGTTACAGTTCCATTCATACACTACAAGATGACATTCACAACACACAGTGACAGGATCAGAAACCACAGACAGGGGGAAAAAAAAGAGATGAAGAACCCAGAAAACAAAAAAAAAAACAAGTATGATGACCAAAAAAACTAAAAAAAAAAGACACACACAAAGAGCACAATAAACAATACAGGTACAATGACGAAAAAAAAGAAAACATAAATAAGTGAACCACGAGTCACATACAGACATGCTGACCTTTGACATCCTGGGTCCTATGAGCCCTGCTTGGGTATAAAATGCTGAACCAACGAGAAGAGAAACAAATAACCTACTGGATTAAAAAAGAAAAAAAAAAAGAAGGATCTTCTACAAGATATGGAACCATTCATAAACGACATGGTCAATTTACCAGCACATCACATTGGTCTTTGTACGTATTTTCCGATATGACATCAATCCAATGTGACACTTCCAACTTTCGCAAGAAATGAAACACAACACCAGCCTCTACTTTTGTAACGCCGTTTGTCACTTTCTGAGGTGAACGAGGCATAAACAATAATCCATTACACATTGGACGTCGTGTTCATCTCACGTTTGCCAACAGCGCATGTTCACTCATGGAGATGCAAATATTGCCTTTAATTTTTGTCCGAGACTCCTCCTCCTGGTGAAGGACAGTGCTACATTTGTCCTCTTGTCTTATCGCTCTGTCCATCTTTGTCACATTCCCCTCATTCCTCCAGAGTTCTTCTCAGGTGAACGGCGCTACCTAATCTGTCTGTACGGTGACACTGATAGAAAATCAGGTCAAAGGAGAGAAGAAAAAAAAAAGAAAAAAAAAGGCACTCCTCAGTATGTTTGTTTGTATGTAGATGTTGTCACATCCATTGGAGATAAGTCCAAAGACAAATGCGTCGAACTGACACGTATGAGTGTCAACCATCCATGGCCGTTTGACGTATTTGTGCCCGCGGCGGTGTGACGGCGCCGCATCAGCCGGCTTCCAGGTAATCCCCCCCCCCTCGTCTCATAGAACGGATTTGACAGTGACGTCCAGACATGCGTTTACAGTCGGAGCTCTGACAGGTTCCATTATGACCAATTACAAGACACACAAAGTCACCCTTTCTGGTCCCTAATCAGCCGGGGTCAGAGGTCAGCGCTTCTCTGTCACTGGCCTTTGTGAAGTCAAGTAACTGTCTGGTATGCAGAGGACGCCCCATTAACTGTCATTGCTGGAGACAATTACCCATTCTGAGCTGGCAGCAGATGAGAAAAGCCCGCAGGTAGAGCCGCTCTCTGATTGGCCCACATGCTGCGTTATCAGCCACCGAGGTCCACATTCCTCATCTTCACCTCTTCTTTTAATTCCACATTCTCCCACGTTTTTTTTTTTTTTTTTTGGCGTAATGGTGGGAGCTGTTTCAGCCCCTCGTCACTCCCCCCCCCGCCCTTTTTTTGTTTTTTTTGTTTTTAGTGTAATGATGGAAGCTGTTTCTGCCGCTCTCACTTCATCACTCCTTCGTCTTTTTTTTTGTGGTGATGGGAGGGAGGGGTAATGATGGATAATGTTTCAGCCGCTCTCACCTCGTCACTCCTTTGTCTTTTTTTCTTTTTTTTTTTTTTTTTTTGGGTTCCCTATCCCGCTCTCCTTTGCCTGGTATTGTCTCTGGCAGCCTATCTGTCTGCTCTCCTGCGTGTCTGACATACTTAGGGAGATCCTATCTGCTCCTTGAGACTCAGTCTGTGTTCTGCAGTAGTCGGACTAACAAAGGACGCCATCAGCTCCTTTTTTTTTTTGTTTATTTTACCCCGGAACGAGCTCCTGTCACATTGTCACCTTTGACTAAAGTTATTGTGTAACCCTTTCAGCCTTTGTGTATACGTGTGACAAGCACTTCATTCCTGTCACGCCATTGTTTCTGGAACATTAGAGGTTAATGTGTCGCTTATTGACATTGAGCAAATCAGTCTTCACTCTGTGGTGTTTGGAAGAAAAAAAAAAAAAGATCTGTAGCAGGCAATATGTCTTTTTTTAATGTATTTTATTTTGATTTTGATTTTTCCATTAGACAGTATTACAGTTGCGTTCATACACTACAAGACGGCATTCACAACATACAATGACAGGATCAGAGACAAACAGACAAAACGAAGCGCAAAAACACAGGTACATTGGCAACACCAAACAAAACAGAATTGACAGAGTATTTTCAGTTTACTGTAGAAATGGAAGGATTTTTTTTGTTTTGTTTTGTTTCCTTTTTGGAAAATTTTAAACAAAAACCTGACCCAAGTTCCAGCTTTGGATGTGAAGATTTTGAGCAGGGTTTACACTGACGCCACGTGTAAAGACATGTCTTCTATGCTGTGTCTCATGACACATGTTAAACACACATATATGAACATATTCCCTCTCAGGCAAAGTCTGAATGTACACTTTATGGTATGACACGTCCTCTGGTGTAAGACCAACCCTGATCCTAACCCCAACCCTAACACTTAACCCTAACTGTAACCCTAACCCTGATCTTGAACGTGAACTTAACCCTTTCAAGTGGAGTCTTAATGTACACTTTATGGCATGACACGTCCTCTGGTGTAAGACTAACCCTGACCCTACACCCTAACTAACCTTAACCCTAACTGTAACCCTAACCTTAACCCTAACTGTAACCCTAACCCTGAGCTTTCCCTAATTACTATAATTATCACACAACAGTATATTACTATATAACTCTCTCTATAACTGTCTCTGTATATTACTATATAACAATAAGGGTATAACTATATAACTGTATAACTATATAACTTTATATTAATGTATAGCTGTTGATGTCTCTTTATTGATCTTTACTGTTGCACTCGATCTGTTCTTTTCTCATTTCTATTTATATATTTATATTATTAGGATTTACTCTTTTTCATCATTGCGGTATCTTTCTGTATGTGTCTTGTCATATATGTGCTGCTGTAACTTGAAATTTCCCCGTAGTGGACTAATGAAGGGATCTAATCTAATCTTGACCATGAACCTAATCCTTACAGGTGGAGTCTTCATGTACACTTTATGGCATGGCACGTCCTCTGGTGTAAGTCCAACCCCAACTCTCAACCTGAACCTAACCCTATCTCTAACCGTGATCCTGACCCTAACCCCTTAACTCTGACCCCAATCTTAGGCCAGTGAAACCAGTGAACGTAAACTAACAGGAAATGAGGTGTTTCTGAATAAACACACAGATGTACGAGGGCCCATCGTCTCCATTGGTCAGACGCACCGTCACTCAAAACTGCAGATACTGTAAACACAGCGTGTGGGAAAATGTGCCAGAGGGGGACGTTGTTGCCAATCTCACATGTCAAATAACCGATCAGATGTTTACGAGGGAATAAGACACATTACATTGGTGGGTGAAGGCGTATACACCACGCTGGTGTGGCCCGGAGTCTTAGAGAAAACAGTTGTACCCCTGTGGTGTGACTTCCAGGAACTCTGTTTACACAATGGGCTTTGGACTCCAACGCGTTGATTGCACTTAAAAGACTTGTGGAGAATAAAGCTGCTCACACAGTTCAGAGCCTCAAACAGGGAATATGAAGGATGAGAGCCGCCTGTCAGGGTTCATTCAGGATCCGTGGTCCTGACAGAACGCCGAGCCCCAGCTGAGGCGGTGGGAGTTCCCGCTCTTCTCGCCAACCTCACTATAAAAGCCGACTCTGGAGAAGAGGTCAAGGTCTGTTGGAAACATACAAGACCAACACATTCTGTTGAGGATGGAT
>JAPTHA010000006.1:991904-1003614 GCA_029814585.1 Gymnapogon annona | reverse complement strand
TATATATACACTGTGAAAGATAAAGATAGTTTATATACATATATAATTTAAAGTGGGCATGACAATATACTTGTTTATAGTGTTTAGGGAATACTATATAGACTTAGACTTAGACTTCCTTTATTGTCATTACACAGACACACACAATGAATCTGGTAACGAATTGTCATATATGTGTCATATATGTGTCATATATGTGTTATATATGTGTCATATATATGTATATATGCTACACTTTGACCAAACAGTTTCCAAAACAATTAATAATCAGTGTTAGATATCAGACACTGATTTATTTTATTTATTTATTTATTTATTTATTTTTTCATTTTTTATATATATACAGTAGATATATATACAGTATATATATTGTGAAAGTGAAAGATAGTTTATATACATATATAATTTAAAGTGGGCATGACAATATACTTGTTTATAGTGTATAGGGAATACTATATATGTGTATATATGCTACACTTTGACCAAACAGTTTCCAAAACAATTAATAATCAGTGTTAGATATCATACACCGATTTCAATGATCACTTGAAACATTATTTCAGGATCCAAAAGGTCAATAAAAAGTTTTTTTTTACATTGATTTTATTTCGGTTTCCGCAAGACAAATCTCAGTTAACTTATTGAATTCATACACCCAGTTGTGCAGAGTGATAAAACGCTGAGTTTAAATAAATACTTCCTATTGTCACTGATGGATAGTGTGTGTTTATCCCGGGTTGACCCAGGTGGAGGCCGTGGGTTCTCTTCTTCCTCCACTCATGTCTCACATTCGCTCTCATTCCCAGGTTGGTCCTCAAGTGTAATGATTTGTAATCAGTGGAAGACTGATAGCAGGCCAATAGAAATAGAAAAGTTCCCCGGATAACCAATGGTGTGGCCACATTGTTACAGCGTTCAGCGAATCCCCTGCGGATCTGATGCAACAGGGCTGCAACGAAAGTTACACCTTCCAACAGCAACAGCGTATCCTTCCGCTGAGGCGCGTCGAAAGTTAGTGCCCGCCTCACCCAGTGCTGAAAATATCCGTCAAACTGCGGATTCTATCGGTTTTTAAATAAAAGGTTAGGGCTAAAGACGGTGTTTTTGCATATTATTTTATGATTTAAGATGCGAATGAGTGCTACAAACGGGGAGTTTGACACTTTTTTTAGACACTTCGGTAAGTTAAAAGTTCCGAACCAAGTCTTCCGTTACTCTGATTGTTTTCTTCCTGTTACTTTTTCGATTGCAAAGTTGTTTTTTTAATCAGTTTCTACAGCAGACAGTGAACGCAACTCCGCTGTAAATTAATATCTAAATCTGTTTTAAAATTTTTGGGTATTTTGTCTTTTTTCTTTTTTTTTTTTTTTTTTTTTTTGCAAAACGAAGATGCGCCGTTTGTTGTGTTATTTTGTAGGGAGCAGAGTGAGGTGACTGGTGTGGAGGTGCGGTGAAAGGAGGCGGTCGGTGGGAGGGAGGTTGATCCGGGTTCGGGTCTCCGAGTGTCGGGAAAGTCCCCAGGTCCATGACGTAAGGGCCGGCTCAACTCCACCAAGTGCGCATTGATCCGTTGCTCTGTGATCAGGTCGCGGGCATTAGGAGTTGTAGAAGTAGCGGATTTAAAAACTTTCTGTCTGCAAATCTGTTCGTCGAAATAGCACTTGATGAAGAGTCCCTGACATCCTAAAGGGGAAATATGGCTTTTTAAAAACTGTGAGCGTCTTCTCCGCCGTAAAGATCCGCGTGCTTTGCTCCTGCAACGCACTTTACAAGACTATTCCGAAACTATGGGGTAAGTGACGCTTCTACTGAACTGACGGAGAAAAAAAGTTAAGAGATACATTGTAACAAACTAATCAGCACAAACGAAGCTGATTTTATGACATGTTGTTGTGTGTTTACGTAATTTTCTAACATTCTAAACCATTATTACTTTCATTTGAGTCGTTCTTTTACTATGTATTTATGTATTGCCTTCATTTTCTATTTATTCTGCAATAATATATATTTTAACAATGATAAATATCTTTCCATGACTTAGATTTTAAAAATAAACTTTCTGTCATTTACTTTCATGATTTTATTTTAGTTTTGTTAAATAATATTAAAGTAAGACTATGGTTTTATTTAAGTGATATAAAGGTTTTTTTTTTTTTTTAGATTTATTCATCTATATTTTGCACCTAATTATTTTTATTGTTTTCATTTAGTATGTTATTATTTGTAAATTTCAGTTGTGAAAATGAAAGTAATTAAAGGTTCACAGCATGGGGTGACAGGTGAGAAGTTAAATTAGCTCACAAACTTCGAAAATTACTAAGTTGGAAATTTTTACAGAGCAAATCATTCTAAAGTAAAAACTTATTATTTGCAATATTTTGAGGTTTCATTTACTGTGTTTAATTTTAAAAATGGTGGATTTGAAGGCTAACATTTTTTTGGTCCAATTTTAACATTTCGTCTAATTTTCCCTCTTATAAACAGGTCTTCAGGTGTTTTCACAACTCTTTCATCCACCCATTGCACGATTTGTGCTTTTGAACAATTTGATCGAAGCAGACGATACAATGGCGGCATCGATCCTTCGCAGGAAAATTCCTCCCATTTCCACAGACGAGCTCGACGTTCCCCTTCTCCGACAGGCTAGCCTCAGCCAATCACGGACAAGGACGGGGGCGGAGCCAGTGGAGAGGCAGCACTTAATTGGTGAGTTTTGCCAAGACGCTTTTTTATTTTTCCACATCCCGAGGTCGGAGCCGCAGTGCAGCACGGGGCTAATGTCGTACAGTGAGTACAGCTAAGTGGATATTTCTCGAATGCAGACGATGCTGTTCAATCATTTTCAGATGATCGGTTAGTTGTTCACTTGGAATTTTCGGAGTTATTGGTTAATTTTCATTTTCATTTTTTTTGCTATTTTACCATCTCAACCATGTGTGATTTAAGCTTTTTTTCCTGAATTTTAGTTCATTTTTAAGTCATTTTGTAGCAGCGTCTAAATGAAAAATCTGGATTGCTTTGCTGACTTACTGCATGATTCACATTTTGAACATTTTTTTTAGGTGATGGTCACTCAGATTGGATGACGGAAAAAGTTGATTTGTCTTCATTTGTGTCGACGACCGAGTCTTCTCCAAGCTCATCCCTTCCACCGTCACCGTTAGAACAAGATGTCAAGGTGCCCTCGGATCTGGAGGTCATGACCTCTTTACTGCAGGAAGAGCTGGCTCAGCTGGAGGACTACTTCCGTTCCGAGTCCACATCCACAACAAACAAGTTGGAGAAATCCTCAAAATGTGACAAGGGTGCTCAAGCCATGGGCTCCCAGTCTTATTATCAGTTACCCTATGGCTCATATGGGACCAGCCAATCAGAAACCAGCCCTGTGGTTGTTACCTTGGCAACAGGGGAGCTGGACCTGGCCAGCTTCTGTGGCGGTCCCATCAGCAGAACCAAAATTGCGCGACCCGCTCCGTACAACTACCATCACCGCTACCACCACAACAATGGTCGAAGAATAATCAGTGAAGCTGTGAAAGTCGGGGACGAAGTTGGACTTGATACGTGGGGCTCGAGGGGAAGTTACTCAGGAAGCACAGAGTTATCTGTGAACCACTACTCCACACTGAAGACAGTCAGCAAGAACAGCCTTGGGAGCGTGAAGAAGGTGAGAGAATGTGCTTTATCGTTGAAGGAAGAGGAGAGTTATTGTTTTTCGGAAGGAATGTTTTGCAGCGAAGAGATTGCGCGGGGGTTTTGTCTGGGTGGTTCGTACGAGAGCCACCACAAGCGCGAGGGACAGTTGATGCACAACGTGAAGGTGAACGTAAGTTACGACAGCACGGGGCTGGAGGTCTTGCACTGCAGCAAAGATGGAGGACTTTCTGGAAGTATTCCCCAAGAGACAATGGTGCCTGGCGACGGCTACTTCCACCAGTCCATGGCCGGCACAGAGCCTTACCATAGCTTTATAGGTGACCTAGATCAGCCCTCACAAGCACAGGCTGTAGAGCCCCAACACGGCCACTACCTCTATCCAGAATGCCTTGCAGACCAAAGCTACGAATGTCTGTCCAGAGGGGAGGGCGAGGGGCCACTGTTGGGAGCCCCCATCCACCGCCCCACCCAGAGGCTAAAGGATGAGCCCTGCTCCATGAAATCATCGTTGGTGGTGGGAGCTGCCTCTATGGATTCCGGTAGTGGAGAGAGGAAGCAGAAGAAGAGAGACCAGAACAAAACTGCTGCTCACAGGTAAACATGACTTCACTCACCGTCGCTCAATACAGAAGTATCGTGTAGAAGAAGAATTTTGCATGGGTAGTAATAAAAAAAAAAAAAAACATTAAAAAAAATCTCTTTGAAAGTATTTAGTAAATGTCAGCAAAACATTTATTTAAAAAAAAAGTCATCGGTTATTAAAAAAAAAAAGTAAACGGAGTCGGGAGAGTTTTGTAAAACTAAACAAAATCCTAATCTTGTCGTTTGTCGCGGTACCTGAATATGTCTGGTCTGAGTAAACAAGTCTCACTGAAGCAGCGACCTCAGTGCTTTAAATGTCCTGCAGAGTGTAGGAGGGCTATGGAAAGTCCCTCACACACTGCCAAATTCAGCCCCACCTATTCATTTATATACTGTAAGCCTTGTCAGTCTGTGTCTTTTCTTGTGTCTTTTTGTGTGTGTTTAAAACGGGATAAGTGTAGAAGAGCTGCGCTGTCGTGTAAAAAAAAAAACAAAACAAAAACTGTATGTGATTCAAAGTTAAAACTCTCACTGTGTTGTTGTGGGAGGAGTCTGTTCAACGTGGTCGTCTCCGTCAATTGACTAATTAATAACAACGCAAGGCAACGTGACAAACCAAACCCCCCCCTGACCAAACGCACTCCTTTTTTATATTGCAGGTACAGGCTGCGTAAGAGGGCGGAGCTGGACTCTCTGGAGGAGGAGCTCCATGGCCTGGAGGGGCAGAACCGCGAGCTTCGTGACAAGGCAGAGTCGGTGGAGCGAGAAATCCAGTACGTCAAAGATTTACTCATCGAGGTCTATAAGGCGCGCAGTCAGCGGCTCAAACAGGATGGCAGTGCCTAAAACGTCCACGCTGACCTCACCTGGAAACCTCCCAACCAGCACCAAGAAAGACAGAAAGGAAGGAAGAAAGAAAGAAAGAAAGACAGAAAGAAAAAGAAAAAAATCAACTGCACCAACTGGTCTTTGTTTCACACAAATGAAATGGTAGTTGCATGATTTTGGTAGTTCTTTTCTAAAAAAAATAAACAAATATATATATATATATATATATATATATATGGGTAATGGCCCGAACACAAACACACCTTTCTTAATAAAAAAAAAGATAAGGAAAAGGAGAAGTTTCTGAATGGGTGATGAACTATATAACAAGCCTTAGCGAGGTGGCTTCGAGAGGAGATGCTGAACTTGTCCGTGACCACTGTGATCCGAACTGCACTCACAGCCTTGTGACGACTGAGTCTGCGCTTTGCAACGATTGATCGTTTACAAAATGCTCTTTGAATTAGTAGTAGTGATTGAATTTGCTTGTGGTTTCTGTGACACACACACACACACACACACACACGTGCGCGCACACACACACACACACACAAATGCACACACATTGGCAGCATCAAGGCAGATCCATAATAAATCTATATTTTATTTTCTATTTTATTTTTACCTAATAAACGCTCATTTATCATTTGCTTCAAAAACAATCAACGTGAATAAAGGGATTGTTGGAAAAAAGTGTGCGACATGCTCGACAAATATTCCTTATCAGAGACATTTAGAAATTTGTATTGATAAAATGTTGAGTATTTACACTTCTTTACCCCCACTGAAATACCCAATGCATGTTTGATTTTGGAAAAAAAAGCATGTGCGAGTGTTATTTGAAGGCAATATTCTGTTAACTGCATGGCTTCAAGATCTCCACCGCGTCAGTCCAACTGAGTTGACTTTTTTACCTTCTCATCAGCTGATGACTCTTTCTCTGAGACCGCCTCCCCCACCCCCACCCCCGCCTTCTCCAAACGTGTGATTCATGCTCAGGTTTTTGTTTTTTGGTCTTCTTGCTCTGAGAAAAACAAACATTCACTGGCTTTTTTGTTTTGTTTTCCTTTCTCTCTCGCGGCTGTATTTTGCGAATAAACAATCACCTGTTGACGCAACAATAAATTGTTGTTGGGTAACGGTACGACTTCATGGGAATTTTGTTTTCAATTGATCGAATTTGATGTATCTGAAATTCAGGTCCTTTTAAATAATCGATGTCAAATGTCAGGAAATTATACATCAGGTAAATTACAGCCAAATAAACCAGTAATGTAGTATCATCCATCTCTGCCTGTCGGACTGTTATTCACTGCATGTTCATTCATTCTGCAACCCTTTGTGCAACCAACACTTTGCAAACAGCTCACAGGTTACTTCAGGTGTCACCTCATTAGAAACAAAACAAAATAAAAAAAAAAGGAAGTGGGTGGGAGAGTAAACTGACTCTGCCCCTCCCCTTTAAACAGTGTCCTGCCCCTTAAACGACTGTTTCAGCCCTTGTATTTTTTGGCTGCATTGCAGTCAAGAGGCTGAGACATTTATTTCCCAGGATTCACCAAGAGAACGTCAAGAGACACAAACATCCACAGCTGATTTAGCGGTTGAGTGTTCTGCAATGAAATAACAAACTTTGTGTCAAAAATTTAAGACACAAACCACGCAAAGTGCCACAGGGTATGTCTGGAGACGACACTAGTGTGCATGTAGACGTGTTGGTTGTCCCAGTGTTTTGGGTGCTGCTTCGTTGCTGTTTATGTTGAATCCCCAGGGCTGAGTGGAGCAATACCAAGCTCCAGCAGTCAACACACAACATGAGTTGCCTATCTCTCCTCCCAACGCATGTAGGGTGTGTATGCGTGTGTGTGTGTGTGTGTGTGTGAGTGTGGGTGCGTGCATGTGTGTGTGTGTGTGTGTGCGCGCGTGTGAAATCTCTTGGTATCTCTCCTAGCAGTTGTAAGGCCTTTCAAGTGCATGAGGCAATATCACACAATACTTGCAGGAGGGTGAGGATAGAGATGCAAGTGAACTATCAGAATAAAAAAGTACTTGGTTGACAGAGAAGGCCATTAAATGTATTGATTTGTTCTTCTTTCTGTTTGCTGTTTTATACAAATGCACTATAATGCCAACACAGAATTTATGATATATTCTGATTGTTCTGCGTGTCAAATAAAGTCCTTCAGTATTGTATATTCAGTAAAACACCATTCTAGTCGGGATATGACTGTCATTTGTGCATCTTTCTGCTAAATATCCAAGTTAGCTTCAAAACTACACTGTTATATGGAAATTAACTCTAAGGAAATGTTGACGTTGGAACAGAGGTAGCACAAAATATTCATATAAGAGCTAGAATATATATAACCAGTCAGCCATTTCAGAGAGGAACATTAGACAAATAAAAATCAAACAAAAAAATGAGTAGTAAAAAGAAGTTGCAAACTGAAACAGGGAATTTTTATTAAACAATATAATTACTTATCAATACATTGATGAAAAAAATGAAACTCATTTTTAAAAAAAACTATAGAATATACTTACTACAATACAGTGAGCATCTGCAGAATATTCCAGCAAATGCTCATAGGATTTTGTCACCACAGGGTGTCACTACAAGCTCAGAAAAAGACTCACTGAAGAACCTCTGTGCAGGATCGAATGTGTTGATCACAGGAGACGGAGAACATAGAGAACATAAAGCAAATAGAGAACGTAGAGAAAACACAGAACATAGAGAACGTACAGATCATACAAGAACGTGCAGAACATGCAGAACATGGACAACATTCAGAAAACAAATAACATTCAGAACATGGAGAACATACGAAGATAGAGAACAGACAGAACATACAGAACATGAATGTGGACCGGTTTGGCGCTTTTGAAAATGTTTTGTCTCTCATCCAAGAGACTTTTTCGGTTCTAATAAGTGGCGAGGGACACTGGACTTAAACTGGGACTCACTGGACTGAACAGTCCTGATGTTACTCATGTTTATCACACAAAGACCCCAGCACACTCTACAAACTTACAAAGACTGTATAATGGTACTTTAGTTACAGTGTATGACTCGATTTCTTTAGGCTTTTTCCCTTCTGGGGTCGCCACAGCCAATCCAATTTGCAAATTTGATTTGGCAGGAGTTTTTACGTCAGATGCCCTTCCTGACCCAACCCACTGGACGCTCATCACGGGAATCGAACCCGGGTCCCCTATGCACCACCTGGTGCCTTACCAACTGAGCTATCCAGCGGGGAATTTTGTCATAGTGTATAGTGTATAACATAGTATAAAGCATGGGTGTCAAACTCATTTGAGTTCTGGGGCCAAATTCAACCACATTTGGTGTGAAGTAGGTGAGGCTGATACAAAAAGAACAGAATTACATATTAATAATATAAACTCCAAACGGTCCGGATTCAGATTTCCTTTAATTTGTCATTGCACAGACACATATAATGATCTGGCAACGAAATGTCATAAAGCAGCACAAGAGTAGAAAAAAAAGAGCAGAGCAGATATACAACAAAATTGAATTCTTGCCCAAAATAGAAAGTATACATGATTGAAGTTCCGCAGTTGATAACGATAACGAGGGACTGTGATGCGTTCTTCTGGAGATGAGAGACGGTAGTGACTGTCATCGCAGGCTACTGTTAGCATAACTCTTCAGCTGCTAACCGCTAACCGTTGTTCCTAGCCGCAACAAACAGATTACAAACCGTAACTCACTCACACGCATCTCCAGTCCCCCCCCCCCTTCTTCGGTCCTCTTTCACCAGTAGAAAACCAGCCAAAACACGAAAGAGTCCAATGGAGTCATTCAGTCAGGAATCCTTCACAGCCGGGCCGCTCAGCTAGTACACGCGCCACAGTTCCATAGCCGTTAGCTCCCATCACGATGGTAGAACAGCTGGTAGAATGGTTGTTAGAATAAACCGTTACCTACCCGAACCGAGAGGAAACCCCGGTTGTACCGTCACCTCCACAGCCTGGTGCACGACGCCGGCTCTGCAACCCGCTGAACAGATGCCGTAGTCACGCGGGTCTCTCTCTGGTGTACACCTCTGTTGCTCATCCCAACTGTAGACAGACTGGCTCACGATCCCATGTTGGTGTTAAGGGGGGTCCATTGAGAGTAGCAAACCAGCTACTACCCTCATAAAAACTTCAAGACACATGTTCATGTTGTACAAGAGTCCAATTAACACAAATACAAGAGTCGGGAAGAAAAACTTAAAAGTAGGAAAAAAGTTAAGGAGCTGCTGTACAGGCAGCCTACTCGGGTGCCATTTTAGAACTTAAGATGTGATGAAAATGGTTACGTCTACAAACTGTCCTTTAAACCAATGAATAACATTCACAACCTCAAAACTCAGAAAAAAACAAGTGTAATTTCATCAGTATTATACTCCAGTTTATAATTTATATATGTACATTAAAACAAGTGTAATTTGATCAATATTATACCTCAGTTTATAATTACATTACAACTTACAGATCAAAGTGGATCTACAGATACACAAAGCATTCGGTAATAGGTAGAATATTGTTAAAATTACAATACAAAAACAACATTTTCTCCATGAAAATGTACATATTTCCAAGTAATTTCCCTGTATTTACACTAGTTCGAGAATATTTCACAAAAAAACATAAAAAACCTAAGCAAATATGAACAACTTGAAATGTCTGAAGTATGAGAATATTTGTCCCAGTCTATTTATTTGAATTAGGACAACACACATTAATCAACATGTCTGCAAAGAGCATCCGACATGCACAGGCTAATTGGTTCATCTAATATGGCTCAATGGTGTGAATGTGAGTGTATGAGTGTTTATGAGTGTGTGTGTGTGTGTGTGTGTGTGTGTGTGTGTGTGTGTGTGTGTGTGTGTGTGTAAACAACAACAAACTTTTCAAATAACACCTACAAACAATACGTGCACAAACAGTATGTGCACAAACAATACGTTTGTATCCAACTTACTATCAATTTAAGATGGAACTAACCTACACCCTTGTGATGCACATGTTATGCTTGTGCATCATGTTTAAAAACATTATTAATAAAGTTGATAAATGCTTTGTTTCAGCTCAAAAATACATTATAAACCATAGCATAAACATACGATATAAAAGTGACACTTCAATCCACTTGAAAGAGTAGATTGTCACGCTGTCACTTAAATCAGCTTTATTTGCCATTCTGATTCTTGTCTGGTCTTCTGAAGATAATTGAGCATGTCTATATACTTAATGCTTTGCATTGTTGCCATGTGACCGAACTGTTAGATGTTTGCATGAAAGTGCACTCCAACAGGTGTGCCTAATAAAGTGGCCAGTCTACGTGGTGTACACCATTCAGTGTGTATCATGAGTATGGAAGAATTTAACAGAAATTTAAACACAGAAAACTATAACATCCAGCCGTCCTTCCATCCATCCAACTATCCAACTACCCCAACATCCAACCATCCATCATCCATCCATTTCCAAACCTGTCGGCAGCTCCTTAGTTGGCCTGTAATAAGAACTACGATGAGATCATCATCCATCCATCCATTTCCATCAGTTTCCAAGCCAGCTCCTTAGTTGGTATGTAAGAAGTTCTATGATAAAAGGTAATCATCCATCCATCCATCCATCCATCCATCCATCCATCCATCCATCCATCCATCCATCCATCTTTCCATTCACCTATCCATCCATCAATTCATTAATGTATGTAATAAGTAATATGATAAAAAAAGTTCATTGTCCAAGTGGAGTTTGCAGATATAGAACCAGAGCGGCATGTTGTATTCAAGCTGTTTTATTTGTCACTAACAGTGACAGGAGTAACAATGTTAAAAATTGCATCTGGATATACTGATCTAAATATCGATAATATCAATAATATCAATACCAATGTGAGTATTGGATCGTTAGTAGCATGATGAAATCAATCATTTTGTTTCAGTTTCTCGTCTATGTCCAATAAATTTCTTGATTTTCCTCACTGAGTTCTTGTAAGCGTAGTCTGTCTCAAACAGCAGACCTCTCTGGCTCTCTCTGGTGCACCTTGTAACTGGTCATCGGAGTCATCTATAATAGACTGATTAGATATTAAATTATTCAATGTTCAGGACATTTTAAGTAAAAGTATCGGTAGTTAGCCTAGTGATGATTTCTTTCAGCCTTTTCCCTCCGGGGGTCGCCACAGCGAATCCAATTCGCTTATTTCATTTGGCACGAGTTTTTTTTTTTCATGCCAGATGACCTTCCTGCCTCAACCCACTGAACATTCTTACCGGGGATCTAACCCGGTATCCCCAATGCACCAACCCGGTGCCTTGCCAACTAAGCTATCCAGCCAGGAGTTAGCCTAGTCTAGTACTTACTATTAAAAATAACGATGTTACTAAGGGTGGTCCTTTTTTCAGCAACAACTAGTCAAACAAATTTCTGTAATTGTGATAACCCCTTTACCTTTACTGCCAAAAAATCTGGCACCTTACTATAATCTGAATTTTCCCCTTGTGGCATCCCACAAGGTTAAAGGTCTGTCTGTATGTCTGTCTGTCTTATCTATCTATCTATCTATCTATCTATCTATCTATCTATCTATCTATCTATCTATCTATCTATCTATCTATCT
>JAPTHA010000006.1:958538-975859 GCA_029814585.1 Gymnapogon annona | reverse complement strand
CACACACACACACACACACACACACACACACACACACACACACACACACACACACACACACACACACACACAAGACCCTGCTTGTGAGCTGGAGCTTAAAAGGTTATAGGAACTATGGTCATAGTTCGTACTTTCTTTGCTGTGGGAACACACTAAAAAAAAAAAAGGTTCTCAGAACTTAAAAGGTTCTAAGAACTACAAAAGTTTCCTACATTGGGAAAGGACCTATTTCTTTGGAGGTCATAGGATATTGCCTTGACTTAAAGTAATCAGCATTCATCCACAAATGACTAAAGATATATTTAATGTCCTGGCGTCTTGTTTCTATGCACGTGTTCGTTTGGAACAGTGCCTTTCACTGCTGATTTCACTTGTCAGCAGATCTAACAGCCCATGTAAACATTACGCTGAAATGCAGAAGTTGAAGGAACTGGCAATGACCTCAATGTCTGAACAGTTTATGAACCTGCTAATATTCTTAAAGAATTTGGAAAACACTGTCCTAACTGACATGTCATCCAAAAGTATCCAAAAGTTTTCTGTTCAGACCTGACATAGTACCATAATTTCCGGACTACAAGCCGCTACTTTTTTCACATGCTTTGAATCAATGGATTTTTCATGATTTTCATGATATGAATACGATTTTTCTTCTCCTTTAAGAGGCAGCTCAGGCAGGAAATGCTGGAGGCGTGAAAAGAGACAGGGAATTAGTGCGAACAACAGACAACGAGAGCAAGACGGACATTACTGGAATGAGACAGTTTGCGCAAAGGAAGCTTTCATGCACAAACCCTCATTATGGGAGGCAAAGTAATGCCTATGATGCAGATTTTAAGTTAAAGTCTAATTGTCGGAAGTCGGGACATGCGATGGAAGCGCAACGTTTATTATTTCTGCAGCGTACACATTTGAATGCCGGTAAACGTGAACGTTTGTGAGTCTGAAATGCTATGTACAATACAGATTACACAGCACAGTACATGTTTTCGTACCATTGCACTAAATGGTAACACTTGAATAAGGTATGCAAATATATAACTTGTTTGTTGAAATGTTAATAAAATGGAAGCTTCCCCAAACAGCCATCTCTTTTTATTAGAAAAATTAAGAGACAACGCTTTAAATTATTTTGCAAAGTGCTTTTATTTTGAAGTCAAAACAGGAAGTATCTTTATATTGTGTTTATGCCAGCTGTACTGTTCCGTAAACTTCCGTAAGAAACGTTAAGTTTGAGAAATCTGGAGCGGTTCGATCACACGACAAAATCTGATCCTGCACCGTTTTAATCATCTTATTATGCTTCTGTTTCGGCTCATTTACCGTAATTACAAGACAAATAGCGTGCATGTACTTCATTAGCTGATGGTTTGATGGGGCAGAGGAGAATCACAGTTGGTTTATGTGCGCTGCGCTGCGCAGGGAACATTACTGAAAATCCCCTTCATGCATGAATGCTTGACTGGACTTTATATTAGTCCAGTGCGGCTTATATATGTACAAATCTGGATTTTCCCCTGATTTTAGCTGGTGCGGCTTTTATTCAGGTGCGTTTTATAGTCCAGAAATTATATATTATACTGTAATACAGTAAACAGGTAGGTTCCAGACCTACCATATACTATACATAATAACAGACATATTTTTGTGCTGACCTACATTTAGAAAAAAGAAAAGAAATATTATTATGACTCCATTTACAACAGTTCTATATAAATTAACATCCCTGCCACTTCAACATAATCTGGCCAAAAGTCTGCCTTTTATAAAGATACAGATGCGTTTAATAAATTAACAGTTTAGACAAGTCGCCAATTCATCGCAGGGTCACCATGGGCAAGGTGGGTGAAGTGTCTTGCCCAAGGACACAACAGCTCATCGAATCGAACCACCAACCCTTCGGTTAACAGACGACCCGCTCTCCCACCTGAGCCACGCCCCATAAATTTATGAATACACTTTTAATATTTTAGAAATAAGACCAAACATTCATTTCTTTCATTCTCATCAGTAGTATCAGATCTGGTGTAATAAGTGTAACTATCAAAACAATTCAAAGAACGATCAAGAACTTGATTCTTGTTCAAAGTTTTCTGTTTGAAAGTCTAATCTACTGGGAAATCAAACCAAAATCTCACGTTAACTTTCCGAGGGTCACGACTCAGTGTTTCAGAATGAAGGTGTGACTTTAAGGCCCACATGTCTTTTCTTTAAAAAGTGATTCATAATTAACATTGACTCATTGCTCTTGAGGATTTCACACCGTCTCATTCAAAAGCAAACATGCTCCGAGGCAGAACTTCCCTTGAAAAGTTAATCTAAAGCTACTGTTATTTAACCGACAACCAACCAATTGGAGTTTTAGAAAAGAGAAAAACTTACAGAGAGAAAGAGCCGCACTTACCAAGGTGTGAAGGTAGCTGCCCATCTGCAGCAGACACTCCAGCGTCTCCAGCATTTGCTCTTTACGGAGCATGTGCAGTCGAGTGTAACTGGTAGATTCACTGCTTTCCAGCTCACACACTGTAGTCTTGAGCGCTACCGACGCACATTGAAGCACACTCATACCTGATGAAAGAATACGATAGACATAGTCGACCTTTAATAAGCTTCCATGTTACCATGAACATACTAACAATTAGCAAAAAGCAAACACAATCTGCACTTTTTATTGACACAAGATGATTTTGGAATTTGACATCAATTGCTGTCAATTAAGTCAAGTCCTTTTTATTCAATGTACCGGTTTAATGTGTGTCAGTATTTTCATGGACTGGCCTTTTTGTTAAATACAACAAAATGAAATTATGTTAGCCCGTGTTGAACTAGTATTTAGTAAATATGATAGTAATTCACTATGTATATAACTTTATTGGCAGTAACAAAATAACACAACTATTTGCTTATCTACAACCAAAGAAACTTTACCAAGACATTTTGTTTTTTGTTCAGTCAATGCTAGCCAATGCTAATGTATTATGTGTTAGTGTTGAACAGCCCTTAGAAGACATGGATGTAGGAAACACATGTGACCATTTGGACATGACAAAATAGACACATCAATACCCAGATAGCAAAGATTTTGGCAGTGTTTTTGGCATACATTTGGCATTTTTGGCTCTCTTTTGGCATTACAAAAGCCTTCTGGCTTGACTGTGGTATGATTACGGTTAACCATAATAGACAAGGAAGGGGAGGGCATTACGCCATTTTTATAGCAAGCCAGAACACTGAGTAAAAGAGCGGGAGATTCTCACTCCATGTATGGAAGTGTTTACTGGGACCATTATGGCTATATTTTGGGACACCCAAATTTGTTTTTGGGTGAGGTTTGGCTCTTTGGCTTGCCAAATAGACAGAGTACGTCCACCCAGCGTCTTGGCATATTGAAGGCAGATTTGAGCCAAATTTGGAATTTTCCCAAGTGGAATAAATAAAGGTATATCTAAATTAATCTAATCTAATCTAATCTAAGAGCCTAAATTATCTTGCAATCTGGGTACCATAGTTTAACTAAATAAAACATCCTCCCATAAGAAATAAAACACATATAATCTAAGTTATGTATTCTTTCTGTGCGGCCAATTGACCCATGGTTTGAGGGCCACTGGATTAAACAACTGATTTTTGAATGAATCTTGCAGGTTCTAGGATTATCTGTACATACCACAGTTGTCAGTAGCTTCAACATCTACGTACACGCCCTCCATCATTACGCCTTTCAAAACCTGAAAAGAAATTAAAACACAAGATCAGGAAATTTACAAGGAAATAATACACAACCCAGATGTAACTTGACTTGTAAATGTGTAATTTTAATGGAACAGTTGAAGTGAATAAAATTATACATATTTGATCTGTTATTTATATGAATGAAATGAAGTAAAAATTGGAAAAATTCATCTGTGTTTGTGTGTCAAACACAAATCTAAATACTGAAAACATCAGCACTGCATTCCTTACCATCTAAGAAAGGAACATAGTTTTCTCTTTGTTCACAATAGCACCTGAGTTGTTAGTTGACAGACGTGTGGAGGAGTTGAGAGCAACACTAGATGACAAACTGTAACCAGCAGGTGCTCCTTAAAAACCAGCTGGGTTGGTTTTGTCAGGACATCTCATCTACACTTTTGTACTTTACCGACTTTGGCTCCGGGGAAAATTACTCTCTGTGAAAAGTGCTGTACTGTAATGGATCCTGGGGCTAAAGTCCATCATAAAACAGACCATGAGTTGAAATCTACGAAATAGTCATTTCAGAAAACTATTTGAACCGTTCCTTTGAGTGTCTAACTGGGTGTACTTCTGCACTCCCTGATGTGTCTGAGCTACAGTTTGTGACTTTCACAATATACGGAAACATGCTGGCAACGATACAACTCATGAATATACTGTACATAATGTATTGAGTTAATTTTAAATGTAACCAAAGTCTTGGTGTGTCTCTGTATGTGTGCATAATCTATAGTGGAACGCAAAAAAAACATCTCCGTCTTCAAGAACAACCACATTTATTTTATTGTAGGTCTATAAACTATAACCGGACAAACATAGTGACATATAATTGTGTAGTATTCATGCGAAGTATGAGTTAAAATCTTTCTTCTGGGAAGTGGCTTTTTGTTGACATTAGGTAAACTGCACTTCTAAGCTAACAGTACCTAATTTTGTGGCAGCCACAGAGGAAAAAGGTCATAGCAGCTATAATCAATTATATAAAAACTGAGTGAAGGAAGGTACAGAACATGATCTTCAAATATATTTTGGCATATTTTAACACATGCCATTTGAATAATCCAAAAGAACAATTGTGACACTTGTAAACGAATGAAGACAGAACTTACTCATAAAGTAAAACTCTTACCTCCAACACTTGGATGTAGCCTTTCTCAGCACTGAGGTGAAGACAGGACTTCCCTTCATTGTTCCTTTCATTGATGCTGGCTCCGAGATGGATCAGATCAGCTACAATCAAGTGCTGGTTGTGCTTGGCAGCATAAAGGAGGGCAGTCTATGGACAGAAGAACAATTATGATCAATTACATGATGGTGAGGGAAATGCACAAAGCCAAAGCTGCTGGAAGCACCGATTCATTCATTTACCATTTAACATGTGAACAGAATTAATTTTTTGACAAACACTACACATACAGACTCTATTAAAAAATAATACATTTTAAGAAATAATATGGATTGCCCGATCTGACTTTTTTTAGTTCTGATGCTGGGGCATTGCGTTTTGGCAGATACCTGGTACCGATCCGATGTCATTGTTGATTAGAATCAGAGGTGTCAAACTCATTTTAGTTCAGGGGCCAAATTTGGTCTGACATGGGCGGAGCCAGTCCAATAATAAGAGAAATTCCATATCAATAATGTCAACGCCAAACTTTTGTTATATGATGAAAATGTTTACGTCTACAAACTTTGCTTTAAAACATTGCGATTAACATTAACAAACTCAAAATTCTTAAGAAAAATAAGTTCAATTTTAAAAACATTATACCTCAGTTTATAATTTATACGTGTATATTACGACCGACACATCACAGTGGATTTACAAATATACAAAACATTTAGTAGCAGGCAGAATATAACATATTTTATAACATATTATACAAAATTTTGTATACAAATTAATTCAATGGGAAAAATGTATCATGTTGAAATGTCAATCAACTTTCAAATGCAAATGTCTGTTATTGTGCTGTACCATTCCAGCTGAATCTTTGACATCTAGGCTATTGAGGGCTGCCATTCTTCTGGCGATGGCATACACCAGAGCTCTCTTCCCAACACACACCACGTTATGGAGCACACTGAAACAAGACACAAAACCATACATATGAGGACAAACCAACTTCTGAGTATTTATTTCTTCTCTTATAAAAGGAAGCAGCAAACAGCCTTTGAAAATGATATCTGGCAGAAATCAGAGAAACGGGGCCCCCCCCCACAAAGACTTGTGTGGATTTCATACTGAATCCTGGTGCGCGCTGAAATCCAGAAAACTCTGGACGCGCAAAAAAATCCAGATGTACAAAACTGTTCGTACGGCTAAATCCGGGAATGTTTCTTTTGTACATCCCTATCAGCATGGAATTGACCGCATATGATGGTGTACCCTTTCCATGCCCCAATTTAAATATGCAAATGAGTATAAATGGGGTCTCCAGGTAGGATTCCCCCAATCAGATGACATTAAACGAAGCACTGTCAACATAACTATAGGTATTACTGATCTCACAAGGCACCTGTGGGTGATCGAGTGACCCTCAAAGTAAATATATATATAAATGTTGTGTATTTGTGAAATTCACTTGTATTCATTATACATACAAAAGTCTGTACACAGAAACGCAAGATAACACTTCATGCGAAATTGTAACATGATATCAAAGAGGAAACCAAAGACTAAGATTCATGTTTAATTAAAGCAAAGACTTGGATTTGTGTTTACTTGGACAACTGATTATTTTATAACGCACGCTGCGGCAGAAGAAGACAGGGACGGGGGTACCAGTCAGTGAGGATCAGCCCAGACCGATGTTCCGGACCGATCCTCACTGCCCGTGGCAACAGTCAGTGCATATGCGTCGTGAACGGTGTCCTCACCCAGCTGCGCACGAGTCTCTGGGCTTTTAAATGCTGTTACTGACATTAACTGTATTAAATGCATTTATCCATTTTGACTCAAATGGTCTCCTGGGTAAGAATGGCACCGTGGGTCCATTGTATGGTTCTTATGGTACAGTTAGCTGTTACCCTGGCAGTGGGATGGTTAAGGCTATTATGGTCTGGTTGGTGTGGTTAGGTGTTACAGCGGGATGACATGTGTTAACAGGTCATGCGTGTATCTCTGATATGCACATTACTCAGAGGAATGACCTTTTTCACATTATTAACAGTTTCCATCATCACCTCTAAGTGCCGCTAATGGATCAAAAGAAACGTGCATACACCAACTATGAAGATATCGTGGAGCACTCTTGATACATCTAAATGTGAGCGTTGAAAAGTTCGTACGGAAGGTTTTTGTCCGTATGCATGTTTTTGCATATGAGGCCCAAGGTGAACTTCACTGAGTAACAGCACTTCTTTGAGTACTATGGCTCAAAGACAGTGGTGGACCCTCAAGGCCAGCAAGGCCTTCTCTGCTGGCCTAAACGTAGTCAGGAATATATTTTTTCAATATATATTTTTTTCCACAAATATGTATTAAATTATTCCCCATGGTCTATACTCATTACTCATTCATTATATACTCATTCATTTCATAGCTTTCCTAAGTTGGTTGCTCAGCTTCCAGCCGCAGGTTGAGATTTGGAGGGCGTTTATGTTAGAGTTTTTATCAAATGATTATTCACTATCATGTGTTGCCAGGGTCCAAAATCTGCCTCTAGGCCTTCAGAAGCGACAGTGCTGGCCCATGGTAGCTTAAAGTGACTGAGAACGGACCTGTGGCGTTAACCAATCAGCGTCAAGTTTCGCTTCACTGCGGCTAGCTAGCAGGACCACAGCGTCAGCGTGTGCACCTCTTTTGATTGGACATGCGATAGAGAGAGGCGGAGCCTCAGAACAGAACTGGGCAAACACGTCAATGTGATAAACAGGAAATAAGGAAATGGATCATTTGTGTAGCGTGACAAGTTGTTTTAGTTTTTTCAACTCACAATGGCTTAAGAAGGTGAAGATATCATTTGGTCACATACTTAATTACAACGCCATTCTCAAGAAAAACTTTTCAAGTAAAGACACTGTAAAGAGAGGCCGGCCGACCCGACGTTAGCAAGTAACTACGAACCATACACCTGGCTGGCATGGAACTGGTCTGTATGGAACTGACATTGATCAGACACAGGTTTATACGTGGTATTCACTAGACTCGTACCGACCAGACCCAGGCACGGACCCAGGTCCGATTGGCACAGACCAGATGCACGTGCACTGACCCAGATCCGGACGCTCCGTGTCCCATACCGGACACGCAAAGGGCACGCCGGACCGTGCTGGTCACACCAGACCCTGGTTCAGTCCGCGTGCATCTGGTCCGCTACACCACGCCAGGCTCCACTGGGAGCAATTTAGGGTTCAAGGACATTTTGACATGTGGACAGTAGGAGCCAGGATTTGAACCGCCAACCCTTCGGCCATTGGACGACCCGCTCTAACAACTGAAGTCTGAAATGCATGGCCCGCCACTGCTCAAACACACATTAGAGTCAATGCAATCTCTTCTTGTACTCTGAAGAGCAAATACATCTAATAATGCAAAAGGCATGTGGAAAGACGTGGCTCAGTTCAAATTTTTACCATTGATGTAATCGAAAATGGAGTTTTCATTAAGTTCAGTTACTGACATGAATCGTTCTTTTGTGGTGACATTAGAATGAAACGTACTGCTTTGGGCGGAGCTGTTATTAAACTTAGAGTACAATGACAAAATATTTTCACAGACCGGGGGGTGGGGAGACCAATACCGGTCTGTGGCCTGGGGGTTGGGGACCACTGTTTGACAACTGCTCTTCAATTTCCCACCACCTTCAAAGTGTTCTTTTGTTATTGTCCCTGTGTTTCCCATCAAGGTATGAACTAAACTGTAGTTCTGACAGTGGTTACACCTCCAACAGCAACACTTACATCCTTCCGTGTTCGTCAGTGGACAGCAGCTCTGCGTCTGAGATGTCCCACAGCCGACTCTCTTCTCTCTGCAGCTGCATCCAGAAAAAAGACGAGCCGTCCACATCCCAGATCTGCGGCCCAGACCACTCGTCTACGCACCCAACGTCTGTAGCGTCTGTGTGTGGGTCCATGCAGGGCGTCTGAACGCTGGTGTGATGCAGGAAGGTGGGAGGGGACAGGGCCTGCTGGAAGTCGGGGCCTGGCGAGTAGCTCATGTAGGACTGCGGGCTGGGGATCATTTCATCGGACTCGTCGCTGCTGTACTCTAAACATTCGAGACAGGATATGACACATCAGGTGAGTTCAATTTGCA
Organism: Gymnapogon annona; assembly: GCA_029814585.1. NCBI lineage: Eukaryota > Metazoa > Chordata > Actinopteri > Kurtiformes > Apogonidae > Gymnapogon > Gymnapogon annona. The sequence continues at coordinate 966,864 of JAPTHA010000006.1, read as the reverse complement.
GTCAATCATCGGACAGATTGAGACTTGTGAAGACATACTCCACTGTGTCATAAATTAAGGATAAAGTTTATTAGCATGGAGGTGATAAATAACCTGTCATCCCTGGAGACATGGCAGGAGCGCAGGGGGATAAGGTTTGGCGTGAGTTGCTGGTTTTTAGATCCTCCTCCAGCACTTCAACAATGATTGCCAGTTCCTCCAGGCTCTTCGTGGGGTGTTTTCTCTGAGAGCCAAAGACACCAATACTATGTACACATTTAAACTACAACTCAACATTGACATGTTACACGCACTGCAAAAAAAAATCCGTTTGGACCAGCTGAGTTGGTGCTTTTCAGGACTAACCTTAGTAGTTTTACGTCCAGTGCGAGTTTTGACTCGTTCTGCTGTTAGAAAAAATTCAAATTTAAGTCAGAGAATGCTGTACAACAACTTTCGTGGTAAAGCCAATAATGACAGGGATTTACAACACTCTGCAAGCCACTGATACAACATGCAATAACTAACAAGGAAACAAAAATTTGTACTTTAGTTGCTCTCACAGACTTCGTGTTTTACTGACCTTTGGCTGTTTTCCTTGATTTGTCCTGGGATCAGTTAAGCATGAGGAAAGAGGAAAACAAAAGTGAGTTTACTTTCATTTACTTGAAAATTTTAAGCGGCAAAAAACAGTAAAAGTACAACACTGATGCTGTGCAGTAGGAACGCAGCGAACCCAACTCATTCAGTTTTGATCGCGATACTCAAGCCTATTGGTCGAAATGATCTGATATCATTGTTTGTTTGTTTTTTATTTTGATTTTTCATTAGACAATATTACACTTACATTCATACACTACAAGACAACATTTACAACCCACAATGACAGGATCAGAGACAACAGACAGATACAAAAAAGACAACCCCCCCAAAAAAACACGGATCTGCTCGGTTATATACCAGTACCAGTACATTTTCCATGTACTTTATAAATGGTTCTATATCTTGTAGTAAACCCTATTTCTTTTTTTTATCCAGTAGGTCATTTTCTCCAGGTTCATACAACTGTTGACTTCTTCAACCACATCTTGACCGGAAGGGGGAGGGGTCAAATTTATAGACTTGGAGTCTCTGTAGAGCATGTTAGCTCTACAGAGACTACCTCCAGCAATGGCGTCTCCTTTGGATCTGTTGAGTTGCTGACATTCCTTGTGTTGCTTTGCCTGGTGCTTCTGCAGATGCTTCATTATAATTGTCATGTTGAACTTGGCAGTGCGACCACCACTCCTGGTAACATTTACTTTACAAGAAATGTTACCATTCACCAACGGTCTGTAATCAAGACCGTTGGTGTGGTAAGACTGAAATACCTGTAAGTCACAGATCCCTCCATGTGCTACCTGCCTGTGCAACAACTCCACTCGTGCAGGGGTGTCAAACTCATTTTAGTTCAGGGGCCTAATTTAGGGGCCAATCTGGTCTGAAATGGGCCAGACCTGTCCAATAATAACAGAATTACATATCAATGGTGTCAACTTCAAACCTTCCTCACATGATGAAAATGTTTATATCTATAAATGATCCTTTAAAACAATGTGGATAAGATTAACAAACTCAAAAGTCTTTATAGAAATAAGTGTCATTTTAACAATGTTATACTACAGTTTATAATTTATACATGTTAATTCAACTTACAGATCACAGTGGATCTACAAATTCACAAAACATTTAGTAACTGGTAGAATATTGATTAAATTACACTTGCTCCTCTTTAGATATTTAAGAATGTTTATATTTGTTCAGGTTATTTATATTTTTGTGTGAAATGACACTTTATTTTAGCCCAAATACAGAAAAATTACATGAAAATATTGACATTTCCACAGAGAGAAATTTGAAGTTGCCAATATTTATAGGCTATTATGTTAATATTTTTCCCAGTCTGTATGTGGAACCTGTACTATAATTTTTGCAAATTACATTTTAGAATATTTTTGCAAATATTCATTCATTCATTTATCTTCTCCGCTGCATCCTTTGCAGGGTCGCAGGGGTCACTGGAGCCTATCCCAGCTACTCAAGGGCGAAGGCAGGGGGGACAAGTTGCCAGTTCATCGCAGGGTTTTGCAAATATCTTAAGTGTAATTTTTGCATTTCACAAATTCATCACATGGGCCGAATTGAAACCTTTGGCGGGTTGTATTTGGCCCCCGGGCCGCATATTTGACACTCCTGGCCTAGTGTATAGTGCATTCAGACTTAAAGTGGACACGAGGTGGGGTTTTGTCAAGGGGGATGTGTTAAAAAAAGAAGTAGGATGTACTACAACATATGGAACCATTTATAAAGTACATGGAAAATGTACCAGTACACCGTATTGGTTCAGCTCTATATACCCGAGAAGGGCTTGTAGGACTGAAGAGGTCAGGCATATGTCTCTATGGGACTCATGTCCTTCACTTATTTATGTCTGTTGTTGTTGTTTTTTTTGCCTGTTGTTTTTGATCCTGTCATTGTGGGACGTGAATGTTGTCTTGTAGTGTATGAATATAACTGCAATATTGTCTAATGAAAAATCTGAAAAAAGTAGACATGAGACTACCAAGCTTCAGTCATGCACTAGTAATTTAGTGTTTATTGTTTTTTCAACAAAGGACTTTCTGAAAACAGGGATTTAAGAGGCATGTCGTTGCAGAAAATGAATAGGTGCATTATGACTTTATTTCAAATGTCTTCCATGTTCTGAATTGTTCCCAGGTTTTGGTCTGTACATGCTGGCTCAGTGCTTTCTGGGACACTTAAATGGAATAGAGTGTTTCATTGATCAACTGTCGTTTTTTGCTGAGACAAGCCAAAATGTCCTGTGTAAAAAACATGAATTCAGTGTCACAGTTAAACAGTTAAGCTGGTTAATAAACCAGCAATGTGTCATTTTTAATGCTTTCTACAATCAGAATCATAGCATTTTGCTGATTTAAACTTTTCAGAGCCTTTTTTTATGTTATACATTCCAATTTGATCAGGTATGGTTAGCTTTAAGCACATTTTGAATATGAGATTCATATTGTGTATCGGTTGTGTTTCGTAACTGGAATTCACAAAAGGAAGAGACAGCATTAGCATTAAAAGTCCGGATGCACCCAAAGGCATTGGAGCCTAAAGACAAAATTAATTTCCCTGCAGTGTCTAGCCCTAACCCTAACCACTGACCACATTACCAAGCTGAAAGTCAGTATAAAACTACATCTGTTTATGTGAACATTAGACGTGTGTCATGGACCTAATGGAAACATAGCTGTGAAACTGCAAAACACAATGTTTATTTATTTATTATGGCTGTGTGATTTTTCTTTCCATGAGCCTTGCCTGAAAATCCTGGGGTCCCCAGCCTTGGGCTACTCGGATGTTTTTCAGCAGATCCCTTACAGGCATTTTAACACGGACTCCAAGGTAGACTTTCTCACCACTAAGACCTGAACGTCTTGAACCTACAAAAGAGTGAATAAAAGATGAATCAACTTACAGTCACAAACACTCAACCAGAACACACTCTCTTCATGCCATTTTATTGAAACTTTATCATTTCATGTATTCATGTAACTGTTATTGCATCTCGTCCACCTATTTTATGCAATTTTGTTCAAATCTTTTTTTGTCTTGTATAATTGTACTGTCCATTTCTGTACTCTTTCACCCGTTTATGCAATTCTGTTGAAATGTAATTTTATTTCTTGTACTTCTATAATTAATGCGTAATCTTATTATATAATCTACATTTTTAACTGATGTGAAGTACTTTGGGCCACAATTCTTATTTGAAAGGTGCTATGCAAATAAAGTTTACGTTTGGAAGATGAATGAATGATTATTATTATTATTACAGGAAGAAACTAAACCTGAAATAAATACTCCCTTGTTTCCACTTCATATACTTCTGGATTATTGAAAATATTTAGATTAGAATTCAAATACAGTTATTAACTCCAGATAGGTCTATTTCAAGACTACTTTCTGTTATTTTGACCTGATTGCATAAAACAGTTTAGTTTTAGTGAGAACCATAAGAGTTTGTGCCTATGTGTTTATGTGCAAAAATAATAATATTAATAGGGTTAAAACTCAGACTGACTCAAGAGTTATGAGTCATTTGGATTTTTTTGTTTGAAATAAGTGGCAGAGCATAACTAACTTTATTGATATATTTATTTACCTTTTGAAATACTTAAATTCTGAGGAAAACTAGTCTGACAGTTTTATTTATTTTTCAAATTATGCCTTTTCACACACTTCCAGTCCAACAGATTGTCGAGGGAGTCTGTGGCATTTGTATTATATTCTATATTATTCTGTGGGATCCCTCAAATGTGATTTAACATTTTGAGCACAAATATAGATCATTTTACGTCCCTGTTTGTGTATGAAAGTAGCACCATGCAAAAAAAGATCTTTGGAGGATGCAGAATAGGGATTACAACTACTGGACTTACTACTTTACAACTGGATTTATTACTACACTGTTTGGAAAGAATCAGGTAAAGATATAAAAGGATATTTAAAAAAGATATAAAAGGATATTTACTAAATCTTTCGATGTAAATATCTCGTCTTAAATTGTGGACGTATGTGGCTTATGGTCCAGTGCAGCCTATTAATGAAAAAAGATGGATTTCTGTTTACATTTAGTTTATATATATATATATATTCTATATTCCGGTGTGTTTTATACTCTGGAAAATACAGCAGTTTTACCGGTCATGTCTTAAGTTGGTCACATCATTCACCAGTACAGTAGTTCACATAGTACATGAATCCCTCCTCCACCACTGCTGAAGTATGTAAACGATAAAGAAACCTGAATAGTTTGTTCATACATATTAGCATTTCCAAGTGCTCCATTTCTAAGACTTCATTGTTGTGTTCTATACCAGTAGTCCTCAACCTTTTTTGTGCCACAGACCAGTTTAATGTGTCAACATTTTCACATACCGGTTTCAAGTTGTGGTGGATGAATACAACAAAATAAAATGATGTTAGCGTGTGATAAAATTGTATTATTAAGTAAATGTAGTGTATACTTTATTAGCACATTCCACATAACCCTAACCCTAACAACTTCATAAAATTAGTAACAGCCTCTCTTTTACCTTGAGCAAAGTAACTTTACAAAGACATTTGTTTCTCGTTCATTTTGCTACTTTGCTATTATATATAATAATATTAATATTGCTATTTTGCTACAGCATTCGCTAACTTGCGTGACCGACGCAGAATCTTCACGTGCATCAAGTCGCTGACATATGTGACACAGAGAATCCGGTAGAGTTTGAAAATAAAATACGATTCAGAATTCGGACGTAAATATAACGGAAAATATTCTAAGTTATGTATTCCTCTGTGCGCACCGGAACCAATTGACTCATGGACCAATACGGGTCCGCGACCCGGGGGTTGGTAAACTTTTTTTGTTTTTTAGAACTTTATTGAACAAGTGATGAGTACACGAAGAACAGAGCAACTATGCCAAGGGTCAGTAAAAGACGAAAGGAACATCAATCCATACATAGTAGTGCAAATGATGAACAAGAAAATAAAACAAGTAAATAAAGTGCCAGAAATTAAAGAAAGAATAGGGTAAAAACAACTAACAACAACTTTAAACTTTTTTTATCAACTTTTTTTTACTAACAGGGTAAAAAAAAACCCAAAGTAATCGCAAATATAATCAAAGAGTTTAAAGATTTTAAGAGTGTTCAAGGCTTTGGGATTTGTCGAGTGCTGGATGGTTTTAATGTATTGTTGGAGTTCATGAAAGAACACTTTAAAATAGGGGTTTTCTGTTGCCAAACTTACTTTTATGAATATGGAATTTCGCGATTAGAATAATGAGATGGATTATGTAATACTGTTTAATTTCAGAGGTGGAGGATTTCTAAAAAAAACCATGCTCTTTATAGAGCAAGGTGAAGTTGGGGATCATTATTCTATACAACAGCAGCATAAGAACTGACGTAGGAGGTTGTCGAGTTCCTACCTCTCCTGCCTCCTCCGCCCACATCCTGGACGCTCAGCCTTTGAACACGAGTGTCCGGTCGGTCGAATTGTTCCGCGGTGGCTCCGGCCCACGGAGAGCACGTGGCCCCCGACTCATCACATCTTCCTCTGGGAACCTTTCTCTTGTGCAGTCCTTTCATCTTGGACTCAAAATAAGAGTCTGCGGAACACTTGAAGAGTTACTTGTCTGTCAGGGTTTTAGGTTGAATATTGGAATATCTAAAACACTGTTGCCGGTAGGACTAGTTTCTCTCAAAGCTTGTACTTCTGGTCTGGGAACAGTCTCATCACCTGTGTTTTAAGGCAAATACCTACTGACGACACGTGGTAATCTGACACCTTTACACCAACCGACCACGCCCACTTCAGTGTCTATAATAAGTATTATGGAGAGAATGAATTATACAATTATGATCTGAAAGCAATTGATTGAACACTGGAAATACTCAAAACGTGCAAAAACAAATAAACAGTTGACGCGATACGAAAAGCCTCCATCCTTTTGTCCATTCTTCCATCCATCTTCTTATTTTTTGTAAGCAATATTGGAATGTATTTCATTTTAGATTAGATTAGATTAGATACAATTATTAGTCCCCTACGGAGAAATTTCAGGTAACAGCAGCACATATAAGACAATACACACAGAGAGAGATACTGCAAATATGATGGAAAAATAAAGAGTAAATCCTAATAATATAAATATATAAATAGAAATAAAGAAAAGAACAGATTGAGTGCAACAGTAAAGATCAATAAAGAGACATCGTCAGATATGTAGTAATATACAGTTCTATAGTTATACAGTTCTATAGTTATACCCTTGTTATATAGCAATATACAGATACATCGTCAGTTATATATATTATATTACATATATTTTTGTCTTTACACGGGGGTTGCAATGAAAATTTCATTGGCATGTCACCATGTTCAATGACAATAAAACAATCTTATCTTATCTTATCTTATATACTGATATACAGTTATATAATTATACCCTTATTGTTTTGTATATAGAGAGAGTTATATAGTAATATACTGTTGTGTAATAATTCTAGTAATTAATAATAATAATAAATAATAATAATAATCTTGTAACTCATTGTAGAAAATATGAGCAATTTTATGTTTTGTCTGGTTAACTTTATTAGATTTTTAAACAATGGGAGTGTAGTAACTGCAAACATTCTTGGCCAATACCATTACTTACGGTAAGTAATTAAATGTAATTCAGATTAAATACCATTTTGGCCATGTTGATAAAGATGTTTCTTTCTTTCTTCCTTTCTTTCTTTTATCCCACATTTCAAAGTAATCTCCATAATAAATATAGAGGAAGTTACATTTTTCAGCTCTTCATCACATTATCTTACGAGAATGAAAAGAGGTTTTAAAGACACATTTACTATAAACTCATGGTCATAAGTATCAGGTGCTGTCATCAGTGTAGACTCATTATACTGTATGTCATTATCAGCCATTATCAACAGGACGACCCTGTGAAAAAGTGCTCAGGATTGTATTGTGATATTCTTGGTCTGATAATGATAAGACTTGGTGTTGGAGATTGACTAGTGTTCTCTTTTTCTTCACTATTTTTCCCATCCATATTCTATGGTTTCTTCAACATTTGTTCATCTACATTTAATCTAGAAAAACCCTTTTAAATACACACAGTGTATTTTTATTTGTAATGGTGTCACCATTATTGACGCCTTTTCCTCCCTCTATGACACAACAATCGACCTCAATGCAGAACTGTGTGGGCAGCGCATTACATCCACCAGTAAATAATCAGAATCAGAATAGGTTTTATTGCTAAGTAGGTTTCCACTTACATGGAATTTGCTTTGGTGGTTTGGGTGCATAAAATAAAATAAACATCATAGTAAAATAACAATAAGAATTGGTGGTTCCAGTCAGAGGCATCAACTGACAATATATTATTACACTATAATATAAAAACTAATAGAAATAAAGTATGTGAAAAAACTAACAGAAATAAGATATGTGCAAAAACCTAAGTCTATGTGCAATGTAGCTTAAGTCTATGTGCGATGTAACTTAAGTCTGTGTGCAATGTAACTTAAGTACTGTATATGTGTAATGTAACTTAAGTCTGAGAGCAATGTAACTCAAGTCTATTTGCCATGTAACTTAAGCCTATGTGCAATCTAACTTAAGTAACTTAAGTAAGCAGAATCATGCAGAAGAAGAAGACTTAGACTTAGACTTCCTTTATTGTCATTACACAGACACACACAATGAATCTGGTAACGAAATGTCATAGAAT
>JAPTHA010000006.1:798620-826572 GCA_029814585.1 Gymnapogon annona | reverse complement strand
GTCCAATCAACACGACCACAAGAGTCGGGCAGAAAACTTAAAAGTAGGAAAAAATAGAAGAGCTGCTGTTCTGGCAACTTGCGAGGGCGCCAGGAGCCCCAACGAACCGCAGCCTCACGGCGCAGCCACAGTTACAGTAAGCACTTAAATATATTGCACGTAAAATGAATCTCCTTTTATTTTACATGCAATATATGTAAGTGCTTACTGTAACTATTTTCATCATACATATTTTGTATCTTCACTTGTTATACTTATAACGTATAGTTTACTTATGTTTATAATGTGCAGTCTATTTTTTATTTGTATTTTTTCTTTAGTTATAGTTAGCTACCTGACTCAGGGACACGCACAAAAAAATCCAATGTACCTGTGTCATCATGTACAAATGGCAATAAAGTATATTCTAATTATATTCTAATATAGACATTGACATACAGGTAGATCCTGGCATACATACACTACTAGAGATAGACCCCAGCATACATATACTACTAGAGCTAGGATGGTTATAAAAATCATCTGTGTTGTTTTGAAACAATGAAACACCTTATCACCTTGTGATTCCTAACAATGTTGTGATATTCATGCTCTGTCAAGTTGTCTGTCGTGCTTTTATTTTGTTCAGTTCCTGTTGTTGTCTGTGTGCAGCGTAGTGTGTCCAGCTTCACCCCGGATCCTCACACACCTGTGTCTCGTCACCATCACTCCAAGTGTTTCCACATGCCCTTTCCCCTCATGTATAAAAGGTTTGCGTCCTCTCCCCTGTATCGTCGGACTGTTTCGTGTGTACTTGCCTCAGGTTTACCTCGTTCGTCTTGCCGTTCCTGTCCTGATTCCAAGCTGTCTATGTAAGAAGTGTTTAGTCTTAGTCTAGAGTCTTGTATTGTTTAGTCTTGTCTTGTGTGTAGTCCTGTTCCTTGTAAATTCATTAGTTTAATCCTCTTAGGAGCGCTTTTTGTTTATTATCTAGATTATGTGTTTTTCCTCGAAAGAGTGATTTTGATTTATCCTTTGATTTATGATTTTCGCATTGTGGGCTTTTGTGTTTAATTATATTTTATGATATTCCCGTGTTTTTCTACGGCACTTTTTGTTATCTCCAAGAATTAGTTTAAGAGATTGATATTGATAAGAATCGGATGTTCCGGTGGAACTTAAAAATAAAACTTTTATTTTGAAATTAGAACTTTCCGCATCTGAGTCTTCTGTTCGTGACTGGCACGTTACAAATGTACCATAAAGAGTTCAGCCTCTCGCACGGTAAGACCCCCTTACCGTCTCTCTGGCCTTTGTAAGAGGGGTTGAAGTACAGCAGCCCTTAGATTTAACTGTAGCATGCTTGCTCGTACCCTCCTTCACTGGACACTACTCCTCCAGCTCTTCCAGAGGCCCTTCCATCCTCAGGACCAGCAGGTCACTGACAGACACCAAATCTCTGGCGCTATTTTAATATTAAAAGTATATATTTTTACATGACACGGGCTGTTAATGCAGGTTTGTGTGGGGAAAACTTAACAGATTCATCGTGGTCCAGTGTATATTGATTTGAAGGAATGAAAATGAGGTGTATATATACACACACAGGGACAACAACTGGGTCCGCCATTAGTGCTGTTTCCAAACCCTGCCCCTCCCCCACCTCCACACAAACATTTCCCGATGAATTGGTCCAAAATCAATAGACTGAAGGAGGTCCACTATTGTAACCCCAGACAACACTGAAATAAAGACACTGGCATTTTTGTTTCAGACAGACTTTACAAAACCTCACTGAAAATAAAGTTCTATTAGATGCTCACATTCAGCAGCTCAGCGGGTGTAAATTTGTTGACCACCTTAAAGCCCATCATTCATGAAACTTTTAATGTCAATATGTGATGGCAGCAATGGCATCATTTAAAATAGTACAGAATTAGTCTAATCTCATACATCCAAGTACATGACAGTAGTCTATAGGAGTATAAGCAACGACACAACTAACTATACAGGTGGTCCTCGGGTTACGTCGCACTGAACTTACATCGTTTCGACTTTACGGCACCCAAGTCCGCTCCGCCATTTTGTCTAGTTACATTATAGTGGAGTGCAATGTTTTTCAACCCTTTTTTGAGCCACGGTCCTTTTTTTTAATCGAAAAAAATCCTGAGTCACACCACCAACGGTGTGCCTTTTAACCTGGTGCCTTATGTGTCACTGAGTTGTAAAATCTGTGAAAAATGTGTGATTTTTTTGTGACTCTCGGAACCATATACGTCGATATAGTGACTTAAGAATATTTAAGTTTTTCCATGAACCGTCAACAGAGAATGAAAAGGGAATGACAACAATCAGGCACAGGTTTATAGGTGACATATACTAGACCTGCACGGACCCAGGCATCCGCGACCAGTCCGCGGACCAGACGCATCCACATCTGTCCCAGGATGTGGACTTCGTTTTGCAACTTCGTTTTGTTTTTTGTGAAGCCTGAGTTCATTTAACAAAGTAAACACTTTGTATTTTAATTTGAGTTTGTCTCATCATTCTGCCTCACGTCTCTGAGCCCTAGACAGGGACGTGACACTATGCCAGCGTTTTTCAACCACTGTGCTGTGGCACACTACAGTGCCGTGAGAGAGCGTCAAGTGTGCCGTGAGAAAACCTAATATTCAGGGTGCCCAATTTGTTGATCACGATCTACCATTTGTCGTGGAGGTATTGTAGGCAGATCACACGACATTAAAATGTAGGTATCAGCCTATCATCCTGAAGTGAATGAAATTTGTCACTTGACTGACAGTCAGTCTGACCAATCACTGGAGTCACTGAGGATGCGCGCATAACCCCCGTGTTATAAGGGTTAGTTTTGACTTACGTCGAAATTCGGGTTACGTCGCCGACATAGGAACGGAACTCCGACCTAACCTGAGCACCACCTGTATAAACATGTAAAAAAGAACTAACCTTTGAATAATATTAGACCCACCTTCTTCTTCCTTTATTCTTCCTTTGAACTGTGTGTGTTGAATCTCCAGTAATCTTGGTCTTTGTTGTCAGAGCCGAAAGTGTCGATAAATCAAATGTAACTGAGCCATTCAGGTCAATCAGGTAAACAAGGCCCCGCCCCTCATGTGCAGCCCAGAGATACCAATATGTTGTCACGAAATGCTAATCCTTTTGAACAATAACGATTGATACTTGCCGTTGTATTTATGTATTCTGTCGTCTATCCCCAGTTGTCTTATATTATGACATACTTAATGGTTATGACTTGATTAACATTACTTCGCAACCCCTGTTAGCTTGAAGCTAATATCATGCTGTGAGCGCGACATTACATGTCAGATCTTAAAACCAATTGGAAGTTACGTGACCTTTGTCGTAATGCTAACCACTAGCTGTTAATACTAATTGATAACACGGCCAATCCCATGGTCAAAGTGACCACTTCTATGTACTGAATACAACGATAGAACGACTAACAAGTTCCCAAAAGTGAATGCTACTGATATAGGCAATGTTGTTACTTCTCTCAGGCATTGCAAGTAAAGAAAACTTAATGTGCGCCATCTTTATTACTCTGTTGCATATTTTCTCATTGCGGTAACCGCAGCCTCTCAGCTATTTCTTATTAAGCTTAACATCAAATGGGCTAATGTTATGCTGGCTAGCTAAAGCTATATGCTAGCGTAATGAAAATAGATGCAAGCAAGCTTTATACTATCGCAACAATCCAGGCACCATGCAAGGGTGAATTAATCATAAGCTTAAAGGGGGTCAAATGAAGTGTCACGAATAACCAAAGATTGTTCAGCCCATGAAAGGGTTCACTATTGGAAGCCTCACTGAAAGAGTCAATACTGTCATCTGTGGTTCAAATACGACAGGTATTATTGTACTACTGTGACCTCAGCTGAATTTGGATATGGATATTGGCTAAAACTGATATGCACAAACATCAGATATACCACATTGAAAGTATATGTGTATGAATATTTCTGAGTGCATGTGGACATATGCATAATACGTACATACAATATCAATATAGTATGTGTATGCATGTATTTATACTGTACTATATCTACACATATATCTGTGGTATATGTGTATACATATGTATTTTTCTATGTATGTGGACATTTGTGCATAAATACATACATGTACTATGGATATAGTATGTGTATGCATGTATTTATGTATGGATTTGGACACCCATGCAGACACATTGCTTTGGTATGAATTAAACTTGCAATAATATCAATACAAGAGTTTGTCTTGTAATTATTTTTGAGTACTGCTATCGGTGAGCGCATCTACTGTAGACTGTCCCTCAATGTGAGGGCGGAATAGCTCCGATAATGACAGTAGCGAGGATCGTGACATTCGGAAGTTTTCACGCCATTCCTCCGGGATAACGACTTCCATCTCGAAATTCTCCCACCAGCTGGCAGTGCGTCCAGGTCCGGTCCAAAACCGACGTCGGCGTCTTTCACGACGAACATGCCTCGGATGTACACTCGTAATAAGGTGGAAACAGCCGTCCTTAAAGCGTTCCTTCGTCTGTGCTGTAAGCAAACAAACAGCGCCTGGAAAATAGATAGGACCAACACAGTCCTGAGGGCATCAATGTTGTCTCTCATCCAAACTCAAGTCGCACAGGTGACGTCTGAGGCTTTTTTGTCGCGGGAAATGACGAAAAACTCCGGCTATTTGTGTCCACACGCAAACGCATACCCGGCGTTTTTTAAAACCTCCGTTTTCACGGAAAAAAACCCCGGCTACATGTGGACAGGGCCTCACTTTCATATGCAGTTCTGTTCCTACCCCTCCCCCTCCTCCTCTACTGAAGATGACAGCACCCTCCCCCACATGACTGTGACTACAGGCCAGGTGAGAAGACAATTGGAGAGACTCCACCAATGAAACGCCACGGGTCCTGACGGTATATCCCCCAGGATACTTAAAACCTGCGCCGCCCAGCTGTCTTCAGTTTGGAGTCTGGAGAGAATATCAATGTGATGGAAAATTTCCTGCCTTGTTCCCGTACCCCAAAACTCAGCCCCATCTGACCTGGCTGCCTCCAAACCAGTAGCTCCGACCTCTCATATCATGAAGGTTCTGGACGACTGGTCTTATACCAGCTAAGGCCTCAGGTGAAGAGGTCTCTGCAGTTTGTGTACGCCATTTGGGAGTTGAGGATGTTGTCCTGTGTTGAGAATGCTGTGTTGCAATGAGCCCATAGGCACCTGTGTGGTGGAGGAAGAACTGCAAGGATAACATTCTTTAATTCCTCCTGTGCTTTCAACACCATGCAGCCCCTGCTCCTGGGGGAGAAGCTGTGGACAATGGTCACACCCATTGCCCACAGCTCAGTGACCTCCTGGATTACTCAGTGATGAAGCTCAGTGACCAGCTCAGTGACTCAGCGACCTCCTGGATTACGGATTACCTGACAATAGGCCACAGTTTGTCCGTCTGGGTAGTGTCATGTTTGATGTGATGGTCAGTGGTACAGGACTTAAACATTGGACTGTGCTCTCTTTCCTCTTTCACTCTTTCCTCATTACCTCATACACCACAGATTCCCATCTTCCAAACCCCTGCTTTTTTTTAACATTTATTTTTTATTGAAGGAATGCAATTTTACAGCACATATTCCAAAAGGGAACACTTCTGCTTTTCTGCTGTTTTCTTTAACCAAAAGATAGAAAAGAAAAGAAAAAAGGTAACATGAACTGTCGGGGGGGCGGGGTACCATTTCTATCACATTTGTGTAGACAGATTGTTTTGTTTACATTTACCTTCTATTTTTTAGAAAAAGTCTATAGTTGTAGGCTTGACATATTCAGTCCATTTAGACCACATATTGTAGAATGTGTCAGTCTTTAATTTTAGGTGAAATGATAATTTTTCCATTTTGTAAATGTCTTGTGTGATTTCGATCCATTCTTCACTCGTTGGTCATTCTGGTTTGAGCCATTTTCTTGTGATAGCTTTCTTACTTGCTGCTAACATAAATATGAAGCAGTTTTTTGTCCTTACTGTTGAGTCCATCTGTCGTGTTGCCTAGGTACATGCAAACAAAAGAGAAAGGTAATACAAAGGAAAATATATTTTGTATGTGCTCATGAATCTCCAACCAGTAGTCTTGGATGGTTTGGTGGTTCCAGAAAATAAGAAAATGGTTGGCTCCTTGGTGACCACACCTCCGGCAGGTGTCTCTGGTACCCTTGTATTTTTCCTGAGTAGGTGTGATGAACGCATAACATTTTTCCAACAGTATTGGCACCATATATATGACCCAGTTAAGGTCCACTGAATTTGACAGATGTTATCCCAGTTTTCATCAGTTATAGTAATGTTTCCCTCTTTTTCCCATTTTATTTTTACATAGTATGTGCTTTCCCCTGTACTCTGTTGTATGCTGTTGTACAATTTAGAAATAATTTTGACTGGGGACAGTGATTTTGTGAGTGATAAAAAGGTTTGTATAAATCCGTGATCCGATGAAAGTATTTTAATATTCTGATTAAAATAGTCCTTGACCTGTAGCTATCTAAAGAAATCTTCAGTGCTTAATCCATATTTTTGTTTTAGATTGTCAAAGGTTTGCAAGGCCCCCTTGTGGATAAATGTGTTATAGCTAGTTAATCCTTTCAGGGTCCAAGCTTTGAATCGACTGTCGTACTGATTTGGAGTTAATTGTGAGTCATACGCACACCATCGCAAAATTTTGGATTCCTCTTCTAAGTCACATAATTTGATTGTGTCATTTCAGACTTTTATTGTTGTATATATTATACATTTGGTTGAGAGGTTAGTTTTGATCTGTAATTTGGGGTCTGCTGTTAGGGCTTTGTATGTGTTTTATTATCGACTCTTCTAAGACTTTTCATCCTGTTGTGTAAACTGGGGAGCACATACAGACTAAGGGCCACAACTGAGCTACATAATAATATGCTTGTAAACACGGGAGACCCATACCACTTTTTCCTTCTTTATTTGTAAGGTTTTAAACCTAATTCTTGGTTTATTACCCTTCCATATGAAGACAGTGGACAGCTCGGAGAGACGGCAACGGGGCAGCAAGGGTTAGCACCCCAAGCTGCAGCTCCCGTGAGGGAGCACCCATCTAAGCTACAGAAAGCCCTACTGAAAGATACCCCCAAGGGTGATCGGGGGGGGGATGAGCACCCCACCCGGACGGATTTTCTGGCAAGGAACATGAGCAACGGATTATCGACAATGATATTAACCTGTATGTGTGGCAAAAGCTGCAAGAACCTGAGAGGTCTAAAGATCCATCAGACGAAGATGGGCGGCACGGGGAGGAAGCAAGCGGAGCAACGCACAGAGGAAGTGCACAGCATAGCCCCTGGTGAAATGGAGGAGGAGCCGGACTCAGAGTCAACCCACAGTGTCCAGAACCTCCAAGCTCAGCGCGCTGCACCCAACAGCCCATCCAAACATCGTAGGGTCTTGTGGCCAGCTGCACACAGGGAGACCGAGTGGCGCCATTCGATGAAGATGTGGATGTCGCCCTGGAAGCATCATCAAAGGGGGGCGCGGACCAGCAGCTCCAGATGATGTGCACCTTCATCATCTGCATCGGTGCAGAGCGTTTTGGTGTTAAACAACCAAAGGCCAAGACCTCAGCTAGATCAAACCGGCGAGAAAATAAGATCACAGCACTCAGAAAAGACCTGAAGACCCTGAAGCAGCAATTTAAAAAGGCAGGTGAGGAAGAGAGTCCAACACTAGCAGCCTCGTCAGGAAGACATCGTCAGGAAGAAGCTCATCTCCCTGCGTCGTGCTGAGTGGCACAAGAGGAAGGGTAGAGGGAGGGCCCACAATCGCACTGCCTTCATAGCTAACCCTTTTGGATTCATGAAGAAGCTGCTAGGGCAGAAGCGGTACGGAACTCTTATGTGCTCTTATGATCTCTCTGAAACCTACAGCGACAGGCGAAGGGAAGAAGACCTTGGCTCCTGAAGAGAGCTAGTCACACCACCTCCACCCTCCAGCCAATTCAACACCAAAGAGCCAACATTGGCAGAGGTCAGGAACACCGTCAGGGCTGCTCGGACCAGTGCAGTACCAGGAACGAGTGCGGTGCCGTACAAAGTGTACAAGCACTGTCCGAGGCTACTGTAGAGGCTGTGGAGGATCATCAGGGCAGTATGGCGAAGAGGCAGGGTAGCCAAGCAGTGGAAGCATGCTGAAGGTGTATGGATACCGAAGGAGGAGAACGCAAGTGACATCTCACAGTTCCGAACCATCTTACTGCTCAGTGTAGAGGGCAAGATCTTTTTCAAGATCCTTGCCAACCGCATGACAGACTTTCTCCTGAGGAATTCATACATCAATACCAGTGTGCAGAAGGGGGGAGTTCCAGGCTTCCCAGGCTGCATTGAAAATACTGGAGTGGTTACCCAGCTGATCCGAGAAGCGAGGGAAAACTGTGGAGATTTGTCAGTTATCTGGCTTGACCTGGCAAATGCCTATGGATCAATCCCCCACAAGATGGTGACAAAAGCTTTGACCATCCACCATGTCCTGCAGAAGGTCACATATTTCATACAGGACTATTACAATAACTTTAGTATGAGATTCACATCTGGAGCAACAACATCGGCATGGCATCGCCTAGAGAAAGGAATTGTCACTGGTTGCACCATATCAGGGACATTGTTTGCTCTGGCGATGACCATGCTTGTCAAGGCAGCAGAAGTGGAGTGTAGAGGACCTCTCTCTAGATCCTGTATTCGCCAACCGACAATTAGAGCCTACATGGATGACCTAACAGTCACAGCAACATCAGTGCCAGGGTGTCACTGGCTCCTTAAAGGTCTGGAAAGGCTAACAACAGTGGGCGAGAATGTCATTTGAGCCATCCAAATGCAGATCCCTTGTGCTGAGGAAGGGGAAAGTGGAGGACAAGTTCCGCTTCTACATAAACGGTCTGCAAATCCCATCTCTAACCGAGAAGCCGGTGAAGAGTTTGGGGAAGGTGTTCGATGCTAACATGAGAGATAAGGCAGTGATCCAAGCCGCACACACAGAACTGAAGAACTGGCTTGCAGAAGTGGATAGATCAGGCCTCCCAGGGAAATTTAAAGCCTGGATATATCAGCATGGGATTTTGTCAAGGCTTTTGGGGCCACTGTTGATATGCCAGGTCCCAATAACAATGGGGGAGGCCTTGGAACGGAACATCAACCAATCCCTGCGCAGGTGGTTGGGTCTGCCGAAGAGCCTGAGCTGCATTGCCCTGTATGGGCACACCAACAAGCTGCAGCTCCCACTCTCAGGTCTGACAGAGGAATACAAAGTAACAAGAGCCAGGGAGGTGTTACTGTATAGAGACTCAAAAGACACCAGAGTTTCCTCTGCAGGCATAGAAGTTAGGGCCGGAAGGAAATGGCGAGCAAAGGAAGCAGTACAGCTGGCAGAGGCAAGGTTGCAGCATGGTGTGTTGGTGGGCTCGGTAGCGGTTGGGGGAGCGGGACTTGGCTGCTATAAGACACCACGCTACGACAAAGCCCGAGGGAGGGACAGGAGGAAGTTGATCCAGGGTGAGGTCCAAGCAGAGGTGGAGGAGGAGCGGAAAAGCAAGGCCGTGGCCATGTGTCAACAGGGACCTTGGACCAATTGGGACCATGCACTGACTAGGAAAATCACCTGGACAGAACTTTGGAGATCAGAACCAGCAAGATTCAAGTTCCTGATCCAGTCAGTGTATGACGTCTTCCCGAGTCCAGGAGGTGACTGGCAGCTGAAGGTGGACCTGGGGAGGTGGTTGAAGTTTCCAGAGCACATCACCAGCACAACACTCAGGCCAGACATGGTCTTAGCATCTGACGGTACAAAGCAAGTGGTGCTACTGGAGCTTACAGTCCCCTGGGAAGACCGGATTGAGGTGGCTTACGAGAGGAAGAAGGCAAAATACCTGGAATTGGTGGAGGAATGCAGGCTGAAGGGGTGGAGGGCACGCTGCGAGCCAATTGAGGTCAGCTGCAGAGCACTCGGCCTCCTTGGAATCAGGGCGGCTCAAGAGAGGAAAGCCATCAAGAACATCAGTGAGGCGGCTGAGAAAGCCTCCAGGTGGCTGTGGATAACAAGGGGTGAAACATGGTGTAGCGCGCTGCTTGGACACAAGTTGGGGTTTGATCAGCCCTGGCTGGGTCGCCCAGGTGAGGGTGTCTGATGATCTAAGACCCGAAACACCCCGTGATCCTGGGTTCATCACTGAAGATGTGTCCAAGCTGCACCACCAAGGTGTTTCTTATAACCAATTATAACTTAATAGCATCAATACGGGAGTGTAAATTTAAGAAGAGTATGGTTTTCCACCTTTCAATATCACACTTTATTTTCTCGGTCAAAGGTCTGTAATTTATATCATACATTTTGGTGAAATCCCTATGTAATGAAACTCCTAGATATTTAATGAATTTTGTGTCCCATTTCCATTTGTATTTATCTTTAATGATTTGGTGGGGATCCTAATTTAGGGGTTTACTTGGGTTTTGTTTACATTAATTTTGTATCCTGACAAGTTACCATATTCTTCAAACATTTGTAGAGCTTTTGGGAGAGTTTGTGTT
This sequence comes from Gymnapogon annona, assembly GCA_029814585.1. Lineage (NCBI taxonomy): Eukaryota > Metazoa > Chordata > Actinopteri > Kurtiformes > Apogonidae > Gymnapogon > Gymnapogon annona. Next base: position 815,983 of record JAPTHA010000006.1, on the reverse strand, counting down.
GGATTGGTTATGGCTAATAGTAAGTCGTCTGCAAATAAGGCAGTTTTTGTTCTTCTCCTGCAATTTTGACTCTTAAACTCCGCATCTCTGCCTAATCCATTGACCAAGTGGTTCTATATATAAAGGGAAGAAAAGTGCAGATAAATTACATCCTTGTCTCACTCCTCTTTCTAATATTATTGACTCAGTGAGGTCACCGTTTATTTTAATTCTAGCCATTGGTCTCTCGTATAGCCCTGCGATTGTTTCAATTATAGATTTATGAAAGCCAAACTTATTGAACACTTTAAATAAAAAGGACCACCTTAATGAGTCAAACGCTTTCTCTGCATCTAGACTCATCACTAAGGTCTCTTGTTTTCCTTGAATGACATGTTGCATTATGTGTAACATCTTCCATATGTTGTCTTGTGTCTGTCTTTGTTTAATAAATCCAGTTTGATCCTTATTTGTCAAGAGTGGTAAGATTGTTTCCAATCTCTTTGATAGAATAGATGCAAACAGTTTGTAATCTATATTTAAAACACTAATTGGGCGATAGTTACTACATAATAATTTGTCTTTTCCATCCTTTGGTATGACTGAAATTATAGCTTCATTCCAGGAAGGAGGGACTGTCTTCTTTTGCATCACCCAATTAAACATGTTCAACAGAACTGGTGTTAGTTGATTCTCCATTACTTTGTACCATTCCGCACTAAATCCATCTGTTCCTGCCATTTTTCCTTTTTTAAGTCTTTTAATTGCAATGTGGATTTCTTCTTTGGTTATTGGAAAAATAAGTTTGTTATTTTGGTTGTTACTGTTGGTAAATTTAACTGAAAGAAATGAATCTGTCATATTCATTATCAATATGGGTTTGAGAGTAGAGTTTTAAGTAGTAGTTTTGAAAACATTGTGTAATTTTTTTTGTTCAGTTTCTATTTTGTTATTTACAAGGTTTTTAATTTTGTGAATGGTTCTTTCTGTTTGTTGTTTCCTGAGTTTATAGGAGAGAAGTTTTAGTGATGTTCTGCCTGTTTCATAATATTGTTGTTTAATGAAAATTAGTTTTTTTTGGATTTCCATTGTATTGATGTCATCTATTTCCTTTTTTTGACCGTTTTATTTCAGACTTAATCTCCTCTTTCATGTTTGTCGAATGTTTCTGTTGGAGTTTTAATAGTTTATCTTCCAAGTTAGTAAATTTATGATGAATAGCTTTTTTTTTTTTTAAATGGGAGGAGAAGCTTATTATTTTACCTCTAATTACTGCTTTAAATGCATCCCAAAGTATTCCTGGGTTAACCTCATCGTTATCATTATGTTCCAAATATTCCTTAATTGCTATTATCAGGTTTTCTTTCATCTCTGTGTTATTCAGAGTATTTGCGTTTAATCTCCACAAAGTAGCCTTTTTTTCATTTGTGAGAATAAGGTTCATATAAACAGGACTATGGTCAGAGATTGTACACGGGCCAATCTCAATTTTGTATCTTGGATAAGTCATTTTGGAACATAAAGATATAATCTAGACGAGAATAAACATTATGAGCATGTGAATAATGTGTATATTCTTTTTTAGTTGGATTTATATCTCTCCATATATCAAATACACCTATATTTTCTATAAAATGCCTAATCTTTTCCCTTATATTTTTGGACTATCTTTTCTCATTTGAGGAGTCTAATTTTGAATTTAGTGTGATGTTGAAGCCTCCACCACATATCAAGATTCCCTGACTTTTGGTTGTCATTATTTCCAGTATGAAAAGAACCAGTTGCTGCTTGGCGGGACATATACATTCATTATACTTGTAAGAGTACCTTCTATCTTAACAGTTATCATTATGTATCTACCTTCCTTGTCTTTATATTCAGATATATGTTCATAGTTTAATGTCCTAGATATAAGGATTGCCACCCCTCTCCGCCTGCCTGAACTGTGAGAAGAAAAAAAAATGTTTAAAACCCAACTTGTTCAGTTTAGAGTGCTCTTGATCTGAAAGATGTCTTTCTTTCATCAGAGCAATTTGTGCTTTGTCTTTTTTGAGTTTGGAAAGGGCTTTCCATTTTTGACTGGGTTATGCAAGCCATTAATATTGATAGTTACTAGTTTGACATAATAACACATTTCTATATTTTTAGTTACATCGTAGGTATGAATTCGTACCCTGTTCCCCTTGGTGAATATTAACCAAAGAACAGAAAATGAAACAAACAAAGAAAAAAACAGAAAACAAAGGTGAAAAATGTCTAGTTCCAAGGTACGGGTCTTCTAAACAGACCCTGTGGGGCCTCAAAAGGCAATTTCCACATCAACAAAGGGGGGCCTTTTTTTTTTGGTGAGGGCTTTACTGTGGGGAATCTCCTCCCAGAACCTTGTCTAACTTAGCACCCAAAATAATAACGTTACTTACATTGTAGTTATATATTATGTATAGAATGTGCAGTGATGTCTTAATGTAACTGAAGTTGGACCTCAGTCCTCTGAAACAGTGGTGGTGGCTCTCTTGAAGGCACAAAGCTTTTCTCTGTAGCCTGGACCTTGTCCTTGGTTTGCTGTGCTGGTGCCCCCTCCTCTGGTCACTCTCGTCCAGGTTAGTTGTTTAAGTTGCTCCAGGAGCATGTCCGGTGTTTTGATGATCTTGACAGTGAAGCCTCTTCTGGACATGTCTTCTGTTGCTTCTGTGGCGGAGGTGTAGATTTTGTCTCCGTCTGTGAACTTCACTCTCAATCTAGCTGGGCAGAGAGTTTGAAATGTTTTGTTTTCTTTTAGAATCTTGCGCACTTCTGCGTATTCCAGGTAAATCCCCTCAGTTGCCACGCTTTGTGGAGTATCTGTTCTTTCATCTTGTAGCTTAAAAACTTTACCACAACGGAGCGTGGCGGTGCGTCTTTTGGAGGTAGCGGTCCCAGAGAACGATGGGCTCGCTCAATGTTAATGTCTGCATCTGCCAATTCCAAGCCTTTGCGCAGTAATGTCTCAACAAATGCACACATAGATGGTGAATCTCACTCAGATAGTTCCGGGACGCCATAAATTCGGATATTTTCCCTTCTAGCTCGGCTCTCCATTTCCATCATTTTGTCCTCCAACTTCATGTGCAGCTGCACAAGTTCGATCGTAGTTTGTTCCATGTTGTGAATTCTTTCCTCTGCCTTCTCAATCCTCTCCTCAGCCTCTGTCTGTCTGTTGTTCAATTTGGTCAGTTCTTCTGTGATGTTTTCAAGTTCTTTGTTTTCTTGTCGGAAGCCTCTCAGTTCTCTTGTAGGATAACTTCGAAGTCGCCCATAGTTAGCGGTTTTCACTTGGTAGTTTGGTTAGCTTGGCATAGTGTGCTAGATTTAGCGGCAAATGCTTTTTTTTTTTTTTCAAGATGGCTGCGCGCATGGACGCTGCGGTCGGTCGCTCTGTCGTTAGGTGCTATGTTTACGTATTTTATCTATGTGAGTTTATCTATGTGAGTGTGCTGTGTATGTGCGTGTGTGCGAACAAAGTTTACAATAGGCAGAACCTTCTGGAAATAGGACGGCACAACGGGAGGACTGTTACAGCTGAGTTTATCTGCTCCCATAACATCCCAGCAGATATTGCACGGAGCCCCGGTGCTCCGTGGTTCATCATCCCGGGGGTGAGAAGATGCAAGCGGCGTAGCGAGAGGAGGAGGAAACGCAGATACAGAGAGGGACCGCTAGCGAGGCTACGCAGGAGCCCACACAAACCACCACTCCCAAACGTTTTTCTCGCAAATGCAAGATCCCTCACCAACAAGATGGATGAACTGAGGCTGCTGGTTTCCACCAACAACGACGTGAAGGACTGCTGCGCGCTGATCTTCATGGTAACCTGGCTCAACTCAACAATAGCAGACACAGCTATCGACTTAGCAGGCCACACGCTACACCGATGCGACAAAACAGCTAGCTCCGGTAAGAACTGAGGTGGAGGGGTGTGTGTCTACATAAGTGATGGCTGGGCTACGGACACTAAGACATTAAACAGCCACTGTTCTCCCAACCTGGAGTACATGACTGTGAAATGCAGACCTTTTTATTTACCCGGGAATTCTCTGCGGTCCTCTTCACTGCTGTCTATGTGCCCCCAGAAGATAATGCTAACCAACACTCGGACTATTATATGACACCGTTAGCAGGCAACAGAACACCTATCCTGAAGCTGTTCACATTGTAGCAGGGGATCTGAACAATGTTGACTTAAAATCAGTGCTCCCAAAGTTACATCAACATGTGAAATGTGCCACAAGGGGTAAAAATACACTGGACAAGCTATACTCCAACATCAAGCAGGGCTTTAGGGCAAAGACTCTATCACATCTGGTCAGACCACATGTCTCTGCTCCTAATACCTGCATACACCCCCCTCAGAAAAAGGGCTCCCACCACATTCAGAACCGTCAAGACCTGGCCTGAAGGTGCATTTAATGCACAAGAGAGGAGGAACACTGGAAAAAACACAGGAGAAAACACAAGGTAAGTACAAAGTTCATAAATTCAAAAAGTTTCACTTATCCGGTTGGAGAAACTCAGGAGATGACCAGTTGACGTTTACCCCAGGAGGAATGAAACTACCTGTCGGCACTGAGGTGAGATCTTCCTGCCTTTTTATCCAGGCTGCCTGATGAGCAGTTCGGCAGCAGGTGTTCTCCAATCACCTCAGCACCTGAGGAAAGACTCACACTCCTTTTGCATTAACTCCAATTCGTCTCATGACCAAACACAGAAAAACAGCACCTCCACATGGAGGTGAACATCACACAGGAAGCCCTGGATGAATAAAGAGGTGCAGTGCCTGCTCAGGGAGAGGAACTTCGCCTTCAGATCTGGTAACAAGGAGCTCTACAACACAGCCAGAGCCAACCTAAGGAGGGGAGTTATAGAAGCAAAGGCTGCATACAAGAGGAGGATAGAGGACTGTTTCCGGAACAATGACTCCAGGCAGGTGTGGCGAGGTGTCCAACACATAAACTACAGACCCTGCAGCCCATCAACTGATGATAGTGGCGCCTCACTAGCGGAAGAGCTAAACAACTTCTTCGCTCGCTTCGAGGTTCCGTCACAGGACACAGTCTCACCACATCCACCAGCCCTCAGCAGCAACGCCCTCAAGGTGGAGGAGGACCAGGTGAGGCGCACGCTGGGTTCTGTTAACCCAAGAAAAGCTGCAGGCCCTGATAGCGTCTCTGGTCAGGTGCTCAAGGACTGTGCAGCTCAACTGGCAGGGGTCTTCACAAAGATCTTCAATCAGTCCCTGAGCCGGGCCATCGTCCCTCCCTGCCTAAAGTCCTCCATCATCATCCCGCTCCCCAAGAAGAAAAATAACATCTGCAGTCTAAATGATTACCGTCCAGTGGCCCTAACACCCATTATCTCAAAATGTTTTGAAAAAATAGTCCGGAACCACATCACATCCATCCTGCAACCCGGCTTTGACCCTCTTCAGTTCGCCTACAGGGCCAATAGGTCCACAGAGGACGCCATAAACACAACCCTACACACTGCTCGGTCCCACTTGGAGCAGCAGGGAAACTATGTTCGGCTGCTCTGTGTGGACTTCAGCTCGGCATTTAACACTATCCTGCCCAACAGATTGGTGTTAAAATTAAATGAGCTGGGAATATCTGACTCTGTCTGCCACGGGATCAGAGACTTCCTGTCAGATCGCCCCCAGAGGGTGAGAGTAGGCCCGCACATCTCCTCAGCCATCAGCCTCAGCACTGGTTCCCCTCAGGGATGTGTGCTGAGCCCCCTACTCTTCACCCTCTACACACATGACTGCACCACCACACACCCCAGCAATAGCATCGTGAAGTTTGCCGACGATACCACCGTGGTGGGGCTCATCTCAGGGGGGGATGAGTCCGCATATCGGGATGAAGTGGAGCGGCTAAACGGGTGGTGCATGGTCAATAACCTGCTCCTAAATATCACCAAGACAAAGGAGATCGTCTTGGATTTCAGGAGGAGGAAAACTGATCATCCGCCTCTAATGGGGAACAGGTGGAGAGGGTCTCAAACCTTCGGTTACTGGGCGTGCACATTGGGAACAACCTGACCTGGAGCGCCAACACCAGAGCCATCGTCAAAAAGGCACAGCAGAGACTCTATTTTCTGAGGCTGCTTAGAAATAACCATCTCACTCAGAAACTGCTGGTGTCCTTATACCAGTGCTCCATTCAGAGCATCCTGACATACTGCATCGGTGTGTGGTTCTCCAGCTGCACAGCTGCAGACAGGAAAGCACTCCAGAGGGTCGTCACCACGGCCCAGAAGATAATCGGCTGCTCCCTCCCTTCCCTGGAGGAACTATTCAACCTGCACTGCCTCAGGCGAGCCAAACAGATCCTCAGGGACTCAGCTCATCCTGGGCACGCACTTTTTGATCTGCTACCCTCTGGCAAACGCTTCAGATCATTAAAAGCAAGAACTAACAGGCTAAAAAACACTTTCTATCCAAAAGCCATCGCTGCACTCAACACTCTATGAGTGTGTGCATTTTGAAAAAAAAAAGTGCAATAAATCGCTGTGAAACACACAAGTGCAATAGAACTCAACTCAACTCAAACATATCAGTGAATCAGTGTTGTGTGAACGTTACGTGTGTATGACTGTGTTTTTTTCTTTAGTCTTATTCACTATTTTTATACTTTTCCACTTGATTGTTTTATTGTTATTGTTTTTATTTTTATACTTAAGATGGCACCTTATAACAACTGCACCCTTCAATTTCGTTGTATTTGTTGCAATGACAATAAAGACATTCTATTCTATTCTATTCTAACCTGTATTCACTTGAGTTGGTTTCTTGGTCACTTAGCTTACTTCTGTTGCGTTTTGGGTGTCGACATCAACGTCTTTCATTCCCCCGCTTCTTATTTCGTCTTCCGTGGGTTTATTATATCATTTCAGCTGGGTTAAATCACTGTTTGTTCTCGTCTTTAGAGGAGCTCTCTTACAGCGCAGCCATACTTGGTGGTGGTCAGACCAGAACTCCCCAAACCCCTGCTTTTATTGCGGGGGTCACTAGAGGGCGAAGGCAGGGGCGTACCCTGGACAAGTCGCCAGTTCATTGCAGGATCATCATTCACACACACATTCATACCGGGACACTAGAGGGAAGGTGAGTGAAGTGTCTTGCCCAAGGGCACAACGGCACATGATCGAACGGGCAGGAACGAACGATATATTTCACTGCTTTTTTATATCATGGACAGGGGACTACATATGAAAATTAGCCTAGTGGCTAATTCTGGCTTTTGTAATCATGTGTTTTGTGAAATCGCACTGTCCCCTTTCAAATAAACTAAAAATGAAAGAATGAATGAATGAAATTAATCGAACCACCAACCCATTAATTACCAGATTAACATCTGTATATACTATTTACCATTAAAAGGGTATGTTTTTCAGGAAAAGTAGTAGAAGTTTGGCTTTAACACGAAACACCAGAATCAGATTTTTAAAAATATTTTTTTACAAATTTGAAAGAAAAATGTACAGGTACTGGACAACCCCTCGTAAAGGGCCCCGTACTCCACCCCCCTACAGGATCTCCCGGGCCGGGAGACACAGTCAAATGCTTTTTCCAGATCCAACAAAACACATATGGACTGGTTGGGCGAACTGCCATGAACCCTTGAGTACCCAATGGAGAGTATAGAGCTGGCCCAGTGTTCCACAACAAATAAAACATTGTTCATCTTGGATCCGAGGTTCTACCAATGGCCAGATACTCCTCTCCAGTACCCTGGAATAGACTTTCCCAATGAGGTTGAGTAGTGTGAACCCCATGTAGTTGGAACATACCCTCCGATACCCCCTCTTGAAAAGAGGGACAACCACCCCAGTGTGCCAATCCAGAGGCACTGTCTCCAACCACCATGTGATGTTACACAGACTAGTCAGCCACAACAGTCCCTGCACATCCAGAGACTTAAGGTACTCAGGGCGGATCTTATCCACTCCCGGTACCTTACCACCCAGGAGCTTTCCAACCAACTTGGTGATTTCATCTTGGATAATGGATGAGTCTACCTTCAAGAGACCATCTCTGCTTCCTCAGTGGAAGCAGAGCTGGTGGGATTGAGGAGATCCTCAAAGTATTCCTTCCACCGCCAGATGACATCCCCAGTTGTGGTCATCAGCCCCATACCTCCATTGTAAACGGTGTAGATCAGGGGTCGGCAACCTGTGGCTCCGGAGCCGCATGCGGATCTTTAGCCCTCTCCTTGTGGCTCCCTGGAGCATTTTCCAAAATATATGAAAATGGAAAAAAATGGTGGGGATGTTTTTTATATTTTTTATATGGTTTCTGTAGGAGGACAAAGACGACACAAACATTCTTAATATTTTCCAATGCTGTAAAAATGTTTAGAATAAATATTAAATTTCATATGGCTCTTTGAACATTTTAGGTTGTTGATGTAGATGAAGCACTGCTTGCCCTTCCTGAAGCAGCAAACGACTCGCCAGAATTTCCTTGGGGCTTCTCCACGCCTCCCCAAACGGCCTCTACAGAATTTGAGGATTTCCACCATGGCAGGCACCAGAGCCCCTACAACCACAGCTGAGTGAGCAGCAACTTCAATAATGGAAGTGGAGAACATGTTCCATTCAGACTCAATGTCTCCATCCTCCCTTGGGATAAGTGAAAAGCTCTCTCGGAGGTCGGAGTTGAAGATTGCATGGACCAGGGGTTCAGCCAAACATTCCCAACAGACCCTCACAACATGTTTGGGTCTGCAGAGTCTTTCTGGGTTCTTCTCCAGCCAATGCATCAAACTACTAGGTAGTAATTGATGGTTAGCTCGCGCTGGACGCGTGTGGTCTGCGTGCATCTGTGGGCCCCTGCCGGTCGGACCTGGGTCAGTGCCTGGGTCTGATCGGTACGCATCTAATGAATGCGACGTATAAACCTGTGATCTGATCAATGTCAGTTCCTTTTGTTTCTCTGTTATTAGTCTACTAGTAGACCAATATAACTCTGTTGTATGTGACTTTATGTTCAGGTGATGCAGTTGTATGTGTTTTGGTCTAAATGCATCATGTGTAGAGACATGGATCAGAATTATGGTTTTAAGAGGTGAACTCAGTCACCCAGGCCCAGGTCTGAAATGCACAGCCAACCACAATAAGGTAGAAGTTCCTATCTTACCTTGGAGCATTTCTATATATTGGTGTCCTACATTATCCCACACAAATTTAACCATTGACTATCATTTGGTGAGTTGAGATCTGCTTACCCTAATCTGTGTACTGTCACCAAGTGTTTTCTCCTGGAAGATTCTGTTGGGTGGACAGAACAACACCTTTGAGGAAGGCAGAGGCCTGTGTTAAGGATTTATAATCTTGGGAACTGCAAATGGCCTTGAGAATCTCAAATGGCCCAAAGTTTCAGACACTACTTTTAATGGAAGATCCCGGGAGAACAACCACACCGTCTGTCCCGGTCAGTACTCGCTGGAGAACAAAGTGAGTCTGTGATATGCCTGTTCCAGTCTGCTAAGTGCCCGAGGGAAGCTCTAGTGGTTTTCCAAACATTGCATATCCTCCAAAAGTGGCTCCTCACTGACGGTACCACCACTGTAACCTCCTGCTCCAGCAACAAAGGAGGCTGGTAACCATAACAACACATAAATGGAGACAATCCAAAAGTTGAACTAGACGGTGTGTTATGAACATATTCCACCCAAGGAAGTCACCTGATGACGTGCAGCGACACATTGCAGTGCCGCCCCAAGTTCTGGTTTTCCTGCTCTGTCTGGCCTTTGTTGTGTGGGTGGCATCCTGATGACAAACTCACTATTACACCCACTGCCAAACAAAACTCCTGCCAAACCCAAGATGTAAACTAGGAACCTGTTGGAATTATTCTGTACATATTCATGCTTGCATCATTGACAGGGTGTCTGCTAAATAAGCTTTCTTAGTTGAGCAGTGTTTTAGAACAGAATGTGTTTTCTTGCAACCATGATGGGCAGTCTGTGTAAATTTTTTTTCGCTGAACAACGTTTAGAAAACAATATGCCCTGTGTATAGTTGTGCGTGTGTAAGTTATCTTTCCACAATGAGGAGTCGGGGCAGAGGAGAAGAGTGACCGTGGCTGGGTGAGCACTTGCGAAGTGGTCACAAAGCCAGACCCACATCATATACAATGTCCTGTGGAATGCTTCTTCTTCTTAATTCACATGCATTGAATAACACATAGAGTCGACTTGAGAGACCAGCTGCTCCTTTTGAACAGTCCATGGCTAGGTGCTGGGCGTCAGCAAGAGTGACCCTACACCAACGGAGGTCATTAGAGACGACGTCTATCCATCGGGTACTGGGGGATCCACAGGGCCTCCTCCACCTGCAGGGTCAAAGTCAAGCAGTACTCTGGTCGGGTGCTTCGGTGGAAGTCGAAGGATGTGGCTAAACCACCGGAATCGCCACACTGCCATTAGACACAATGCAGGGGGCTGTTGTGTTCTTCTGCGAAGCTCCTCATTTGTGGTGTGTTTCGTGCAATGGATGGCCTCCATGAGGCGAAGGTGGGCAGCGAGGTGTTGTTTAGTGACCACATCTCTGTGCCGCAGGATGGCACAGAGATGTGGTCGCTACAGCAGGATGGATTGCACCAAGGCATTGTAGACACGGATCTTGGTGCGTCTACTCATGTGGCGATGTCTCCATAGCGACCTGGATAGGACTGCATCGCCAATAGTGCAAGAGCACGTCCAGGTTTTTAAATTTGGGGACAAATTTAACCTGAATTTCTTCATAGATGAGTGGTTGTGGGTCTTCACCATCACCAATGCACGAGTTCAGTCTTGTCCCAGTTTATTTTTAGACCAAGCTTTGTCGCTTCTTCTGCAAAGGTGTCTAACGCAAGGATGAGCATGTCAAGGGTCTTGCTGAGGGCTGAGGTGGATGTAGTAGTTTTTTACCTTGTACATACTGGAAGGCCTTAAAGGACTGAACACATACACACAGGCAGACACACATTTTCTTGTGCCTTTTTAGGGAAGGAAAGTTGGGGTCTAAAAGATATGGACAGGACGGCCCGTGAACAACCCTCTTCCTCTTGGTCACTCTGAGTTATAAAAAGAGTGACTGATAGGATGGGGGGGGCTTTTTGGCTCCGGACACTTTCTGGCTTCCCTCTGGACTTCGCTTGCTGCTTCTGCAACACTTTTGGAGCTGAACAATATTAAGGAATAAACGGTTTTATAAATATGTTATCTCGATTGCTTAGTTTTAATAAGAGTGCGGGAGATGACCACGACATGGACTTTTTCGCAAACTCTCTGATCGGTCATGCAGTTGAAGAAGATGTCACCCCTGCCACACACCCCTGCCTCACTCCGCTGTTGATGGTGAAGGCTGCTGACTCCTTGCCGTTAATGCGGATACAGCTCTCAGCATTGGCGTAGAGGTGTTCGAAGAGAGTGGTCATCTTCTGAGGGGTTCCGAGGGTTTGCAGGATCTTCCACAGGGACGCATGGTCCACTGTGTTGAATGCAGCCTTTGAGACCGATGAAGGCTATGTAGAGGCATTGTTTCGGCGAAATTCGCTGGCCTTCTCGACCATGAGACGCTTCGCTGCGATGTGATTGATGGTGGATTGTCCAGGCATGAACCCGGCCTGCTGGATACATCGACGGCTGCGGATGACGGGCATGGCTCTGGAGAGAAGTGTTCTTGTAAAGAGCTTGCCTGGGATGGATTTCAGGGTAATAATGTTGTGAAAAGATTCATACATGTGCGTAAGTTAAGAGTTATGGTCTGTTCTGGGAAACAAGATCCAAGGTCAGTTCTGGGAAACTAAGTCTCTTCTAGGCCATTCTGCTTGGTAAACAGCTATGAAGCAAGATAATGGAGGCCACAAATTCCGTGGGATGCCATGACTCTTAACTCTTTGTATGCTGGTGATGTACATATGCGTCATCGCGAACCCATGCGCGGTATACCGACGCCGTATATATACACGTCATGGACGTTTTACGGGGTGCGGGGGGGTGGCTAGGATATGACCTGGGGCAACTTTTGAGATGAAATTTGTACTCCTACCATGTAGGGGGAAGCACTGCTCCCTTTTCTACTTTGGTCTGCCGATCGGAGGATGAAGAAGAAAGTACCACTTATAAAGGGGGCGTAAGCTTGTTCACATTTGTAGCGAGTATGGTGAGTGAGAAGAAGATGGCGAGCGACAGAAGATTTCTTCAATCAAGCATGAATCGGTATTTGAGGAGTGGACGGAGTGGTCTTGGGACCCGCGATCCTGCGTCACAAGACCCCGGATACACGTCGGCTTTGGCCGGTGTGCCCGGTGTGTCCGGGTTGAGTCTGCCCGAAGGTGGCGACAAGGGCCACATGACCGGTGTGTCAGTCCATAAGGCCAGCGGTTCGGCTCTACCCGAAGCTGTTAAAAGTGACCAATCAGAAAGGAGACTACTGACTACTCAGCCCCGCCCCCAAACTGTCAAAAATACCTTTGAGGAGAGCGTGTGTTTTTTAACTTCGAGCGTTTAGAGGAAGCGTACACGCACGCGACTGTGTCTCTGCTCTGAAGGCAGAAATGCGAGCGCGCGGAGAGGAGTTGTACACGCTCGCTTCTTTATGACATTATTCTAACACCTTTAATGCACGCTATTCTCATCTGTACAAGCTCAAAACGCTCGCTTCTTTATGGCATTATTCTAACGCCATACACCACCCTGCACCGACCATACAAGCCGGCTAGATGGGGATCACAGCCGGCATGAACTGGAACCGCTGAAGCCAACAGAAAAAAAGGAAAGACCAGCAAGGAGGTGCAGGGTCTTTGCAAGCAGGGGCCGGCGCAGTCAAACAAGACTGTGGTGTAAAGCTTGCCGTGATGCTTGCACCCAGGAAAGTGCTTCACCACTTACCACACACACGCACAAAAAAAAAATCCATTTAGGTGAAGCACACACACACACACTTTTGTGTTTATGCCATGTTTTTTCAATTGCCAAATGACATTTCAGTTCCAGTCACCCTGTGGGTGTCTCTGCAATGACAGTAAAATAAGTCTAAGTCTAACATACACATGCACACACACACACACAGATGTGCACACACCACACATGTACACGTGTGAACATTGTTGCCAAAATGTTTTCTCAAAAGTTGTTCAGAAAGATCTTGTCAATTTGTATACAGCTATATTTCTTGTATGTGTGAATAAAAAATATATTTTTCCATCAAAAATATCTTTCTATATTGTTTAGATGTGTGAGGTGTCACTAAATTGATGATTATTGACATCAAAGTCACTGATCAGCTTGAAATTCCTCTTTACACAAAAAGCTAATTTTCTCCACTTCTTGGTCAAAAAAAACAGTTTTCGCTGAAACCACCCTATGTTCTACAGTCAATTGCTTGAGAACCAAAAAGGTTAGAGACAATTTTTTTCCTGATGAAAGATAAGAATCTACACTTTATTTTGATGTGTGCCATGTTTTATGTAGACAAAGAACTCAATATTCTGTGGGCCTTCAAAAATCTGAAAATGCTCTAAAACCTCTGGCAGTCTAGGGTATTACACTGGGAAAACAGGCCAGAATTGAAAGCGTGTTAAATACATGAGAAATCAAAAGTTCAGCTGTGTCTGTAGTAGAAGGTAGTTTGATAAAGGGTACATAATAACTTGGAGAAACTGAGCCGTAATAGCTGACCTCCATGAATTCATATCTTCAACATTTCTATCGGGTCTGAGGTTTACCACTTGAATGCAAGACAACTCTCTGACACTGTGGTGAGTTGCTGAATCCTTCTTAAAATCTACTGATGACCTGATTAACAACAGGTGGCAGAGTTCACCTCAGGACAGGGGAGGAGGGGAAACCTCAGGAGGAAGCACAGTTAATACACAGTCCAACAATCACACAGCCCGGAAATTAGTCACTGCCATTTACCAAAATAAAAGTGAACACCACACACCACTCCTTAGTTGAAAGGAAATAAAAACTGCAACATTATCAACAAACAGATGAAAGACAGTCAAAGTCAAAGGCCAGTCACGGTATTTTTATGTTTTCGGAACTAATACAGTATATGAATCACCTAGGAGAACATATTAAAATCACCTAAGGCTGTAACATGGCAGATTAATGAGCTCCAATGCACAGAATTGAAGGGGAACATAGAACATTTCTTAACAAAAAACACACAAGATGAAACCACAGAAACAATGAGCACAAGGAACAAGAAACAAAACTTGATACACAGAAGCCAGAGTCCAAGTGCAGAACAAACAGTCCGGGTGATGGCTCCATGTGGATTAAAACAGAACTCCAACTGAACAGAACAAAACAGATGACTCCACACTGCACAATGTCTACATCGGCCCCTTCATCTCCCCACTAATGGCCGATGCAGAGCAGCTGTGCAGCGTGGAACAGGTGGCCACAATGAACTAATTGGGTCGTCCCTTGAGGGAGAGGGAGTGGCCCAAGCCACTGCATGAAAGAACTGTGACAAAAGCTCAATATATTTCCCCATTCAAGTAAGACTACAGCAGAAATTATGTTTTACTCAAACTGGAACAGATCTATTACAAATGTAGAGAAATTATATATACAGATGTAAGATAAAAACAAATTCAGTTCTTTTGCCCACCCCCAACCTGCGGACACTGTGGCTCCTCCATACATATACATTTAAATGTGCACTCAAACAACAACAGAAGGGGCATAAATATATGATTGCTATTAAGTCTGTAAACATACTATTAGACCTAAATAACCTTTATGCTCCCACAAAATTGTCACAGGGAGTTACTACAAGAGCAAAAAGAGCAGGAGCCAAAAGAGAATAGGTACCTAATAATGTTGCCAAAGTCAGCAGGTCTTTGGAGTAGCTGTAAAAAAACAAAAAAAACAACTATTTGTATTGTGTTTAATAATTAAAAGGGCGCCTAAGGTGTAACACTCTTTTTAGAGCAGATGTCATGACTAAAACCAGTAACAGTAAAGTCTAAGTAAAATCTGAAAACTTAACATAACGCACTGCAACACAACTAAAATGACACAATTGTATTTTACATAAGAATAAAACATGTCAAATATTTTTGCAACAACAGTTATATAAGTGTACTCTTATATCATAAGAGTTCCTTCAGTGACAGACTGAGACACCCTAAGTGTGTGAAGGAGATGTATCACAGGTCCTTCCTCCCTGCAGCTGTCAGGTGTTTTAACAGTAACAACAGTAACTGACTAACGATGACTATGATTGTTTGAATGATAATGCCTATGGTAATGACTTTGATTATTATATAATTGCCATCGTTACTTACTTATCAATGAATATTGTTATTATTATTTTTTGTCCATGGACCCCCTGGTGCCAGTGCTGTTAACCAACTAGCTAGTACTGTTATTATTATTTATTATTATAATAATTACATTAATTACTATAATTACATTAATTACTATAATTATTACACTACAGTATGTTACTATATAACTCAATGTCTCTGTATATTACTATATAACAATAGGGGTGCAACTATGTAAACTATAACTATAACTATATAGCTGTCTTGTATATTGCTATATAACTTTAAGGGTATAGCGATAGAATTGTATAACTGTATATCTGTATATTACTACATATCTGACGATGTCTCTTTATTGATCTTTACTGTTGCACTCAACCTGTTCTTTTCTTTGTGTTTATATATTTATGTCATTGTGATTTACTATTATTTTTCATCATATTTACAGTATCTCTCTGTGTGTGTCTTGTTTTATATGTGCTGCTGTAACTGAAATTTCCCCGTAGGGGATGAAAGAGTTATAAACTGTTTAATTGTTTAACTCACACTTTATTCACATATAACCATGTCACAGTCCATTACTCTGTTGTTATTCGTTGAGTTGCACTCCATAGCAAGTATAATCAGTAGAGAAATGAGCTCATGAAGAAGCCTGTGTGAACTCTGTGCATGTGTCAAGGATACCATAACTCCACACATAAGCTGAGACAAAGGTACCATTTTGTACCAAGTTACTTTGCAAGGGTTGCGTAAATCACCGAAACAGCCCCTTCCTCCCTTTCAGTGGAAGACGACTGAATGATGCAGCTGGAGAGGTCCACGCCTTACTTTGGATCTGTTCCATAAGTATTGTGTGAGAATCATTGTACTTTGCATTTTGCTCTGCTTGTTGTAACTTGCCCAGAGCTCTGAAGGAATAAATCCAATTTTTTTTACAGACTTCTTTTTCTTCGATTGATTTTTCCTGCAACCAACCCTATCTAACAAACACGCGGACGACCTGGAGAGGCAGATAGAGGTCAAACAGTAGTGGTCAGTTTGGTCGTCCTTTCATTTGGTGACTCCGACGTGATAGGGGCGGGAAGTCAATCGTCAGACACTGGACATCATGGGCCCAACCTAAAAAGGTAAGAGGACTTTTACCTCTGCTGATCTCCTGTGTCTGTAGATTGGTTGAACGCATCTGTCACTTTAAAACTAAATTTAACTGATAAAATTAATCTAAAAGGATAATCTTTGAAGTCTGATACAGAGGTTGGATCTATTCTATTTTAATGGATACCGTGACCAGGCGAGATAAACTGGGGATACTGTAACCAGGCGAGATAAACTGGGGATACCGTGACCAGGCGAGAGAAACTGGTGATTTATATATATATATAGTTTGTACAAGATAGACTGGTGAATTTTGTGGCTAACGCAAGGATTGTTAGTGGAAATTCCGGAAATGATATAAACTAAAAGCCGGTAGAAGAAAAAAAAAAAACAAGGGGGAAAAAAAAGCATTATTAGTTGAGCACATATAGTATAACATGATGAGCTTAGGGTAATTAGTTTATTAGTGGTATTGGTGTATAGTCTGTGGTGAAAGGAGTATAGATTAGTTTAGATTATATTAGAGGCGGCAGAATATTAGATTAGATATAGCAGAACAGTAGTACATATAAACAGAAAGCGAAGACACACACAAAGGGATACTGAAGGATAGGTTGAAAAATAAGAATAATTATAATATAAATAATAGATTATATTCCTAATAATATAAATATGCATAATAATATAAATAACAGTAATATAAATAAATAGTAAAAGAAATAATAAAGAGAAGAATGAGTGCAACAGTAAATATCAATAAAGAGACATCGGCAGTTATATAGTAACATAGTTATATAGTAGCAACAGGTTTTAGTGGTATACAGTTCTATAGTTATACAGTTATATAGTTATAGCCACAATTAGATATATATGTGTAGTGTCCAATGGAGCCTCTGACTGGGGACATATTTCACTCAAATATGTTAAAATAAAAGTGTAACTTGAGTTTAGAAATGAGGGACATTTGGAATAATGGGAGAAC